>JAYKAV010003324.1:14670-75352 GCA_035582835.1 Phoebastria nigripes
GAAGAGTGTTTCAGGCCAAGTCTCGACGGTCCTCTGAATTTCACAAACTCGAGGGTTTGCGAACTCTGAGAGGCATCCCACTCAGAGGGAGACTCTGGGCGCAGCCCGCTGCGGTCCAGGAGAGCTCAAAGGGTCTCGCTTGCAGACTGCTGTTTATAGGTTTGCAAGATGATTGGCTTTAGTCATCAGTAACTTTCCATCCTGGCTACTATATGGTGGTCAGAGATATTGTACTATACTACAAGGTGGTCAGAGATATTAATTACGGTATTGTTTTGTGGTTACAATGGTATCATTTTGTGGATCCAGGTGTTTCATTCCACTCAATCTGCAATCCAGGTGGGGAATGTTTCAGGGCTGTCAGGAATGACGAACTGTCTCCTGCTTTCATTCCCTRCTTTGATYAGKTAGCCAGTGTTCCTGGTACGATCAGAGCYGTTCCCTACCTCAGCCATGCAAGAGTGCCTGGTACAGTCAAGGGATGCTTAACTGCCCAACTCATTACACAATGGCTAAGGCCTAACAGGAGTTTCTGATCATAGAGAGGCCTAGGGGAAGGGGGGAAATGCACCACCACAATCCACCCCGTGAGTAAGGTCAATCCCTCTGTCCCTCACGGAGTGGCGGTGTGGTCACCTCTTGCCTCTGTGCCTATAAACAGATTTATGCCATAATCCWATTATAATTTGAGGGAAATTTTTGGTTGTTTTATCTAATCATTAGAATTTCGTTAAGTGTGATTAGGTGATTTGTATATGCGAGGAGGTTTTGGTAACAGTGTTGTCTGTTTAGCCATTTTCCACACTCTGACATATAGAATAATGTTCAATAGCAAGCATAATACAACAGAAATCAGCAAAATTATCATGGGATGTAGCATTTGATTCAAAGTTCCTGTTGCTGTTGGTGACCATCCAAATAAGGTAACCCACCAGTGATGTTTTCCATCCTTCTTKACTCTTTCTAGGACATGGTGTATCTCTTCTGTGTCATGATGGATGGTAATTAGAGTTTTTTGTCCATGTTTCTGAATTTTCTGTAGTACTTGGTTAAGGTCATCATGTTGCAACAGTTTTCTTACCAATGTAAGGTTCATTCCAATGGGGGTAGGCAGTAAATCTTGATAAGATGTATAGTTTAATTGTAGCAGTTGGTAGGTCATGACAGGAGCTGAATAGTTAAAGTCACATCCTATAATTTTGGTGAAATTACAAATACAGATATTTGAGTGATTATAGGTTTCTACAGTGATGTTGTCTGTAAGTATAGAATCACAAAGAGTTCTCATACAAACACATCCATTTCCAACATATATAAGGACAGTTTCAGGGGTTTCATCAGGATGTATCTCAAAACGACAGATATTTTGTTCAGTATCAAGACAAATGTCTTGGGCTTTAATGCTATTACTTTCACAAATAAATCCTTGTTGTTCTTGTACCACACATGCATCCACATCAATAGTTTGCCATTTATTTTCATTTTGTTTGGACCATACTCTATGTTCCAATGGATAGAGTACTGTTCCATTGTGATTTAATCCCAGCRCAATGATTGGGTATATGGTATATACCGAAGCATTGCGTATTGTTAGAACAAAAGCTGTGACTTTACTGTCAGCGGAGTTATAAGTAAAATTGACTAGATGCCACCAAGATTGGAATTCCCTTTCAAATTTAGTTGCATTATCCCAAATCACTTTTCGAATTTCAGTGGGCAAGGTGCCTTCATCACCTTCTCTTATAATTGCTGCTACTGTAGATTGTACCCATAATTGGGCTTGTATACAGCTCAGAGCTAGAGAAACATTATTTTGGGTCATACCCAATGCATTTACAATCAGTTGGTGGTCTTTTTCACCAATTCTTTTCCACTTGGGTAATATATTGGCTGTAAGCCATTGACTAGTTCCTAGCGCTRTTACAGAAGATTGTAGTGGGTGTTCTAATTTATATAAATTATTTGTTGTTGAGCTTATTTTATTGATTAAAACTTCAGCATCTACACTATTTAGTATTCCTAGTCCAGTTCCTAAGATACCAGTCACATCCCTCCTTGATCATTTTGGAGAGGTGAGGGTCCGTCCATGCAACCACGCTAACCATCTTGTGTAAGATGTATCCAGAAATGGTAAGCAGGTGGGTTTAATTGCAGAGATATTAACTTGCATTAAGAGTTTTACTCATTTAAGAGACCAGGATGAATTATGTAGTACTTGTTGTTGCTTGTTATTTTTAATTAAGTWGGGACCAATGTTATAAATATGAGGAGACAATTCAATAGGAGGTTCGGTAGGAGGTTGAGTTGGTGAATATAGTTGTTCAATGTCAATTTTGAATTGAAGGCCTAGGCTAGAACGAGAATTGGGATTTGTCCAAAGACACATTATGGTTGCTGGATGGGATATAGTAAAAGTACAACAGCATTCGGGTTTAAATGAACAGGTATGTATAGTGCTTTTTCCTTTGATAGGGCTCACAGTAACGTGTAAAGTCGCTGTCATGCGTTTAGTGTGATTTTCAATTCGGCATCCTATTGAAATGATGTTTCCTTTGGTTCCCTTTAAGGATGGGGTTTGTTGATTTTCACTCTCATTTTTAATGATCCATTTTTGCCTACAAAAGGTGATGTTATTATGTAGTGTTATTACAGATAAATTTAGATTAGGTGTAGGCACATYGACAAGTACATGTGCATCAATCCATGGCCACCCCGTTGTACACAAATTCCACGTCTCGTTTGGTAATCATAAAATCAAACAACAGTTCTACACTATGTTTACCCCAGCAGCAGAATGCGAGTACAGGTTGTGTGAAAGTAAAATTGTACCAACAATTTGGTTCTGAGATTTTATAGCAAAATTTTTCATTGTTTTTGGGTTTTGAAAACTCAGTGTAATATATTTTAATTTTGGTGGGTTTCTYGTGGGTAGATCCATTGATTGCTCGGCACCCTATTTTTATTTCCTCCCCTGGTGTGGCTTGAAGTGATAATATGTGATAAATGCTATTATTATTGTGAGATATTTCAATTTTGTTTGGGTGTAGTGTTTCCCATTTCCATTCACCTTTTAGATATGTTTCATTTTCATGTATGACTAGAACAGCAAGGTTTAGGTTTGCTTTATCTTTTGTTGGGATTCCAATACTCCCAGAATAATTTAGTAATGCATGGCTCCAAGGATCTTGTGTCTGAGTTGGAAGCATTGTACTTATCCTGATCAAGAGGAAGAGTAAAATTGGGTTAGGGGTGTGCTGCTGTTGCTCGTGTTGCCATCGACATGGATTCATTTTCTCCTGTCAAAGAAAATGAAGAAGATGTTTCGGTGGGGAAGACCGAACGGATTGCCCCTTTAGAAAGAAGGAAAAATCCATCTAGTACTGATTCTGTGTGTTGCACCACTGCTATCAGCAGCTTCCCAAGCAAGTGGGCCATGGGGTTTGGTTAAAGTCATAGGTACAGTTCCAATTTGCGGTAGATTTACCATAACAGGGTTGTCCTCGTTGTGATGTTATTGGGCATTTTCTTTCATCAGCAGGAGGAGTACTAGGCTCAGTTGTTGCAAAGAATGCTCAGCTTACAGGACTTCCAGTGGGCCCATACTGATTATCTAACTGGTGAAGTACTTTGGAAAGTTGAGTATCCCACTGGGGTTCATGTGGCTTAAGGCTCTTTTTCAATAAGCCATTAGCTCTTTCTACTATCCCATTTGATTGAGGATAGTAGCGAGTATGGAATACCCATTGAATTTCTTCCTGCTTTGCCCATTCTTGCACTTCCTTACATGTGAAGTGCGAGCCATTATCACTTTGGGTAGTATCAGGAGTAGGTAAACTTGAGAACCATGAGGATAGTCCCCGTACTGTATTTCAACCATCGGCCTTTCGAGACTTAGTCGCCATCAGTAAGCCAGAGACTATTTCTACTCCTGTGAGAATGTATCGATATCCTGCAGAAGATTTGAGTGGTCCGATGTAATCAATTTGCCATGTAGACCACAAAGTTTTTCCTCGACTGATGTGTAAGGGTGGTGCTTTAGCAGGGTGATCTGTTTTTAATTTTAATCTACACTGAGGGCATTCTGTGAGAATAACTTCAMAAGTTTTTCTGTCGAGGGGCCAACCCTTACTCTGTGCAGCAAAATAGAGTGCTTCTCTACCTGTGTGACCCAACTTCTGATGTAGCCATTCTCCCAATTGATACCACTCAGAATTTAAGGGGTTTTCCACTTTTATGTTTCTAATCTTTGTTGATTCACCTACTTTGTGATTCCAGTTTGTGGAATTATCATTGGCGTGAGCTTTCACCCATCCCATTTGGAATGGAGTTTTTCTGGCTATGTTTAATAATATTTGCCAGTCTTGGGTTCTCCAGACTGGAGGTCTATTTACTTCCCAATTTAGGGCTTCCATTGACAGAGCCATTGTGCGGCACCTGCCCACACGGCATAGGAGTCGACATAGATAACCTTTGCTCCGTTTTGCGCTGCTAAAACAACTGCTCTTAATTCTCCTACTTGTGCACTGCCTTCACCTTCTTCTATAACTTGTTCATTAGAGTTGATGTTTAAGGCAACAGCTTTATATTGCCATTTGCCATTTATTCTTTTTGCTGAGGCATCAGTAAACCAGATGTCTTTGGTTGGTGTACTTTCACTAAAAGGAGGTGCATTTAAAATTGGTGATGGTTTAAAAGGCTGTTGTAATGCCAATGGGTCTGCATTTATGGGCATTTGTAATTTAGAAATTGTAATATGTCCTTCAGTTAATTTTATTTCTTCTGCAATTCCTGTTAAATAAGTATACCRTTTTCTAATTGTAGGTTTTTGTGCAACTCCTTCTGGGGGAGCAGTCCCCTTTAGAATTGTTTCTAGCAAATTGAATGGGCCTCTGGTTTGAACAGGTTGTCCCTGGAGTATTTTCTCAGCTTGTTTCACTGCTCTGACTAAAGACAAAAGTTCTTTTTCCCCACTCGGTATATCTCTGCTCTGTTTCTKTAAATGCAGTCGAGCTGAACATTAAAGGTCTTTTTGGTCCATGAGGGCCAGTTTGGAACAGGTTACAGTAAGTACCGTGTTCAGCAAAACCCCATTCAGCTATGATAGGGTCGTGAGGGTGTACTGGTCCCAATGATTGATACATTTTTAATTCCTGTATTAGAGTTYTGACTGCCTCTTCATGTTCTGAATTCCATGTCCATGGTTTTCCCTTTCGTAAAAGTGAGTACAGTGGGCAAGCAATGATAGAAAATCCAGGTACATGTTTTCTCCAATATCCTAAGGTACCCATAAGTTGTTGTAATTCTTTCCTAGATTGGGGCATTTGCAATTGTTTTATTTTGTTTAGGGTGTCTGGTGGAATTGTTGCACTACCTGCAATCCACCAAGTGCCTAAAAATTTTACTTCTTTGCTTGGTCTCTGACATTTCTCAGGTGGGATTTTAACTTCTGCTTTTTGTAGCACTTGCCATACTGCTGTTGCTGCTTCCCCTACCTCTTCAGAGGAATTTCCGCTGACTAGAGTATCATTTATATATTGGTACAGTTTCACATTCTGAGGAAGTGAGACTGTCTGTAAGAGTTCAGCAAGCGTAGCATGAGCAATTGTGCGTGAATATTTATACCCTTGTTGGAGTCTGTTAAAGGTGTATTGTATACCTTCCCACGTAAAAGCAAATTTTCCTTTATCTTTTTCTTGTAAGGGGATCATAACATATCTTTTACATCTAGGGTTGCCATCCATGGGTGTGCGACTGCTTGTAGTGTGGCTGTTAAAATTGCAATATTGGGTACTGCAGCCGTTAGTGGAGCTGTGTTGGCATTTAAGCGCCAATAATCAATTGTTAATCGCCACCTTCCGTCCGGTTTTCGGACTGGCCAAATTGGTGAATTATAAGGGGAGTGGGTTCTAGAGATGATTTTTTCTTAATCAGCTATTACTTCAGAGATTCCAGCTCGTGCCGCAGCAGAAATTGGATACTGCGGGACATTGGTRATTTTTGAATCAGGGAGTGCAGGGGCTGCACGGAGTAGGCGCACTCTAGCTTCCCACTTCGAATTTGGGCTAGGGTCAATGCTTGAACCGAAGGACCACATGCTGCCATCCGGCAGACGCCAGGTTCAACCGTTCAAAACATCAAAACCTAAAATATTTTCATTGTGATCTTTAACTACAAAGCAAGTAGACGACATACATTTCTCACCCGGGAGCCATAAATTAACTTCTGCAGTTTGGCACATAACACTTGCTCCATTCACTCCAGTGATTTTAACCTTTTGCCATCTGGGTTGTATACCCAGCTCCTTGGCATCCCATTGTGTTAGTATTGAAATTTGTGCTCCCGTATCTATTAGACATTTTACCAATTGTTGTCGAGGACCAACTGGAATTAAAATGTATCCTGCTTTGATGTTGGGTGTAGCCTCATATTCAGAGGAATCTGAGGGGAACAAGCGGTTATCTCCCTTATCATAGTCATTAGGATCACCCCAAATATCACCATCCCATGCCTCAGGGGATACAATTAATTTTCTAATCTGAACAATGTCAGGTGCATTGGCAGCCCGCAGAAGCATCATCTCAATCTTTTTTTCYAACTTTCGTGTTTTCTCCTTTTCTTCCTGTAACTGTTTTTGCAGCTGCTCGATTTTTGAGGATAGTATTAATTCAGCTGCTTTTCTGCCTTCTATTTCTTCTTTTTGGTCCAGGTCCCTTTTATTGCTTTTCTTCTTAAACTGACAAGCGGCTTCTAGACAGGTGCCTAGCATCTTGCAAATAATTTCTTTTCCTTTTCCATCTTTTATATGGCCCCTGGCTACTTCTAGTTGTTCTTCCACAGCTTTCCAATCATACCAGTTACCATGAGCCCATTCTTCTGAGAATTTGGGACTTGGACTTATTCCATGTTTTTGTAAGTAATCAGTGATACTGCCTGCCATCCTGCCAACTACGCCAATTTGTCAAAAAGACAAAAAATTTAAAGCATCATTCAATGGTTAATTCAATCATTAATTCGGAGACAAATAAAGAAATAAATAGAGAGGTTGCACAATACAACCATATGTCCATATGTATCCTGCTGGGCACAAAGACCTATCCAGGCACCACGATACAGGTTCAATCACACAGTATTTAGATAGATATAACATCTAAACCATTTAGCCATTTACTGCACAGACATAGCTTCCACCTGGTCTGCTGCAGGTCTAAACTATGCTTGCTCTTCCTTATACAACAGAAAGGTCAAGGAGTTTGATCATTCCCTTAAGGTGCAGCACCAGCAATTCTGCCTTTTTGATTCCTAGCCTCCTCAGTGTTGGGGCTCACCTAGTAATCACCTTACCATTGGCACCACATCACTGATATTTTGCAGCCTCAAGGCTAAACCAGCAATGCCAATGCAACATTGATCTGGCAAGAGTAGCAGATCCCTGCCAACAATAAATTAAGGTCAGGTGTGTGCATTATGATGGGAGTCAGTCAATGGTTGCAACTTCCTGACATTTTGACTAGTCCCAACCCTGGAAGCTGCTCTAAATTCAGCCAAATGACTATGATGATAGAAAATCATACGCAACTAGCAAGTAGGAGCTCCTTACTCTGTCTCTAAACACATCAGAAATTTCTGAGTTAGGAAAACCATTAGATACCTATGCATAGGTTTCATCCACACCTACAGTCTATAGCTGAAGCTGAAGTGAAAGATTTCATTTGCACATGTTCTCATCTTATACACTCTATCTTAATTTTAAGGTCTGCTTATAAGTCATCTGTAGATGGATGGTTATTTATACACTCTTCTCCTTCTAAGTATTATCATAATATCTGACACCTGGTGAATATATTTGTGCTCAGAAATACTGTTTTCCTCCATCTTAACAACTTAACATGGAAGTACTTACAGGTAATTCCATTATTTTTTTCATAAAAATATGATTATTCTGTAAGGTTACCTTTGTGTCCTATAATACACCAGTTAGTATGCACCTATACATAGAAACGCAACCAGAATCACTACAGGTTTATGAATGAGAGGGCAGCACAGTACCACTAACCCAGCTGAAGAGAAGGTAGCCAGTGTTCTGCCCTTAAAAGCAGGGCTACCTTCATCTCATGAGTACGTCCCATCTTTTCATAGTAACCGTTAACCGCTCATTACATGGCTGGTTTCAGGAACAGGGTTACAACTAAAAATCATAATTGGTATCTTTAAAGTGAAAATACCCACTATTTCTAATGGGTATTTCTAACATTTCAAGCATTCCCTGCAAATTTCACAGAAAAAGTTTAATGAAACGATTGGTTTTGCACAGATGCAGACACAACGTATTTTTTCATTTCTTCTGTCTCCCCACACATAGGTAAAAGAGAGAGCAATTATCAGAACAGTGGGAAAGAAGGAATAGTAAAGATTCTCTATATTTAGAGGGATGGAGATGTAGCTAATGTAGTTTACAAAGCCAAACCCCTGTGCTCTTCCATGTGAAGTCCTTAGCTTCTTCATGACATGGTCTATTTAGAAATTAGAATTTCTTATTCTCTACAAAGGTATTTTTCAGGCTACTGATTTTGGTGTAGAAGTGCTGCTGAGATTCTGTAGAGGTTGGGAGGACATTTGCAGAAATAAAGCCCTGTTGGAAGCTGATTATATTTGTGATTAAAAAAAAAATTCCCCTAGAGATCTTTGTAGGCGGAATTAGCAACCATAAAGACAGGAAGGTTTAATTATATGTACTATTCTTCTGTTCTGTACAGTGTAATCTTGACAGACAGTGCAGATTATCTGTAACATTCCTCTACTTTTTTTTTTTTTTAATATATTTTCAGTATATGCATATCATCTGCCAGGAACAAAAAAAGCTCCAAAGCTACAGTGCTACAGCTAAAGATGTGRGGGAAGAAGGGAGGCGATACTGAAGTGCTGCTCTTTCTTTTGTGGTTAATTATAGAAGAGCCATTGTCTGCTTGGGGTGTGAATGCCTTCAAGAATACAATTACTACTAAAAATCATAGCTGGTTTCTTGTCTCTCCTCAAGGAGAAATGGCTTATTATGGAAGCACATAATTCACACTAGAGTTGTGATTTTGCAAAGGTATTTCCATTGTAAGCAGAAATTTAATTCCATCGCTAAGTACCCTTCCCACAGGACTAYTAGAGCCAGAGGATCCCCAGAGCATCTGCTTGAGAAAGAACTTAAAGGGCTTCATAATGAGAATGCATAAAGATAAAAAAAAGTTCAATCATTCTTCTCTCATTGCTTTCACAACAAAAATAAGAACACAGGATACAACATTTTGTTCTCCACATTGTAGTGAAGTATGAACATAAAAAGCCATGGCACAAAACATCAGCGTACAAACCAAGGATCCATTTCAAAAGTTATTGATGACTTTCTATGGATCCCCAACAGGCATGCGGAGAATCAGGTGCTTTCGAGCTGCAAAGCAGATCACAAAGCTGCTTCTAAATAACAAAAAGGAACTCTGTGACTAACTAGAGAAAGAAGGCACCTGTACACATTGCTGTATACAATACAGATTGTGCATGGCCAAGGCCCTCAAAGGCATTTAGACATGTAACTCCTATGTAAACTCTTACATAGTACTGAATAGACCAATATACTGTCACATACAATCCAGACAATCTGTCATGAGTTCCTAGTCCATGTGTGTTTAGTTCTGTTTCTAGCATCTTCTCAGCACATCAGCTGTCAATGATGTCTTTCAAAAAAGAACGCATGGATTTAATTATATATTCAGAAAGTCTAGAGAACAAAAGAGTGTTAAGCTGGAAATGAGCTTCTGTCCTTATTTCTTTCATTTCCCACATTTACTTCAAAAATAATGAGAGAAGATGACAATAACAATGTTGGAAGACCGCACACCTCACACAATATACAGCTGACTTCTAATTTAAATAGCAAATCAATGTTAATCAATTTGTGTTCCAGTAACACAATAAATAATAAATAYATTTCCATAATTTGGAATAAAGGGTGACATAACAATATCACTCAAGAGTCTTGTCCATTTTCCTGGAAGAATTTTAGGGGGGAATAAGTGAAGCAGTGGTAAGAAAATTATGCATGAAAAACATCTGACACAAAGTATCCCAAGAAGACAGTAAAAACTGTGCTGTAGAAGTATTACATGAACTCCTTCACATTCTAAAAACACACATCAAATTTAAACTTATCTCTTATGTACACAAGCAACAGCAAAAATATACAACATTTTTTGTTGCATCTGCTTGCTAGGTACAGAATATCATCCTATTTCCACTCCTGTTCCAGAATAAAGTACCCACATTAGGGAGTTTTACTGGCAAAACCATATGTTTAATTATAATATTATTCTCCAAACTATACAAGTCTGAAGGATATGTCTTCAGAAACAGACATGAACACATGACTGGGGGGGCTACAAATTAGACATGAATATGAGCCAGCCATGTGCCATGGTAAATTGCCATATCCCTGCAATGGCTCCAATAGACCAGTATGGAAGCTGACAATCATTGCTTTGGTCATCAAAGCTGTATTCTTTGTCATCAAAAGAAACTTCTATATTGTAGTAATTTGCCTGTCAATGGCTAGAGCAAATTAAGGTCTGCCTCATATCAGCAACATGTAGTTTACAGTCTCTAGGCCACAGTAACTATCAACAGGCACAAAAGGAAGTTGGACATCGAGGAATGATCTGTCATATGAAAACACCACAGAAGTCCTCAGTCTACATCCGTAAGACATACCTAAAGGAGGAGCTGTGAAATTCCTGGAATTACTATTACTATGACTTCTGAGTCATAGCACCCACGACACAATTTGGACTTCTGATAACAGCTCACTAGCAAGCCTACATAATTATTTTAAAAGACAAGTCAAGCTATTGAAGGAAACTAAAAATGCAAGCAGCAAGTTAAATACACCCATCATATTGTCAGATATATCAGGGAAAACACCACTGCTGTTTGACTTATCAAACCAGCAAACAAAACAGCCTGGCAAATGCCCTAAATATTTAAGTATATGTAAGGTATCATAGAGAAGCCCATCAGAGCAGAATGTGACTACTCTCTGTACTCTCTGTGCCTATAAAATATTTTTGCAAGCATAAAGAAATTGCTTAAGGGAGGTGATTTCTTTCAACATTTCTAATTGGCACAATCAGTTCAGCAATATTTCATAGTCCAGGCTTCCAGCAATGTTTTATAGTGTAGGTTTGAGTGGTTTTTTTTTCCTTTTCAAGCACAGGCATGTAAATTTATCCTGTACCTATAAAGACAGAGGCTAACCAAACTGAACCTGATGAGGAAACAGGCAGAATTCTCAAATGATTGATAATTTTCATGTTCATAAAGATGAATAACAAACCTTTGAGATGCATCCACCTAAGAAAACTATATTATGGAATTCAAATGGATATTAAGATAATTGGTCCTGTACCGTGGCTATGAATATTACCAAACCCAGTCTCTCAGCTTTATAATAAATCCTAGACTAGAGTATGTAATTGAAAAGGAAAGATCAGACATTTATACAATCATGCTTTAAGCATTCAGTTAGATACCAAATTCCAATAATAATAATCCATATGCTGATACCACTTTAACAGGGAAATTATAGGTAATAGCTACCATATTTAACACAATGCGGAGGTCCATTTTCATCACCATTTTCACAACCAACACTGTGTCTTGCTAGAATTGCAAAGTCCACCCAAGTGATCTCTGTGAGAAGAGCTGGAAAATACTCTAGAGATCAGACAAAATGTTTTGAGGCACATTCTGCAGAACTCGTATGCACTTTGTGATAAGCGCTAATATATGACTGGTCGATTCAGAAGTTTTGAATCTTCAGTGTACCTGGTTTGAAATATTCTTTACTGCCACACAATGCATACTATGTCAGGGACAGCTGAGTAGGTACAGATGCACTTATGCAGTATAAAGTTCTCGATGCCCTAGGAACTTTTTCACAAAACCCCACAATTTAGTAGTATGTTTTCTGGTATTATCTATTTCAGAAAGAGCTCCTAACTTTACTCTGCATACTGCACAGGCATATACAGCCATTTTATTTCTAGCTACTGCTTACTTAGCAAAATTCTATGTAGAAAGTTTGTTTGCACTGATATCAATTTAAAAAAAAAAAAAAAAAAAACAAAACCAAAAAGATTTCTACTGATTTCCACATCATGAACAATATTCTCAAAATGTTAAGATTGCAGTCCTTAGCTGGAGCAAACTGGTAGAGTATTAGTGAAGTCTGTTTTCCGCATCCTGTTAAAATTATTGTGCTTCATGTCCCAGAGTTTACTCCTATATGTGCTGTGGACTGGACCAAATTAGTTTCATAACCAAATGAATTTATACTTTGGAAGTGCTTCATCTTAGGGCTTTTAATATAGACTCCATCAACTTAAGCAGTTTTTCCTCACATTTTTCAGAGTTTTCTTCCAAGTTTTTAACCTGGTGTCTTTGCTAACATTTACAGTAGGGTGCAAATCTGTCTGTGGCTTTGCAGTCATAATAATATTCATGTAGTTAACTGGTGAACAAATTTGATTTTTAAATAGAAGGGTGTCAAATTTGCAAATGTTTCACTACTGTATGAAATTTGCAAACATTTCACTCCTGTATCACAAAAACAATCCAGAGTATAATAATTTCAAAGTTTAATGTATGCTATATATAATCTCTTCTTGAGTGAAAAAATAAATCTGATTATGATAATGTCCACACTAACATTTATTAGATGACTTGCCTTAAAAAGTCCAGGAAAATTAATAGTTTGAAATTTCAAATAGCCTCCCCTCTATTTATTGAGATACTCAGAGGAGTTAAAGACAAATTTATTTCTTCAACATCAAAAGCAATTAAACTAATCAATGTTTTTCTGAAGAGAGGCAATTACATTTAAGAAAGTAAAAAAGATGGTTTCTAAGCAACTATGTTCAGCCTACATACATTGTCTATTCATAACCTCTAGCAGAGTATGGGAAATGACAGGCTGTCACTACAGAACAGAGACATGCAGAATTATGCCGTTTCTTTCCTGTGTTATCTCCTACAGGATAGAGATCAATTATATCCTGCATACATTGATTAGGTTAAATAACTTCAGTAAGTTTGAAATATTAGGATGTCTCAGAGTAGTCACATAATGCAGTGAGAATGCTTCCAAGAATATAGCCACTTAACTGTAAAACATCACTACCATCTATACGCTGGACAAACACCTCTTGCATAGCTCTCTGGGTGACGACAGGACTGAGTTCCCCCAGAGTTTCAGAGGTAGAATTAGCATTTCAGTGTGGCCTATCAGTGTTGTAATTCACAAGTCATTGTCTCGATCCTGCAATTACAGCAGATGGGCAGATTGTTGTGCCAGCATGAAACACCATTAACTTCACTGAGACTCTGCATGGGTGTAACCTTCAGTCTATACACAGTAAATTACAGGACTAGGGCCTATGATTATTTTTTCTGGGCTTCTAAAAAATGACAGCATCACACTTTCCCAATGGTCCATCCTTGGCAACTTTCTGAATACATGACAGAATGAAGGCCTACATGAAGTCAGTAAGAATTCCGCAATTAACTTCTATGACAATTTCATGAATTTCTTTATGATCTTTTTATCTAAAAGAACCATGAGATTAGGGGACATTTATTTTCAAAATCAGTTTTGGGGGGGGACCGGAAAGGAAAAGCTTGAAAGCTGATATTGCTGCAATTTTAGCAATATGGCTGGGATAATAAGAACTGATTCCTCTGTTGCAATGGTGGCAAAAGTACTTGAACATGTACTCAGGCAGCATGTATCTCACTGTCAGCAGCAAATAGATACTGTAAAATAGAATTTGAAATTTTGTAAAAACATTTCATTTAACTGTATTGTCTTTTTCCTCTGTTTTCCCAAACAGATTCTTCTTGTCATAAACCAAACAGAATAAAGAAATGTAAAAATGGTTGCTTAATTGAAGGAAAAGAAGGCACACACTTTCTTCTGTATTCCAGTAAAACCACAAAGCAAGAAACATGATTAAATAATCAGAAAGATATAGAAATGAGAATAATAACATTTGCTTGTCTTTAGAACATGGACTTTATTCTCCATTTTCATCCATTTTTTCCTGCTCTGATTGCAGAAAAACTCTTTAGAGCGTATTTTCTTTTCCTTATTACTGCATTCATGCAAGTTTGTCCAGTCAGGAAAAAACTACCCCTCTTCAACTGCAGGAAGAGAGGTATTTCCCACCTTGTTTTGCGCTAAGATCTACAGATCCCATACAGAATCCAGGCTTTGTAAACATCACTATGCAAGGATTTAGAGAAAGGCCAGGAGTGTGGGATCTGTTTAGAGGAGCAACAGAAGCTACATTTTCCTCAACACAAAATACTGTTTGCATGGAAAATCAATTTTCTTCTCAGATGGCAAGAAAAGCTGCTTTCTAAGACTCCACACAACACTGATCAGCTGCTTAGGTTGTGCATAGGGAGCAGGCATCTTCTTGCACCCATACTCCATTTCATAATATACCCTGAAAACAATTGAAATCTAGTTATCATGAATGTTGGGAATACTGTAACAAACAACTCTTCTAGGGCCAACAGACCAAACTATGAGGATTTGCAGGGAGGGAAGTTCAGCTATATAAGGAAGCATTACTTCCTTCTGAAGTTTGCTCTGAGTTAATTGCTAATAGCTTCTGAATTAATTGCTAATAGCTAATTAATTAGTTTTACCTACTTACTAGTGATTATGTATTTCTGGAACTAGCAGAGTGCATCATTTACATATACAATTGTATATAYTCCATGCTTCATTTATCATACTAAAAAACTAAAAATAGTCTACAGAAAGTTAATCACCAAAAGTAGATCTGAGAAATATCCGGCTTACTTGCAAGTTTTTAATCAAGTTAGTCGTCATATATTGTGAAAGTGAACAACTACAGTCATTTTAATAATGGTCCTTCTCATCAAAACCAGAGGTGCCTCAAAATTTTGCTTGAGCCCTTGACAAGTCAAGGTAAGTGAATGGTATTAAATGAATGATGGTGTATTTTTTCTTACAAAAAATAGCGCTGAGCCCAGGGAGGGGAGAATGTAAAGGCAAGGCAGTGGAATCAACAGTGGCTGTATGTTCAAAGGAAAAGATGCAAATAAGTGATAAAGGATGAGAGAGTAACTATTGACCACAGGGTGCAGAAGAGGAGTTAAAATGGCAGACATACAAGATAACAAAAACCACCAGTTCATCATGCACAAAAAATCCTTTTACAGACACGTAAGTTTTTCTACAGTTTTTGTGATTTTCTTCTACTTCAAAAATTAGAAAAGTAAATAAACCATTAACATCTTCCATGTACTGCAAAAGTATTTTCCCTCCTTCTTATTAGTGGCAGAGCTTCCTGGTCAGCTCCTTGTAACAGTCTTTAAGTACATACAATATGCATATGACACAGTCACAAAGTGGGACACAGTCCATGCCCTGGAATGCCTCATCAGCACAACTCACGTTCAACTCCTGTATCCTTTGCAAGATTAAGTGGTTGTACAGATAATTCTGGCTACCCCGAAGAAGCCAAAATGATGCTTCTCAGCAGAAATACATACAATAGAGGGAGGATGCCAAATGTTGTCTTAAACMTAGGCATTTGCATTTTTTGCTAGTTAGGTTGTGATTAGGAGCATCTAAGGAAACTCTTCTGAGGGTTAGTTCAGCCAAGACATGTAACAGCTCCATTATAACAAAAAAATGGGTAGTGTGCTGGTTTTTCTGTCACCAGTAAGTTGCCAATTCAAATGTAGTAACAGAATTACTTTCTCTTAACTATCAAAATAGCTTTAAAATAAAAAACATTGTACCTGATTTTTTATTACAGATTAATTGCATAAAATTAAATTTCTTTAGATTTGCAGAAGCATAGTGTTAACTCATAGCGAGGCAGACATGCAACCCCAATAGAAAACATCTGGCTAACAGCTGTTGCTATGAAATGACCAGCAGAATAATTTTTTCAAGCATTTATTTAAGAAGGTGTACAAAGAACCTTAAAAAAAAAGACAGAGCAAGAGCAAACAGCAGTAAATATGTTCATTCTGTGCTCTCATTATTATTTTTTAAGTTATTACAGATTTACTGCTGCTGAGAAAGTCTTTTATTCTAATTAGAGACAAGCTAGTGATGTGCATCAGTAGCAGCTGTTGCCGAGTCAGTCTCCTGTTCTCAATTATTAGGCCAGGTGGTGAACTGGAGAAAAAAAGACAAAAGATCCTGAAAAGTACTCTCCTTGCTTTTCTTTTCTAGTTTCTGAACACCATTTTTGTGGGGGAAAAAAGCTTTACTGGTGTTCAACATTAAGCTCTTCTCACCACACTGGACCTAGGACTCAAGACAAACTGAGCATTAAGGCTTTTCAGAGCATCAGGTCTCCAGCTTAGAGTTGGTTTCACTTGACTTGCGGGGAATCCATTTTATTGATAGGCTCCTGAAGACTAATAGTCCCAGATGGAGCTTGGGATTTCCCCAACATATAATGCAGACTAGAAGTTCACAGGTCTGGAAGACAGATCTATCTATCTCGTTATCATAGGCCATTCACTCCCAGATAGCTAAGCTTCAGAAACAACATAGATAGCAAGTGGCAGCTAAAGTTATCCTATCTTTCCTCTTCTATATTCTCCTATTTATCTTCCCTCATTCTTTTTTTTCTCCCTAATTTGGAGGAGTTTTGAACAATGATAGGACTTTTATGCTGAAAAATGAAGAAAAAAGAGACTTTTGCACCTTTTTTAATATCAGTGTATTAGACTAGAACTGTCTTAACTATTACAAAAGAAAGTCCCACGGACCTACCTTCTCAGTATCAAACTAAGTAACAGCTCTGTAAGCTGCAACATGCATTTTTATCTCTAATGGGCATAGATGAAGATGAAGCCTCCAAAATATCTCATGCTTAGTTCATTAATGGATCTGTAGATTTAAACAAGGATATTGAGTTCAGCCCAACAGCAGACTGAGAATATAAATCTTTCAAATATTCTGTATGAATGGACGCACTTTCTCATCATACAAGAGGTGGAAATAATTGGGTCTACCAGTGTGCAGCATTCCTCTGGTCAAGAAAAGCACAACTCTTTTTTGAAAGGAAAGCCTTGGGAAAAGGCACAATCTGAAATGCCCAATCTATTTGTTTGGGCTTTTCTTCTGAAGTTCATCAGTAAACTGATCACAACCAACCCTTTCCAGGAAAAGCTTTCAGTCCTAATAAATGAACATTTTTGAACTAGTCACAAAACTGTACTGAAAAACTCTTGAGCAGCTTCAATTCTGAACCAGATAATCTGAATAGTTTTCGGAAGTATACACTGCCATAAGACACTTAGTCCAACATAAGCCAAACACCAAGCAGGGATGGCTCTTCAAGTTTCAGCATGGGAAGATWAGACTTGAAGTAAGTTGCTCAGTTACAGACAAAATAATCTGAGTTAACTATGTGTCTCTGACACTTTAAAAGCAAAGACAAAGCCAGCCATGTTTCAGCTGTGAATAGAATAAGCAGGTATGTATATGTTAATTAAACAGTGCTACGCAATGCTCCTGGGAACTGGAATTTGACCATCTGTTCCTTTTGGTTGTTAGAATGATGCCTGGACCTGTGACAAAGAGCACTTTTGCAGACGATGACAGGTTTGTGAACTAGCACAGGCTAGAGATTTTTCCTGGTAGGTAGTTTGGATGTGACTATCCTGGTTGAGCAGGTAAGAGAATTCAATAGCATGGGCACAGGCCACTCCATGCCAGTTGACATCAATGCCAAAGATTAGGGACAAGCATGTTTATTTTGCTATCACAGCGTATATGGGTTGTACTCTTAGTAAACATTCGGATAGTACTACTTGATGATCAATAATACTGAAGGTTGCTGATAAGTCTAATATTTAGTATGGACATTTACACCACGCTGTTGTCTTAAGTGGCTCCACAATACCCAGGTTATTATGCATGTGTTAATTTTCGGTGTGCATCTTTGAAAACCACTTGATGCTGAATTTGGCTTACCACTGCTTTTTATCACTTTTTACCACCTTTTACAAAAAGACAGACTAGCAGCTTTAGCTTTCGTAGTTGTTATGAAGTTTGTTAATATCAACATAGTGTCTTTTGGAAGAAACAATAAACTGTTGTTGGTTAAAGGGTTTGAGAACTAGTTCCCCCCGCTTCGGAGAGTGTTCAGCCATGGTTTGCACCATGCCTTCTAGGCTCTTGGTACTATTCAGGAGTAAACGCTGGTGAGCAAAAAGGCAATGGTGTGATGTCACAGAACTTGAATGTGATAAGAATTCTATACAGTACACCAAAAAATATGCACCGTAAGAATTTGATACTTAAGTGTCAAATACACACATCTCACGTTAGCTTGGCTGAGACTTTAATCTCACTCAGTCTCAAAAATGATATGCTTCAAATTAAAACAATTTGTTCCTAAAGAACAAGATACATTTTTTATACAAATAAAACACAATCATCAGAAGGTGGAAGAAGTCAATATCATTGGCCCAGTGACTGCCATCTAGTGTTCCAGGATCAGGTGCTGKTTTTTTTTTTTCTGAAATTAGTCTTTTACAGCTCTTACTTCAATTCTTACGGTGATCTCAAGTAGTATGGGCAGGTCTCTGAAATCCTGCTGTTGAAGGAATTTTATATCTGATGTTCCTTGCTCAGTCTGCTGTTGGACAAGGGGTAATAGCCCAGACAGGTCTTTAAATGATCCGCTAAAGCAATACCCCTATTCCCATAAGAGAAAGTAAGATAATTCCATGAAAATTTGTACAGTTCACTCCATATGCTGATTTCTTCTGATGTCATAAATAGATGAAGCCTGGAAGAGCACTGCTGGCTTTTTTTCTTCCTAAGTTCTATTCTCATACTTTTGGTTTGTATGATGCTCTAACACTCAAGTCATTTCCCAAACCTGTGACATTGCTACAAGACACGAGGTTTGAAAGCCCATAATAGTGTAGGCTGYGACTGACTTCTGAGCATCACCTGGATGTTAAATTTAAAATTTCCTTGCCAATGCAGTGACCCATATTGTGAAAATGCTGTCTATCATCTCCTCTGTTGGCTTCCTAAAGTGTGAGAGAGATGCTCTTCCCTTGTAAAACCAAGATCTGGAAAATCCTTCCCTCTAGGACTCTGTTGTCTTCCCATGGTTGTAAGTTAAAAGCCTACCAAGTAATAAGGGCTACTTTGGGGCATGTTATTCATCCATCACACAGGCAGATTTCACTCTTTGTCCTCCTCAGAACACTTCATCTTGTAAAGTCTCCTCCTGACAAACAGGCAATAAAAAATCATTTGGTATATTTACAAGAAATTTTWAAAAATCCTTTAGATGAGTCATACCCTCTTCTAACAAAATGTCACCCACTGTATTCGTAGAAGATAAATAAGTTTGTCAGTTCTTGAGGAAGCTGCTATCCACAAATATCCAATTCATTAGACAAAAAGGAAAGAACTAGAAAGACAATTATCATCAGACAGTAAGACAGAAACCTGGTTATAAGCAGCAAATTCATATTAAGCTTCCATGGAACTGATATTTGCATATTTCACTAAAGTGAAAACACAAAGCTCAGATGAACAATGGGAATATATAGAAGGATACATGGCACAGAAAGAAAAAAGACACAAAGCCAGCAATGACACACACAAAATCAGAATCGTTAACAACAGATATGGAGCCCAAACATATTGGGTAGCAGAAATGGAATTGCCAAATGGAAAATTACTTCCTGAACTGGAATATTTACCTGCTCCCCTTTGCAATAACTATTTTGATCAGATATATTTATATGAGGGAGATCAGACGCTTTTAACAAATATCTGAAGATGCCTCTCAAAAACCTGRGTTTGACTTGGGTTTATTCTTTAATTTATGCAATATGAAAAACATGCAAATTTGTTCACCTTTATTGGCCATGATGTTTGCTTTTTCCAGAGAAACATCTTCACAAAAAGGTAAATTAAGGTGACCATTTCCCATCCAAAGCAAGAATGTTTAAAATGCACCAAATTTTTTCAAGCTTTTTTAACTGCTTATTAGTGTATCTTCCTCCCTTTGGTAGCACTGCCTGTCATCACCTACTGACCTAGACTGCCACTGTCATTAGAAACAACTTACACTCTGTGCCACGGTTGATCATGCCAAACAGTGTCCTAAAAAGTGGCAGACACTAGTTGGCATGGTAGCTTGTGGGAAATTTTTAGAAAATTGGAAGAATTTATTGGTTTTATAGAACTAATTTCTCTCTCATTTCCCTTCTCTAGCTTGTTCTGCAAAGCTTGGAACCCAGAAGAACACTGCAGAAGTAGAACTGGAAATCAGGCTGTATGACTGGCTTCATCTAAGAGTGAGGGACCCCACACATGCAGAGAAAGGAACAAATTATACACTTAAAACCTTGTATTTTCACAGAAAGACTATATGTACATAATAGGCACAAATAATGTTTTAATATGTCAGCTTCCCAACAGTTGTTTTTTTTAGTATCCTGGCAGCAATGTTTTAAAGGGTGAAAGGCACTCTAACAGTTTGATGGGACATAAAAATCAACATCCTTCTTTCAGTACTAAGCAAATACTGTCTTAGTATAAATCCCACTAGAATATTAAACTCTCCAAAAACTGAAAGATTTTTACTATATCATCTTCAGTACCCAAAAAAAACCCAGATAAAGCCCAGTAAAAATAGTAGCAGTTACATTTTAACAAAACCAATTTTCTGAGTGAAAATTGTGTTGACCCTCTCACAGTCATGCAAACTAGGGGAGTGGTGAGATTTATTTATAAGACTGCCACAAATATTAAATCTAATAAACATTTCCCTAGTTTGATTTCTTCTCTAATATGCACTGGTTTTGCTCCACTTCATATGGAAGTGAATGCATAATCAATCAGGTCTGTGGTCCATTTTCTCTCTGAAAACACGTGCCTTTCTTCAGGTGGCCTTCATTTCCCCCTGCATCCAAGCCAGACTCCAGCCAGGTTTACTACACCATCAGAACTAGAAGCATAAAAGTAGGCCCACACAAGATGTCCTAGGATTAAACTTTGCTTTTACAACAGTTTTTCAAATAACTTGCAGAACTGGAATGTAAATGGTAAGAATGGAATCAATGGGAAGAAAAAACCCATTCTTTACAACAGGTGAATACACAGTTTCTCTACTAGGTGCACATTAATCCTTTTACAAGTACTCCTACATTACCTGACATACCTTTTCCCTTCTCCAGCTTTATTAACATCACACTTTTTAAAGATAAACCAGTCATCTAAAATGCAGCATGATACACAGGCACTAGGCTGTAAAGTGTCTCTTTGCAAGGCATATGCTCCTTTGTTTGTAGAAATTAAATGCAAGGACTGGCACTTTTTAAAGCACAAAACATTTCTCCAGCCAATCTAATAATGGGATATTATTCATTTGCTCAGCAGTGTGCAAAAGGATAATACTTTCAAAATAATGAATAACAAAATATGGAACTACGGTAACAAAAAATGAAATAGCAAGCACATACTGGATGGGACTAGGAATAATGCAAAAGCATTATTTTTTATTGCATAGTAGGCTATACCAAAGGTGCAGGACATGTGAGCATTCCTGAGTCCTGCTGGTCTACATGTAGAACTTTGCCACCTCAAACCACAGTGGGGCAAGATTCAGGCATGCATCACCTATCAAATCCTTCCTGTCCCATTCCCTTCCTTCCCAGGGATGGGAAGGGATGAAAGGAGGCCTGCGTGCATGGGCTGGCTGGAAGAGAACTGGACCATATACTGTCTTGTGAGCAGGGAATCAGGACCTCTGCCATTACATGGTAACAGGAGATTCAGGCACAGGTCAGGATGCAGGCACAGAACACAGTGTCAACTTCAAACGCACAGTACAAGAATACTTCTCTCCAAAGAATACTCCAAAAACATAAATGTTGAAGAAATCCATCTTTTTTATCAAAGTCAACTTTCTTCTAGACATTTCATGAACACATAATAACTTGAAAAACATGATGGAGGGGGTAGTGTATTGTCATTGCTTTACCTTGAATCTCCAATATTTATATGGGCTAAATTAAAAGCTGATGTTTCATCATTCCCATTACATATGCACATTTCTGAACTTAGTGGGGGTGGCGGGAAAGTCTTGTGACCTTTGTGACAGGTTGATCCAAATTCTTTTGTGGCAAAACTGCATTTACTTCAGTTAAGTCACAGGAAGGATGAATTTAATTTGCTGCATTCTTTCCTCCGAGTGAAGTGGCAGCCTCAAAATTTCAAAATGCGGTTTCGCGGTTTCTTGGTTTCTCAATTTCTCTCTCCCTGAAGGCCTGGGCCTCAGATTGACTCAGGTTAACTTGGTTTTACCCTACAAACTATAAAAACACACTTAAATTGACACAAGTAACATGACAAAGTCAAGCAAACAATACATTTGCTTGGTAGACAGAAAAGCAAAATACAATCTGTGATACTGTTTATAAACTGGGAAAAAATTTCATCTAGGCATTGTGAAGAGGGACACATCACAGACAGGAGAAATATGTACTACTAGCAGAACTGGAAAACCTTATAGCATTTTATATGGCACATGGATTTTTTTCCTGATAGACTTGCCAACAGGTTTGCGGGTTTTTTTCAGCAGATTTGCTAGTATTTAGCAGCTATCCCCAATTGGTAAGGACCTATGTTTTCATAGTGATACAGAAAAATTAGATCCTAAACACATTATTTTATTATTATTGAGGTTAGAAAAGAAGAGCTAGGAAAAAAAATGCAGCCCAACTTTTACTCTGGACTAAATATGTAATGAACAAAAAACATCAGGAGAAGAAATCTAGAGCAAACAAAAAAAATGYGGACCTGTGAAAACCAGAATATGTCAGGCAAATCAAGTGTAATTGGTATGTAACACAAAGCTTGATATCAACAGATAAGCTAGTCACCAGTATGAGTTATATGATGGAAAGAGCAAGTAGTACCCACCAATATAAAATAAAGTAGTTTTCTCCTCTTCTAGAGGAATCTTCTTTCATGACTCCGTACAAGGATCAGTAAAAAAAAAAATGACAGTTACAATACATTTTCTTACCTTCAAGGAAGTAATATAATTTACAGTGATGTTCTTCTCCCTGTTACTCTGCAAGACAGTAAGAACTTCCCAACAGAAAAAAAAAATTATAAATTTAATTATGCAGGAGGTAAATATTTTGGTCCTTGTCAGTAAGATATTGTAATAATCAAATTTCCATGGGAAGACATATTCATTCTGAATATTTCAAATTTTGAGACTGTGTAAACCAATTTTTATTTTAGATATATCCTGACCAATGAGCTGATCCAGCATGTCTGATAAATGGTTCATAAAAATTTAGAAAACAGCAAAAAAACAAAAGAAGAGCCTGGTTTTTAGAATTTGGACATGCCAAAGAATTCTCAATCCAAACATTAAAGTTTGGGCCTAATTCTACCAAAGCTACAAGTGAAGTATTTCTGAAAACTAATGCATACTAATGCATCTGACCAGTCTATTACTAGTGCACCTTGACAGGAGGCACAAAGAAGAATCCTGGGAACTGGACAACTGATGTCCATAACATCAGAGAGAGACATGTTCGAATAGGTCAGAAGCAGGACCAGATAGCAGCAGAGGACCGGATGACAATAGAAGTACTTTCACAAATACACATTCTTTTTGCTATTAGGCACATCATTACATGGATATTTTTTGGCCTCGCACATGTTACTTTTTCTTTAAAGAGGGCCTCAGGGCAAAATAAGCCCTCTGAGTGCTATAGCCTCAAAAAGATTAGCTGAACAGGTAATGGCACTTTCCAACTAAGACACATTTTGTATGTGTCCGTATATATACTGCACAACCTGCAACAAATGGTTCAGTTAAAAATGAGGTAAAGKCTATTCAAAACATGTACACTATCAAAACTGAAATGACCAAATAAGATGCTAGACCTAAACGCAGGGCTTGTGCTAGTCATAAACAAAGTTTGGAGTTGACAAGTTCAGTAAGAGGCAGTAAAATTTTCATAGTCTACTACTTCACCTCTATCAGAGCCCTAAAAATATATTTACTACTGCTGCCACCACTGAGAGATGAATCAGGAGCTACTACTAGGGGGAAGATGGGAAGGAAAATGATACCTCCCAGTAGCCATAAATATCACTTTTGAGCCTTCCTTTCCCTTGAGGAACAGCAAGCTTGACTCTTCAGGACTCCCTCTTCAATCTGCAGCCCAGTTCTGACTCTTCTCTTTCATTGAACGTACCAGCAACAGTTGAATCCTAATTTGGTTTCAGTCTTCCACCATCTGGATGGCAAAACTGCATTCCAGGTATGCCACTAAAAAGTTTTGAGCCGGACATTTCTAAACCCAAACTACAGTGGAAAAATAGAAACCTGGRAAAACTCTTCAGCATAGAGTCAAACATACTCATTAAAATCTCATTTTTAGAGCCATGCTACTGAATACCAATGTAATATTTAAGTTAAATTATTGCATGTTTCCAATAATCTCAATTATCTGCACTGACTATTTGAGCTAGAGATGACTTACTAAATAAAAGGCATCTCCTGCTATCCTTCATGTTAGTTAATGAAACACGTGCAGCTTTGTACCCAAAAGGATTTGAAAATCCAACACAAACCAACTAAAAATAGTGGACTAAAATAAGGCTTCCAAGCACAGATCAATGCCATGCATAAATAAAGAAGCAGGCAAAACAAATCATGTTAGCTTCAAGTCCTACTAGCAGTTCATCTCCAGAAACAAAGGATTTTTTTAAACGGATAAGATGACAAAACTTAAAATATGTCCCTCCTCTTCCTGACACATATATATTTTCAAGTTTTTAAAATGCATTTTGATATACAACAGAAGCTAGCAAAGTGCCAAAGCTCATACTTAATTTTAAGCATGTTAATTATAATCATTATATACCTTATAGTATATATATTTGTAATAATATAAACGATATTATAAAATATAGTCTGATAATACAGACTTAAAAAGTAAATAAGGATTGTTTTATTGTTTATTAATAAAACAAAAAGTGGTAAGCAGCCCTTAGGAACAGACATCACTACATGCTCACATGCATTGAAACTGCAGCCTGTAAGTACAGTGGATGAAATCCTAGCCCCATGTAAGTCCTGGGCAGATCTCTCTATCTTCAGTAAGGACAAAGTTTCACYTAGTACAGATAGGTTTGATATCAAATAAATTCTTGAAAATAACCTCCAGTGTTGACGTTACCAGAACATTGTCTATCTTCTGTATCAGAAAAGCAAGTTACCCCAGCTTTAGCACTGCTGGAAGACTTCTGCAGTGTTTGACATTGAATCACAGCTTTGCACATACACACTTTTGAGACCAATGTTCAATGACTTTCTGCTTACAGAGACGAGTTCCCATTATTTCACTGGCCTGAATATTGCTAGCCTGAACACTGTACATTCATGGAAAAGATCATTACAGAAGAGAAATTGCTCCATCTCTCTTGAGGAAGTATTTTCCTCACAGACATCCACATGCTCCCAAACACAGAGAAAATAATACTTACACATGATTTTTTCTGCTAGAGTTATAATCATAGTGGGCTACCAATATTTTTACTATTGCATCTTAAAATACCAAGGAAAAGTAATTCTCTTTAAGAAACATTGGAAGCCACAAAATTTAACATTGGTCTCAGCTCTAGCAATTCCAATCATATCTTCATCCCACTTCCAATCTGGTAACTCTCCAGTTATGGCCATACTCCCAGATTTCTAGTATTGGATGGTATTATGTTTTATTTTCTCTTCATTCCTAAAGTTTCATACTGTCATTCACAGGTCATTTCAAAATTTCCCAGTTATCACCCAACATATTAATTAGAGAAGCACACTGTCAAGGACTTTTAACCTGGACTGCTTTGCTTTAAATACAAGTCAAAACTAAATAAACAAGCTGTCAAAAAAGGCAAATGTGACAAAAATCTAACAAAGATTCCAGTCAAGGAACATCTTTAAGTACATGAATAAATCTGATCCCTATTCAGCAAAGTCCTGAGTCCTTTAAGTGTATGTTTAAGTTAAACTGTCCCCACATGATATAAGACATTGTTCAAATTCTTTCCAAAGTTAGTGATACAAATAACTTGCATTATTATAATTTTTGCCAGTTTCCATTTAAGGCAGGTGATAAAAGGGGAGGTAGAGATTAACTTGATACACACAGCATGAGATGTGTTTTTRCAAGTGCAGAACCTCAGTATGTTCTTCTCTGAATTTTTCTCATTCATGCATTCAAATTCTTATCAGATGGAAGACTGGTCACAGACAGGCATATGTAAGCATGCTAGAAAATAAACAAAAACCTTCCTAAACATTCATTTTACAATTCATTTAAATGCTTCAGCCAAGAATTCATCACTTAGTTGGCTTCATACACTGCAGAAGCTGACAAAGCCAATTTTGAGAAGACAACTGAGCCTCAAGAAGAAATGCTGTTTCCAACAGCTGTTTACGAGATATTAGACACTGGGTTGTAACGTTGATTTGACTGAAGAGTAGCTGACAGCTTCATCCAAAAGTCAACTGGAAACTAACAAATTAATTCCTACACAACCTTATTGCACGGCTTCACTTCTCAGCACTAATATTAGGGTTTTCTTTAGTTAACATTGTTACCATTTCCCTTCCGTTAGAAAAAGAAAAAAAGCTGCATGACAGGACTGCACATGCATTTCACACAGTAAAAAACAGTTTGTGGATGGATTTCAAACAYCAGTAATATCCCATGAAAGGGTGAAAGCAGCAGCACCTTAGATGCTGTAATTTCACCACACCTTTTCTTCTTTCATTTAAAGCAGGAAGAATCTTCTGGTGTATTCGCTACTTCTTTTTCCTTCTCAGTTCTTCTGCCACATCAGGAATGTCAGAGTTTCAGTCATGAAAGAAACCCATAAGAAGTACACACTATTACAGTTCAGGAATTTAAGAAATATCACCCAGATGTCTCTGTGGAAGTAGAAATGCTGACTAAGATTTCCATAAAAGGTTTGCATATGTCAGTATTGAGAAGCAAAAATGAAACCAATATACTAATATCCTGCCCAGAATTTGGATGACGATGTCCTCAGTTACTACTGGCTGTTTTTCTCAAATCCTGCCTGTCACTTTTGTATTTTATCCAATCTTATACCTATAAAGGAAGAAGCTTCTAAGTTCATTGATACTCTTCTCCAGTACCGGTTGAAAATGTAGCCTTCCACCCTGAGTATGGAACAAGACTTCAAACCAAAAATCATGTTGTATTTGCACACCTATGAAATGGGCATTTAGTTCCTCCTCTTAATGTCTATAAATGTTGATGTCTTCTACTAACATAACATTTTCCACCATTACATTAATTTAAGAAGCATGGGTTTAAAAGTGGTTAAAAATGTCAGTATTGCTGTAGGTTCACGGCATAATTGGCATGCCTGCAATTTTTTATACACAATCTTTTAAGATGGAATTTTTGACATTGTCACTTAATTTGGACACTGCCACAAGTGATGTAATTCCCATCTCTAAAGTCTCATTTTGATGTTCTTCTCCAGTTTTCCCCTGATAACTCATGAGCTGACTCCTGGCACTTCTATCTCAACTTTCTCATTCTGGGCTGTCAAACAGAAAATCCCATCTTATGCACCTTTTATTAAAAAAGAAAGAACGTATGCAGCTCCTTCTCTCTGGGAAGGACCGATGATTTGCTGTATTAGAATAAACGATGTTCTATGTCAAAAAATATTTTTTAGATTTACTGAAACACAAAACCAACAGAGTATTAAAAATAAAAGTTGCAGGAGCAAAAAAGATTGTGTACCACAACTGAGATTAGCTCACACAGAGCTATGGGGAACACATTGATGAAGTGAATTCCAGCCCCATTATGTTTCAAGGGGGGGGGGGGAGGTGTGTGTTTGTGTGTGTGTGTATGCATGCACACACACACATGCAAGATTAATTTCTGAACAGGAAATGGCAGGGAGAGAAAACAGCTTTTGTTCTCTGAAGCTGGCTCCTGCTGCTGCAATCAGCGCAGGCTTTCATAACACACACAAGTATATACACACACTGCTGGGAGAAAAGCTTTTAGCATTCTGGTCCCTTCTTTTGATTTCCAACCAAAAATAAGTGAGAAACAAGGGGGAAAACAGAGAGAGAGAGAAAGAAAAGACTGGAGGCTCAAATTAACATTTTATTTGCAATTTATACCCAATCATGTTTATCTTTACAATTCCAAAATAATAGTGGCATCTTGCCAATGAAAAACAAAACTGCTGCTTCTGACACATTTTATGGATCAGACTTTTGGTATTACACCACTAGAGAATCAAAGACCATCCTGAATGCTTAAGTAGCAATCCTTGCTTGCTGTAAAGTTGGCATGATTTTTATTACCGTTTTTCCTTCATGGGAACATAAGAGGGCCTTTGACAGTCTGGCTGACAAAAGTATACATCTGGAAAGCTCATGTACCACAGTACCACAGTATTTTTCAGCTGTCAACAGCAGATCCACAGTGGCTGTCACAGCTGGACACAACTTGGAATGGCCCACTACTTCCTCAGATGGACCACAAGGTAAATGGGGACTTGGGCGGCCTGAGAGTTGAGACAGAGATAATAGATTTCACACAAAGTCATCTTTCACGGGTGCTCAGAATACAAACAGGATGGCTGACTACCTGGGTCAGTATTTGTAACGTAAAAGCTTAACCTTTGTATATGTGTATGCTGGTATTTCTTGACAATACAGCATAGGTCAACTATTATACACCTGCAGTATTTCCTAATCTTAAATAGCTCTATGTTGTTATTATTATGGTTTACGTTGTTTCATACTTACAGTAATTATCAGAGGGTTCATGATACGGATTGAGACATTTAGATATGTACTCTTTTGAAGGCTATATTTAGGGTTTTTCTTCACCGTACAGACTTCAACCAGCAGCATCACCTTCCTTCACACCAGAAGTGAGGTATTTAAATCTGTTGTTAATTTCATTGTGGACAGAGAAAAATCAAAATTTTCTTACTAATTTGTCGCATGCTTCCACACAAAAACTGTTACAAGAGTAAAAGCCTCTAAAGCAAAGGACCAAGAATAGAGGTCTGTGGTGCTTATGCAAACTTGATCTGAGCATTTGTATGAAAATAATCATATTCCTATCCTCCTGTTTCTCATATGGACTACCCATCCCATTCCACACCAAGTGGCTTATACTTATTTAGCAATCATCTATTTGGCTTTATTTACATTGCTCGATGCAAGACCCTAAATCTAATTTACACCATTCCACTCCTACATTCCTCTGATGTCCAAACCAGTATTAATTATCTGTTGATTTTTTTCAGTATAGTCATTACTTTAATATCTAAGTGCTTTGCACAAATTAGGGTCTTAATCCAGGTGCCTAAACGCAGATATCTAGTGCTATGCTATAGAAAATATAAGCTACCTGCACAAGGCTGTCATATGACACAGGATCTACAGAAGATTCATGTCCTTCAAAATTGGCCAAGTGCAATAGTTCACAGTATCACAAATGCCCATGTTCATGCAACCGATCTAAACTCTGTAAAGCTTATTTTCATGATACCCCACCCCCTTACTACAGTCCCACTCCACATTCACTGTGAAGTTTTCAATTCATACAATAAATGAGGCAGAATCCTACAAATCCTTGGTCTCCCTCTATAACACAGTATCATCCATTATCTGGAAAAAACAGAAGGTGAGTCTGTAATTAAAGACTGTAGTACAGATTATCTGCAAAGTGGCAGTCTTATTGTTATTTCTTTTCTCTCTCTCTTTTTTTTTTTTTTTTTTTTTTTTTTTTTTTTTTTTTTTTTTTTTTTTTTTTTTTTTTTGAGATCTCATCTTTGGCACCTTTGTGTGGGATTTTAATAAAGAAAATACATACACAAACTAAGTTTTAATGAAAGAAAACTGAAAATCCGGAATCCCCTATACACTATTTTAGTGACACCTCTGTGAGTCATACCTGTACCACTTAAACAGACTAACCTCAGACAGGCAGTCATTCTCTTAAGTGTCTCAGTGTGTTTCACAAATATCTCCTGAGAGCATAGGTGAATTTTTCACCACCATTTTACAAGACAGAGCCAAGTTTTCTTCAATGGATGTATATTTTTCAAACTATTCCTCTAAATTTGGACCTTTCACATTATTCCCTTCACAAGTCCTTGCCCCAGTCCTAGTCTGGCTTTTATTCTCTTTGTTTAATGTGTCTGGTACTCACGGTCCTCCTCCCAGTCCAAGTCTTCTCATCCAGGCAGACTTTTTTCAACTTCACCCAAGTCCCAGAGTGCAATGTCATTTCTAGTTGCTTCTTGTCCTTGCCCTCAGTCTCCATAATTAACTAAATCTAATTCTTTCTATCCTCTCTCTTTACATGGATGCAGACCCTGACCTGCAGACTGACTTACCAGCTTGACCTTGCCCTGTCTTGTCACCATGCACTCGCCTGATGATCTGGACTCTTGGTTGAAACTGGCTATCGTCTCCAGGCCTTCCCTGCTCACCTCACTGGGGGCAGTGGGACGGGGCCCCGGCTGGCAAGGCCATGCCGTTGCCCTTGGCTCCTCATCCCTTAGGAACGTGTCAGACTGACACTTTCCTCTATATTGCGCAGAGGCCAACACCTAGATAAGGAAGAGGTGAGGAACACCAGTTCCAATGCCCAGCCTCAGCCTGCTGCAGGGCAGGCAAGAGCATCCCAGACACATTGCAGCAGACATAATTACTCTGCCTAAACATTTCATGCATGGCCTTGTCAGCACTAGGAGCTGTGTGAGACTGAAGCATGCCCTGACAGACCAGAATTTGTAATTTAAGTTGATTAATAGTAAAAGACTTGTGCACAGGCAAATTAGAATCCTTCATTGATTTATATAAACTGAATGTTATAAGAACAAAAGAAGTGTATCCTTGACTGAAAGGCTGTTCCTATGGCAAATTTCAATAGCCTCCCAAAGGGCATAAGAATGTCAGATCAAAGAACTTTTATTTACCCTTATTTTAAGCACTGGAGAAAGGCACTTTTTCTCTATCTTTATTCCTAAGAATGGCTGAAAACAAATGTAATATTGATGTAAACCACCTACAAAAAGCCTTCAGACCAAACAATTGAAATCTGGGGCAATTGTAAGCATCATAGGCAACACTGGACAATTTTAGTAAAAAGTAATGGTACCACTCCCAAATACTGTATCGAAAACCTTGAATGAATGGGAACTTTATCATAGGAGCTAGGCTCTGTTCTCCATACGTGGAACAATTTACTATGTATCTATCATAGTCAGTTTACTTGGCACACACAAAATGGCACACAGTACTACAAGCTGATACATCTGTGTAACTCAGTTGATTGAACAAAATGCTATGCTTCTATATCACAGTGTTTTAAGAAACAGGACTTACAGTTCAAGATTTTATTGTACTACAGCTATAGTATTACTGAATACATACTACATAAATAATGAATCTTAATTGACATGCTTTTCAGAGCTTTACCTTTCAAAATTAATATTCCTTTAATGACATTTTTCTCTCAAATTATGCATTTTTGTTATGCATTTGGTGTATTAAAGCATAAAATGAAAGTATTTTTTAAAAAGGACCTTTGATCCCCAAGATGTCAGTGTTATTTACCTCTAGGACAGAAACAAATAGGAGTGTAAACTTTGTATTTGTCCTGGTATTTCTGGAACGACACATGTCAGGGATGCTCTCTTGCAATTTGACAAAGGAATACTTCTTATGTTTAATTCCAGACAGCAGCGTCTTGAATATCCAATGCATACATATGCAGTCTTCCTCAATTTTTCTCTGAAATTACAAACTACAACACTGAAAATTTAATACATATATAGTTATCGAAGGCTTATATCCAAACTAAACTAAAACCCGGAGCTCATCTCAATGGAGCATGAGAATCAATGTTAACCTTCAGTTGCCAGTGCTTTGTTACATATAGTATACATATGGATGCTACATTACAAATATATTACATATATCATACATTTCCACAGACAAAATGGTTGATCCACATAACATGTATATTTCACAGAATTTCCTCTTTGTCTGGGACTGAACCTCATTAATTGTACAAGAAAACAATATTAAATATTTCACATCTATAGTAGGCTAAGACCATGCTCAGAGGCTCATGATAGCACTTTAAGCTGATCTCTTGGTCACTGACCATGTCCAATCCCCTATTCATTACTCTAATATACAAGTTCAGATCACCTATTGAATCATATTTTCTAACAGTATATAAACCCACATCTCCCTTGGCTTTCTTAAACTACTACCTCAGCACCAATAAATGAAGCCCCCAGAACATAGTACACCTGTCTACTGTGTAACACACATTTTCTTCACTCTAGATCCTTTTCATTTCACCCAAATACACACCAAGTATAGTTGGTTTCAAGTTGCTATCCAGTTTCCAATTAAACAAATTTGTTATACAAAAAAGGAAGAACAGGCCAGATAATTACTATGTCTGTTTCACAGTCAAACCATGCTGCAAATTAAATGCCTTGAAATCAAAGCTTACATTTAAAGGGACACTGTCAAAATATTTTCATAAAATAGACTTTTTTGCTATAGAATAAAGAATTGAATACTGAAAATTTAAATCTATTTCTTCACCAAATTTCTGTCTTTCCTCCCTGCATATACACTGCATGTTTCTGTATGGTTCCTTAGGAATAATAGCTTGCTGGCAGGTATTCATTCTTTTTAGAAAACACCAGTAAAGCACTTATTTGGGGAAGAAAATAGGTAGAGACTGCATTTTGATTGTGTTTGTTTTTATAAAAAGAGAAATACCTATGGCAACTCCCCATATATTATCTTTAGAAGCTCCTTTCCATTCTGTAATAGCCAATACTCCTCAGGAGGGATTGCAACATTAATTCCAGGGACTCCCTGGTGCCTTGAAAGGAACAAGCTGCACTTCTATGAATCCCAGCAGAATATGCAGGAAAAGGATGCCCAGGGTGCTCTCTTGACAAGCATCTTACCACTCAGCATCAAAGCTCTCGCTCTCTTGAAACTTGCTGCAATTATTTTTCCACTAAGCCATAAGTATTTTCACTTTAAGGTTAAGACAAGAAATTAAAGCTGGTTGTAACAACACTGCATGAATTTACTGTCCAGCAGGTTGTGGAAACGGCAGCCTATGCAGAAGACCTCAAGCCATACTGTGCAAAGTCTGGAGCTGATTATAGCTCTGAGACTGTTAGGCTTAAGCCTGTTAACTGCAGAACACATTGGTACTATTTCAGTAAAACAACTAAAGATTTGAACTGTATGTGAGTAGTCCATTGAAACCAAACTAACTTGCTCATTTCAATTCAAACATATGAATGAACTGCGGCTAAAACGGTAATCAGATCAACATTTCTGATGAAACTCATTCTTTCAATATTCTTCATTTGAACAGATATATCTTACACAGCTAAATAAAAAGCGAAATACCCTAGCTTCTCTGAAGCTCTCCACAGTATACTCTACTACACAGAGAATAGTGTTAACAGTCGAAAGGGCATGGAAAAACAGTAGAAATCTACTTCTTCTGCAGCTCTCTCAACTACTATGGTCAGACAGGCTGCTCAGCTGACATCCATTTTTGAGACACTTCATACCTCTACACTGCAAACACACTGAAAACCACATAGGGCTGCAGCTTTAATCTAACACCCTTTATTACTGTATTTATTATTTAACTTAAATCTGTCAATAATCTTATGATCTTACACCAGATTTATGATCTTCCCTGCTGAAGTTGGAGGAGGAGTTAAAGCTGTTCAAAACAGGTTTGATGTAGCAGAAAAATATCAGGCCTTCAATCTACAAAGACAACCTTTTAGATCATGAACTCCATTATCTCTGAAGTTAACATGAAACGCTATTTTTTTTCTGGCTTCTCTTCATGGCATGCAGATGRTGATCAAGAACACTAAAGAGCTGATATAGGAATACTTCTTTGAGATACAGTTTTGCAAAAACCTACTCCTCCAGGGTGGGGTTGGTTTGGGGGGAGCTGGGGAGTGCTTTTCTGTTTTTTTAATTGGGCAAGTAAAACATTTTCAAACTTTCCAGGGAAATTATCGTCGCTCTAAAGGGAAGGCAAGCATATCTTTTGCTTGGACTGGTAAATCTTCATGACAATTTTGCAAGGCTGCTTAAAGATTTTTTTCCCTCTCACACACACACAATTACAGCATCCCATGTAACCGGGAACAAAGACTACAGGGAACAGAGTTTAATGGACTGTGATTACTGTTCTGGAACAGATTGAACCTCTTTATAGCCTATGAGAAGACGATGTGAACTGAATTCAAACTAAGAACTGATAATGGATTTTACTGAAAGCTACACAGTTAAAAAAGACACTCTCATAATTCATAGCCGTGGAAGGTATCTCAAAGCAAAAAGGGATTTAAAATAAATAAGAGATGTATTATGTGTAAAACAACAGACTTACACATTTTATCTTTATATAGTACTCTACTTCCAAGAAAGGAAAAGCAATAATATTATTTACTTTTATTTTAAATATTTTCATTATAGTGTTGTGTTCTGGCTTTTTTGCACTAACACAGTAACTGTACCTTCTTGTTCACGCAGTTCTGTTCATGTTTCTGTCTAACATAAGTCCCTGCTGCTACCAAAGCAAATCAAATCGACTGTACTTCAACCAACACTTCAAAAATAAAGCATATTTCATGTCAGCCATTCTGTTTTGCTCTGCTTCTTACTCCAAATCAACCATCCAGACATTTTCTTCTTCTCCCATCAGCGAGATGAGGGAAGAGGCGATTTTTCAGTTATCCATAATGATCGTTCTTGACTTGCTCACAGCATGGGGGAGGGAAGTGCCTCATCCCTGCATAAATACCTCTCTTTGTGACTATAGACGCCATTTCTGATGTTCTATCCTTGGTGGCTGTTTTCTTTAATCTGGTACCTCTCCAAGTAGTGGAGGAGTAGGCTGCCTATTTCTGAGTAAACAGCTTTGGAATTTTAGTCAGTAGATGAGAAAATCAATTTAAAATATACTTACTGTAGTACTATCTGCTTCAAATTCTACCTTTCATACAAGGAAGTGTAAACCAGAATATGCCCTATTAATTTTCTTACCAAGTGAGACTGAAGAATTAAAACAATGCATAAAATTTGCTGTGCTGTTGTCAATAGGACTTATGAGTTAACCCATAAAAATCACCAATGTTACTAGCAGCCTACTTTCTGATTTSTGAGACATTATTTTAAATACCATTTCACTAATGTCTGTCACAAGAACTGATCCAATATCATACTGGGCCCCAAATCTACCCCCAAATAGATGAATCTTCATGGTCCTTTTTCACTGTAGTAAAGAGGATTAGTTCTACATATGAACAATCATTTCCATATCTCGAATTACATTCTACAAATATTTTAAAATGGAAATATTGGCGAGTTTGTAATAAGCAAGCTTTTTGTAATAAGCTGAAGTTTTTCTACTAGGTATTTTTCTTCTAACTTTGAATCCTCCCACCAGACACCCACATTCTCCTAGTCTTTTTGTATTGCCTGTGTAACAGACATCTCCACTAGAAAAGACTCAAACAATTACCTAATGGTGCAGAACTAGCATGACAGCCCTTGCTGCTGTGCACCCCATTTCAATGAGGACGTGTTTTGTATGACTCAGAATGAATCAGACTGAGGAAAGAGAACTGCAGTCCCAGAAATAATAAACAGCAGCATACAATTTGGAAGAAAGATCCTATGCTGCTTAATCTTCACTGCCCCACAGCTAATTGCATTGCACGTTATATTGCAYGCCTTAATAGGATACATGTGTGGATGTATGATCATGCTTCTAATGAGCTCCACAAATGTTAATCAATGCCCTTTGTTGAAAATATCAAGCCCTAGTCAATCATAACTGGGTATTGATATAAAGCTGGATGTGTTAGCAAAAGACATTAAGACATTAAGAACTCCATTCCCATACTCATGCTTCTGTCCCTGCAAGCCAAGCTGGTGCCTACCTGTGGGAGGGGGGCTCACCACTTAGGAGGCACAAAACCACTTCTTGCAGGTATCCGCACAAAGGCCAGGCACAATAAGTTGTGGACTCAAGGTCCTTTCACACAGTCAGTCTCAAAGCTAGCAGAATGCTTACTGCTTTTAGAGGGTCAGCAGAGCTGTCCTCCGAAGTCCCTCAAAGGAACAGTGAGATTGCTACTTTTTTAACAAAGCCCAGGTGCCAGGTCTTCACAGCAAAGCCACACACATATTATGAGGCTCTTAACAGCTTCTGCCCTTAGCCATGCATGTGGGGTTGGGGCACAGCCCTTGGAGAGAGCTGGGGAAAGGCGCTGGCAGACCCCTACCGCTGCAGTGACCTCACATGAATACTTCCTGTGGAAGTACACAACTTACAGACAGCGTTAGACCAGAACTTGGACTCTGACCCGCCACCACAGCTGTGTAAGGCTCAACACACTGCCCAAACTGGGTCAGATTCGTTTTCTAGAGCAGTGATGTCAAAATCCATATAAGATATACACACTGAAGGTATGTCTTACCCCAGCCAAAGCTTCTCCTGACTTCTCCTGCTGATGAGTGCTGCTCTCTCATCATCATCACATATTGGTCAGAACCCCACTCCCATCTCATAAGCACAGATCTACGGCAGCTGCTTTTAATCACAGAAAATCCTACTCTATTTCTCCATAGAACCAAAAAGGAACAATCCCTTTATTAAAATGCCATCAACATACAGTACTTTCAGTAGAAAAGAAAATGAAAAGTTATCTCAGATAATACAGAAAACCAATAAAATTACTGCATTCTCAGATCATGTTCCTTTTTTTCCCCCTAATCCTCCATTATTTACTTTCTGGTTTGGTTTGTCTAGCTTTTTCTTGCATATATTGATGCTTCTAAGATCAGTGGCTATTTAATCTGCTTCCTTCTTACATTTATGTAGAGATCTCCTTTTATTCCATCTTTTGCATAATGCCTCTTACTTTCATATATTTTTAGAAGAATAAATAGTTTTTGTAGATCAAATTTTAACAATCCACCATGAAGGGCAATTAAACTCTGTAAAGTCAGCAGGTCCAGTTCCTTCACTTTTAGGAAGAAGTCCAATATTTAAAATCACTGCACACAACCAAAATCCTTGAGATGTCCTGTACTGCACCATCTTATGGTCAACTGCATTTGTTTAAAAGACCTGAAAGTACTGCAGTACTCCCTAACTTTTCAAAAGAGGATTACATTCCTTGAGGCAGTGTCTCTGGGGTATCACAGCTGCATAGTTTTCCTAAAAAACATTATTTATTTGTGTTTTCAGTTCATTATCTTTGGCCGTGAACAAAATGCCAACATCTTACATCCCTAGGGCTGGAATCTCAGGAAGGGCTTCCCTGAAAGATTTCAGCTTTCTCCACAGGACAAAAGGAAGGTATGAACAAGTTTCTTTGCCAGCTTCACTTCAACACTTACTTAATGTCAACAATTTAAATGTCAGCATTTTCTTACTTCCAAAGGTGGAAAAAACTGAATATACAGGATAAATGATCTCAGCAGCCAGCAGCTGTGCCTACTTTTGTTTTATAATCTCTTCAGCAGCTTTCTGTTCCATCAGGGATGACTGACTACTGGTTTTGGTCTCCCATCTAGCTACTATGCTGCACTTCTTTACAAGAGAGGAGAAAAGAGCTCTGGAATCTTCCCACAGAGTGATAATGGCTCAGAGGCCCCATATGTTATATCACTAACCCCCAAGTCATTTTCTCCCTATGGAAAATGGTAGAAAGAAAGAGGATATTGGAAGGAATTGCAGTCAGTGTACAGGTATCCTAACTTCATTTGTTCTTTTTTCTGTCTTTCACCTTTCTGTCAGACAATCTCTGGAACACCCAAGTGCCAGCTTTATTGTACTGACTTCCAGCAGGGCAGAGAGTGGCTTGGGGAGCGCAGACATGATTTGGCCTTTTCTTCTGCAAACCTCGACTGAGAGCACACTACAGCCTGTGCAGCATTAGCCTGCTTTCAGTGAGGCTTTCAGAAGCTCGCTTAGGGAGAGAAACATTAAAGGTAGTAAGGAAATGCAGATCTGAACTGGCAGTGTGTTAATCCACTGGGCTGTCTGGACACATGGGGCTTTCACAACTGAACTAGTATTTGTAGTCTGGTTCCTGCATACCCTGTGAGCATGGTCTTGAGGACCATGCTGAAATTGCCCTGAGAAAAGAGTCTAGACACAGACACAGACACTGAAAAAACATCTTTATTTGTATGCTTTTCAATTAAAAAGAGCCAATTAATTTAAATCTAAATAATGCTAATTATAAGATATTAAAGTGACCAAAGGCACAAATTAACCCTAGACTTTTATGATCCATATACCCAGTCAAATCAATACTTCTGTGAGTCCAGGCCCTGAATTTCACAATAACTAACACCAAGATAACAAGGTCTGTATTTTCTCGGTGCTAAACAGAAGATAGGTTTCATGACCGAAGGGGACTATTATCATCAAACCTTTTGCTTAAGGCAGTTCCCTGAGCCTCCCCAGTGGCTTTTGAATTGAACCCAGAACTTGTGTTTGAATCTTTCAGAAAGATATCCAAGTAACTAGGAAAAAAGAGTTGGAGAGATGTAAAACTTAGAAACTACTTTCAGGGCTGAGATTTCTGATGGAATACTGAAGAGCACTCCCTGGCTCTGGGGTACAAATATTTCAGATTTCTGCAAAAATGGTGTCATCCACATTCATGCTGGATAATTTGTCATCTTAATTCCATGTGTCATTATATCAGACTATATCTGCCTGTTCATATTAAAGATTTTGTTTATTTAACAGATTAAGTATAGTTTATATCGAGAAAAACACTATGCCATTAGCTACACACAACAATGGGGAAAAGATTTATTTGTATTTTAGGAAATAAACCAAGATTAAGACTGTTGAAATTTGAAGAATTACAATAGGAAAAACATTAACTATATATTAAAGATACTGTCACTCAGTAGATTCAATTCACAGGCAAAACTGCTGTGAAGTTAGTGATTAATGAATGGGTTTGAAAATGCACATGCTTGAAATTATGAAAAAATATAATTCAGTCACAGTTCCAAAAAAGTTTTTAAAAAATATAAAACTGAGAAAAAACACAGCTTATACAAGGCAAGCGTACATCATATTTTATATTTAAAAGTCTTGAAGAGAAAATCTTATTTCACTGTTTGAACCAAATCTTCACACTCTCTAAAACTCCTCTTTATGCAAAAGGTTCCGTCTAAGCCTATGAGCTTAGTGGTCCACAGAAGATTAAATTAAGGTATTCTTAAAGTAGCATATACACTTAATGGCTGTAAAATTATGCATTTCAACCACTAAGAGGATGACTTGATTAATTCTGCATGCCAGGAGTAACATCAAAGACAAGGTACCATGGTGTTCATTGAGATACTGAAGAAAAGAGCCTTTCAGTGTCTACTCAGTGGGTCTTCTTAGACCAGAAGTTCTCTGGAACATTAAATGCCGTTTCCTTACAGAAAAAGCCTCACAATACGGGCCTGTAGGAATTGCTCCAGTTATTACGAGAAAGCAGATATATCTAAACATATCTAAAAAAAATCCATGTACAAATATCAGGTGACTGTAAGAACAAAGTCATTCTCCTAAAAACGGAATGCTCCTGTTTTTCATTAAGATGTAGTAATGGACTATCCTAAATATGCTATCAACCAAGGATAAAACATTCTTCCAAGGTGATGAATAATTGCCAATCCCAGAACACAACAGACTTCCTTACTCCACTGTAATGGCAATGATTAAACAAAGGCACTATAACATGAAACCACGTAACTGTTCCATTTCCTAATTTCACTATAGGCTAAAACACGCTTAAAACATCCAGGGTTACACTTCCAGGAGGATATGTCCAGGCCTATGTCCAAGACAATATTACATTGTCCTCTGGCAACAGCCAGAAGAGTTGATGAAGACTGAAAGCACCACAGTGCTTGGCATATTTATATCTGCTCTCAAGCCTTCTCTCAAATTCACAGAGTGAAAAAAGCTTCAGACTCTTTAAAAGAGTCAGATTAGCAAGACTTTCATCAGATTAAGGAATAGGCTAGAGCTTGATGGTATCATGGCTTTGAAAAACTTCTAACTCAATTTCCATCTTCCACTTACAGACCTCCAACATTTTAGTTGACTCCAGTTTCTCATCTCTTATACATTATACCAACTGCTTGGTCAGAAGGTACTCCTTTAGCTGTGCTTTGCTGGATAGTGGTTATTATCTCCTAGTCCTTTCAACTTCTTGTGTTTGCAAGGTGCTTTCATTCATCAGTTTGAGAGAGAGAGGCAAATATGCAGTTTGTAGGGATGCTTTTCCTGCTTTTATAGCCCAATACAGCAATGCAGAAAACAGGAACAGGAATTGGAATCTATTTCTCTCTGCCTCAGGTCATTGTGGACATAGCCCACAGTTCACCTTTACTGAAGCTGGAGCTTATTAGTATCTCAGGTGGTGAGCATGTGCAAAACCGACCCCTGAAGAAGAATCTGCTCCCTTCATAACTGTCCCAGGAGCCACAGGAAGGGAGTGCTACACAAATGTCTGCAAGTCATACCTTGAAAGAACACTTAGGAGTTACATGGGTTCAGCTCCAGAGTTTCATGCATCCTTTGCCTTCTATGAGTTTCCCTTAGCAAAGAACACTTAACTTGTAATCTGCGTTTAAGCTTTAGGGCCAGAGAGGACTATTACTATTGTTCATTCTCACGTTATATACATATACTGGCTATAAAACTGCACTTTGTAAGACCTGCAACAAGCCCCACCACTTCTGATATTAATTCAGGTTTTCCTGCAAAGAATCAGCCCTCATCTCAAATATCTATCTAACCTTAAAGAATACATACAGAATTCAGAATGTGCATACTGAAGTATTTTTCTACTGATTTCTGGTACACTGTCACCCCCCTAGTTCCACAAGGGGAACTGTTTGTTACCCTTTTATTTCTTCCAAATTTTGTGATTTTCAGACTCTGTTGAAGATTATATCTATAGTACTGAACTAAACAACATCCAGAAACATTCCTGAACACTTGAACATACTTGTCTGTACAAACAAATTCTTAAAATATTCCCTAAAACAATTTTGTCATGTACCTCTCCTACATAATTCATGAGCATGATTTGGGAGGCACAGTGTTCCCGGAACTATTCCTAAAAGGCAGTTTGTACACAACCACCCTGGTTTTGGAGGATAAGAGAGTTTACTAACATATGTGGGTGGCATTATCTGCCAGTTAGCCCCAGTGCCTGGGAGAGCTTTTCATTTACTAGTGTAGACATAGCCTTAATTTAGATAGCTAGGAGATTCTTATATTGGTAGGTTGAGGTAGCAACTGACATTGTTCATTTGCTGGCCGACATTATTTGGGCAGCTGTTGAAAACATTATTAATGAGTCAGATCCAGTGAGATCCTGTCTGTCTCATGAGGGGTGCTGAGTATTCCAAAATCCAACTTCAAGAAAAAAAATGYTCCCTGCAGCCTCCAAGGAGGGAGGACACACAGGATTAGGCATGAATGTGATGATAATATTCAATAAACATTCAAATGCAGTGGTAAAAGAGTTCATTTTAGAGTGAACCCAGTGTCGGTGAATATAACAAATGTCACAAAAGCACTGGCAGCAAAAAGCTAACTGCAAACAGTCATGCTACAGAACTGTGTTCAAGGGAGGAGCTGGAGAGGTTAATGGGAGAAGTAAAGAAACAAGCAGAAAGGACTCATCACACCTTTATCTGTCTTCATCCTCCTGTTTTGTATCACGTGTGCACTACTTGTAGCAATGATTAGAAGTTTGCATCTCCTCATGACATTGCAGGACATACTGTATTTTAAACTTTACCTTTTTATAGAGCCTTTCAAATTGGATGGATTTTACAGCACATTTTTCACTCCTTCCTACCTTTCAAATTGCAGATGTTCCTGCTAGAAAACAGGCATGTTTTCTATCAAAAACATCTCTTCAGCAAAATATGTCTTTACATAAGAAAACTGCATTTCTTTTGAAAGCCCAAATAGCTGAAATTATTTTTTCATTTACTGTTATAAGAAAACTATAAAATGCTTTGTTGAGTAAAAATGCTCTGTTGAAAAAAAAAAAAAAAAGTGAAAATCATAGCACATTTTTCCATAATTCTTTTGTTGAGGAATTGGAATGAAACAATTAAAAAGTATGCAGCAATGACATCAATTTAGAAGAAAAAAGAATCCCAGGTCTGAGTGTTGTCACAGCCAGCTGCCGTACATTGTTGCTGGCTGTTCTCACAGCCAGTTGCTCCACTACAGGTATTTGTATCAGCAGAAATATGGCTCATATTCAGAGAAGCTAACAGGAACTAAGAAAACGATTAGGCTGAACATCACTGGGCTAGCTAACCTTACTCCTGATGAAAAGCATTGGGATCCCTAAGAATCTTACTGGCCAAGCTCTGGCAGTTACAGTTCCTTCACTCAAGACTTTAAGACTAGCTATTTGTTAAGCTAAAGAGTGCCTATTCTATATGAGTGAAGGAAAGGAATGGCTTGTGACAAGTAAACATTTCCAAGTATCCAATAACACTAGCTGACAAGCAAGTTCACACGTACTGTTCAGCTCCACATATAGTGAACACCTGCAGCTTTTACTGCTTTTGAAAGAACCTGAGTACTAAGCACATTTGAAGAAAAACAACATGAAGTCCTATCCTCAGTGGAGGACCTTCCTATCAAATTCTTTCTTGTTTATCTTGTAGTCAGCACATCCAAATGGACACATGCAAAATTAACAGCTGACTTGAAAACTGTAAGATTGCAATTCTCTACATTTCAATTTCTTAGTTTCTTAAAGCACAGCAACAGTACTGATGAATGATATTTAGCTACTTCATCATTAAATAATATTTGAATACCAAACAACAATTAAGACACATCAGTTGTAGGAATACAAGGCTAACTCAAAAATTCCTCCCAACCAGGCCTGTATTTGTTCCACTGAATCATTTCTTCAATCCTTTCTTCATTCACTTTTCTCCTTTTTCAAAATGTGGGACAACATGTTTGCTGGAAAGGTTCTTTTTGAAATTTCACATACCTCCCCAAGAAAAGCTGCCTTTCTCTAAAAATATCCTCAAAGTACCTAGAAACCCTAACCACAAAATTGGTCCCAAAAGCCTAAATCAGTTGGTAAGCAAGATTATGTGAAATGAATTGATAAACAAACAAATAATTACACAGGCTATCAAACAAAATAAAAGTTAAAAATTCTAAGCTGTATTCCTCTCAGTACCACATTTTCAGGTACTTACATATTAGCTATTTTGGGAAAGGACAAAACACAAAGCAAACTAGACAATCACTCAGAGGATCTGTATTTGTGTGAACGTTATGAAATCCAAAGGAGACTTCACAGTGCTATCAATTTATGTAGACAGGGGAGGAGCATGACACAGTGTGAAAGTGCTAAATCTGCAACACAACATAACTGAAATACCCATGACCAAATTTGAAGAGATGTTAATAATAAACATTGTGTAATGGGAAGATAAGTGAGATCAGATAAAAGGATAAAAATAGTTTTCACTTCATATGAATGCTAAAATTCATGTAATCTCAAGAAAAAAAAAATTAAAATAGAATAATTGTAGTAAGCCTGACAAGTATAACCATCACGTTAGTACTGTCTACTGGGAGAAGCTGTATCAGAATATTCTGGTGATGGACTGGCACTACAGAAGGCTTTCCTAAATGTGAAGTCAACTGCGTAAGCACTGCTCTGTTAAGGTAAGCTACCACCAGACATCAGTAAAAACAGAAAAATGTAGCTTTTGGAAGATGTACTATAGCAATAAATCAATTACTCAGTCAAACAAATTATAAGGCTGGATCCACTCTAAGGCTTTAGAAATGTAGGCTTCTGTGTGTGGTTAAAAAAGAACAGAACAGTTTATGCCTCTCAAAGTCACTAATTAAGAATCCATATACCTTGTAGCTTTCCCAGCCATGGGCAGAGTTAGGCATTTGCTTGGTTTCCCTAAGCTGTCCTTTCAAATTTACCATTTCTCATTCGGTTGAGCTGCTGGTCTCATTGAATAGTGTTCACGACCTGAATGTAGAAGGAGTAAATAGAAAGACAAACAGATGAAAAAGTATGTTAGATCTGATGACTCGTTATGAATAATGATTATCTAACAAATAGGGATCCTTTGCTGTACATATTAGTATATTTTCTAGCAAGATTTCCAAGTGCTTCACAAACATATTAGGATATCCAGCAACAACCCAGAACTCCTTAATGCCAATTATTTTCTCTGTCAGGAACATTAGATGCTTCTCTTTATCAAACATTAGCACAGATAGGCAGGAGTATCTCAGGAAATCCTATTTTCTGTACACAAAAAAAGAGAACGATGCCTGCCTAATGTTAGAAACAGATGTAGTCATTATGACAGACAGAAAATTGAAAAGTCCATATCACTGGTGGGCTGGCCAAAACCCCCATCTCTGATTAAATATATAATAACATATAAACACTTTTATATTTAAAATTGTCCCTTAGGTACAAGGAATAAAATGAGCCACAGAGCTGACACCCTGATGTTCCATTTGCATTCAGTATACAGAAATCCAAACAGGACTCTGACAGCGTCTAGACATGATATATTCTTGCCATATAATATCAGTGAATATAATACTTAACTGTTCTGCACTGCTACATCTGAGTGATCAGAAAAAAAGAAGAAAAAAACACTTTTTGCATAATGATGTGAGTTTTCTTAAGGGTTGCCAAGGCCACCTGCTAGTTAAGAGTCTTTATGCAATCTACCTAGTATCACATTTCAATTGTTCCCTTTAGAAGTAAAGAAAAATGTTCTTTTCAAGACACACCAGTATCTTTGTAAGAACTAAAACTGAAATGATAAAACTGAAGCATGAGGCAACATGAAGAAGAAAATTAAGATGCAATCTTGCAAATAATGTCTTAATGACTAAAAATTAACTATATAAGGATTGCACAACTGTGCTTCACAACTATGACTAAGACAATGCCTTATTTCCCCAAAGGATGTTAAAAGTCTTAACACAGATCACAATCTTGGCTTACTGTACACATAACTTCGGGGCTTTTTAACAAAGCTCTTTAAGATCAAAATCTATTCACACGTAGTATCTCAAATGGGAAACTTTAAAGTTTTAAGTCAATTAAAATTGTCATAACATTTTAAAAACTAAAGCCTATGAACTTGATACAAATTCTAGAAATGGTTAGAAATACTGAAACATAACTTAACTATGTCATCTAACTAAAGGAAAATTCATTCCAACTATTACTCAGTTATCTCTTTTATTTCCAAGGTTTTAATCAAGTCTTTGTCTTTGAAGAATCTGTTCATCATGAAACTCTAGAATGCAGCACTTTGCATAGTGTCTCACGGGGAATGTTCTTGCTGCATTATTAATTACCATCAGTAATGCTTATTCTACTTCCCTTTTTACCAAGTCATAATGTGTTGTGATTTAACCCCAGCTGGCAACTAAGCCCCACACAGCCACTCGCTCACTCCCCCCCAGCAGGATAGAGGAGAGAATCAGAAGGGTAAATGTGAGAAAACTCATGGGTTGAGATAAAGACAGTTTAACAGGTAAAGCAAAAGCCACACACGCAAGCAAGGCAAGACAAGGAATTCATTCACTCCTTCCCAGCGGCCGGCAGGTGTTCAGCCATCTCCAGGAAAGCAGGGCTCCATCACGCGTAACAGTTACATGGGAAGACAAATGCCATCACTCCAAACATGTCCCTCTTCCTCTTTCTTCCCCAGCTTTATATGCTGAGCATGACGTCATATGGTATGGAATATCCCTTTGGTCAGTTGGGGTCAGCTGTCCCGGCTGTGTCCCCTCCCAACTTCTTGTGCACCCCCAGCCTACTCGCTGGTGGGGTGGGGTGAGAAGCAGAAAAGGCCTTGACTCTGTGTAAGCACYGCTCAGCAGTAACGAAAACATCCCTGTGCTATCAACACTGTTTTCAGCACAAATCCAAAACATAGCCCCATGCTAGCTACTGTGAAAGAAAATTAACTCTACCCCAGCAAAAACCAGCACATAATGAATGAACTATGACCTTTTTTTCCTGAATTATGTTTCTTAATCAAGCTCCTAGTTTTAGAAGGAGCTCAAGAACTACTATAAGTTATATCTGATATAAAACTGAGATGATTATTTGGTATTTTCGTTGTATCTATAGGCAAAATTTTAAAAGTTTCAGTGGTAGGCATTCCAGAGACTGGCAAGATCTCACCATAAATCAAAATCTTATTTATGACCTAGCTATTAACTTCGCTATCACCCTACAGCAGAAAACTGTCCTTCCTCTTCTGGGGTGCTGCACTCCACAGCTGTGCTTACAGCCCAGCAGCAGTAACAGTATACCAGCCTCAGAGATCTTCTGCTAAACATGATACACTATGGCAGGGAAAAACTGCTCAGTTTACACCAAAATCAGAATTGAAGCAATTATTAACAACATGTAATTAACCAGCAATCAGTGAGCTGTATATTTAAGATTCAGCAATACAAGTTAATCACAATATTAGATGCATACAAAATGCTAATAAACCACAATATTAGATGCATATGAAATGTTTATAATAAACACATACAAAAACAACTTCCTACAAGAACCCCKCCAAAAAGCTCTAATCACACACACATGAACACAGCTACACGTGCACATCTCTTTCTCACAGGACCTGTGAGTAGTTACAAGCACACACCCCTCATGTGGGAGCGTTGGTTCCCCTCCTTACACATCTCCTGCTAGAGGTGTGGGTGCTCTAGCTTTCTGTGTGTCTGTGCGGCTTCTTACAACCCACTGAATCACACACCAGTGTGAAAGCACCCCACAGCTCCATATATATGCACGCTCCAAGAGTGGGTATGTATTGTTGCAGCCTGTACTGACAGTTCACTAGCTGGATGCAGACACCTCACAGCATCCAACAGCAAGGATGCTTCTTGCTTAGGCAGAGGTTTAGATGCCAGCAGAGCTGCTTCTCACTGTGTCAAACCACATACTGAGTACTGCTGTTTCCAGTCCAAGATCTCTCCCTCCTCGTTACAAATTTCCATGTTGCTTTTGTACTTCTTTTCAGGCTGTCTCCTTCTTTCAAGAGTCAATACATGCAACTATGMTTCTGTTAGGCTAAAGAAGCTATAGTGATCAATCTCCCAGTGTAACATTCTCATGAAAACAAGATCATGAATATTGTGTCTCCTGAACTTGAATCTGAAAGAGAAATTTCTTTCCTCCCCACTCGTCTTCCTCTTCTTGCACAACAGCACAGTAAGGGCACCCTTACACCAACAAAGAATGGAATACTTCTCACTTAGCTTTAGATGTCTGCATCTGAACTAGTCACCTGAGTCCTGTATCGCGTTTTAGATTTCCGCTTCAGGATGAAATAAATCACACGTTAAACATGCATGTTTCTCTCCACTGATGGGAAAGGGAGTTTTGACTTCTAGCTCAGATGTAAGTTCAAGTTGTATAACTAAATTTACAGAAGCAGAATCTCATCCCAAACGTTTACAATGTCTTCTAAATCGGCATGGAGCACCTCCTTTTTTCTTTTTTTTCTTTTTTTTCTTTTTTTTAAGGGAGAGGTGGTTGGGTTGCTTTTGCATTGGCTTCTGTCTTTGTCCAGACTGAGAGAGTTATAATTTTTAAGGTTTTCTAGTCCTCTGCTGCATCTCCTTCTCCACTTTTTCCTCCTGCCCCTAGCTACCATCCATCACAGTCAACTTCTATCCCAAAAAGAGGCCAGCGCTAACACATACCAATACCCTACTGGTCAGATACATTACTGGAACTAATTCCTCTATTTCAACACAGTAAGACTTACTTAACTCAAGAGCTCGTCCATTTGAGGCATTCTTTAAAGGTCTGTTGCCTACTACAATCTTTCAGTCACTGATGCCTATACACACTTTGACAAAGACTCAATATGCTATTTTTTGCAGGTTGTGTGCTGAAAAACTCTTTTTCAGCATAACTTTGAGTACTGATTAATTATGTAATGAAAAGAAAGCTCAGAGAACTTTAATACCTGCCTACAGATGGGTGGTATGTTTCCAAGTACTGCAAAAAGAAATTCCCACATGGCAGTATCACAATAGGCTTTAGTAAGTATGAGCCTGATGGTAGAGAAATTTAATATCTTTAAAGGTGTTCTAAATTATTGTTTTCATATTAATAGATATACGTAATCGAATCTCTTCTCCCAAGTAACTAGCAATAGGATGAGAGGAAATGGCCTCAAGTTGCGCCAGGGGAGGTTTAGATTGCACATTAGGAAAAATTTCTTTACTGAAAGAGTGGTTAAACATTGGACCAGGCTGCCCAGGGAAGTGGTGGAGTCACCATCCCTGGAAGTATTTAAAAGACGTGTAGATGAGGCGCTTAGGGACATGGTTTAGTGGGCACGGTGGTGTTGGGTTGACAGTTGGACTCGATGATCTTAGAGGTCTTTTCCAACCTTAATGATTCTATGATTCTATGAATATAAGCAGTTCACCTTCAACTGAATGCTAATTTCTGTATGTTACTTCTCACTTTCTGCATCACACCAGATACAAGACTGTAGGGCAGGTAATGCTAACTACTTTTACGCTCACACATTAAAAATTCTGTTAAAATGAAAATTACATTGAAGAGGTGCCTTTTATCTCTCAAGTCTCCCATACACTTCCACAACACCATCAAAGCAAACAGTTGTTTGTTTCCTTTTGCTTTCTTCTTCCAGGTCAAATTTCTTATTACCGTGCTGTTCTTTCCCACCAACAGAAGAGAAATCTGTATTCACGTAACATGCTGGAAAGTGTATAATCTGCAATCCTGAAGAAGGGAAGCAGGAAAATGTGAGTGATTGCAGCACTTACCACAGATTTGGTACTACTGAGTAGATATGCTCTCCCATAAATGGAAAAGAAACACACTGATAAAAATGGAAAATAGGAAGTTCTTGGTTTTGGCACAACTACACTTACTGCTTATCTAAAGCAAGTGGGAGATAGCAAATTAAACAAAACCTAGCAAACTAAACCAAAAAAAGAAGCAAAATATATGTTTATAAGGAAGTAAACTAGAAAACAGCAGAGTTAAAGGTAACATGCCCCTTCACCATTTATTCTCCTATTTATCATCTTCACTGTTTTTGCTGCAGGACTGACATATTTTAAAACTTTCAATTTTTTCTTAAGCACGCTCCTGAAATGACAATAAGGATAACTGTAATTCACACACAGAATAAAAGGCATTCACTCTCCCTTAAATGAAATCTGATAAATTTCATATATTTAGCTGAAAAATATCTCAAGATAAATTACATAGTCATGCTGTAAATCTATTTTAACACAATCAGTTAAATCCATAGTTATTTAAAATCAGCACTGTTTCTAACATAAATGTGATTCTAGGTCAGAGCAAAGGCTAGTGATTCATCAAGCTTAGTATCCTGCCTCCAAAAGAGCACCCAAAGTAAAAAGAGGACAATATGGCACACAGTGGGACTTGTCCCAAATGATCTCCTAACCTCCCAAAATACAGAACATTGGGACTTCCTCAGTCAGAGATAATGTCTTTGTATTCAATAGGTATTGGTGGATTTTCCTTCCATAAATTTGTCCACTCTTCTCCTGAATGCATGTAAACTGTGTAGAGTGAATTTGTAGAGCTTCTTGCAAAAGATATTACAGATGCTAAAACAAGATGAAGAACCAAGTCGTCTTGTTTGCTTTGAATAARGCTTCTGTTAGCTTCAATTGACGCTCCCCTGCTTTTTTATTGGAAGAGAGAGAAAACAAGAAATCCCTAATGCACCACCTTCATACCACTTGGGGTTTTTTAGCCCTCTATTACATTACCATAGAACAGTCTTTTCTCTAGGCTGAAGAACTCTGGTTTGCCTAATTGTTCTTCCTATTGTAGCCACTTCATACTTTAGATCATCCTTTTTACCTTTCTTTGAACTTTTTCCAGTTCAACGGTAGCTTTTTTAAGAGGAAGGGCTAACAATTGTTAAGCACCAAACTCATGTTCTTATAAAATCTGTTGTAAACTGAAGACCTTGTTCCTGAGTGAAGACGGGCAGCTCAAAATCCAACATATTATGTGTAAAGTTGGGGGTGGTTTTATGTACATCACAATACATTTATCTACATTTGCCAGCTCAACCTCCAATCACTGTCTCAAAGTCTTCTTGTAAAGATAATCAGAGATGGTCTGTGAGGGCTAGGCAGTGTTTATTTTATCCTGCACTGCTAGTCTCCTTGAAATAAGAAAACTTTGCTAAATGGTGACTTATGGACCCCAAAAATTAATAATTAAAACCCAGTTATTCTTGCAGGATTTCCAGAACAGTAGCCTCTGACTTTGCTGATTAATCAATTCATTGTAAAGTAGTCCCATACAAGCTTACGTTCCACCCTCACTGATTCTGTTTGGCTTCACCCCGATGTCAAAGCTTTTGACATTCTGCCTGAAGTGTTGTCGCTTATCTACACACACATGCCTTTATCTTCCTCCTTCTCCTCCTTCTTCTTTCATTTAAGGCTGCAAAAATTTCCATAAGCACTTCTATTCCCTTAATTTCAGTTCATGTTCATGGGTTAGATTTTGTCTGTATCATTTCTTTCATATACCCTTTATCTTCCCATTCTCTTTCATAACACTGTCTTCCATAAATGTCTCATTTGTCAGTTTACTTGTTATTTGCATTTTAAATACTTCACAAACTTTTATTTAACCACAGCTACATTTTGCTTCTTACATTTGTTGTACAAACCTCACAGAATAAGCCATTTAAACCTTTAACAAACACTCTTCCCTTCCATTGCTTTTACTATGTTTTTATTATGGAATGGAGTCAGACAGGCCCTACCAGATTCATCCCTCACCTGATATAGTGGGAGTTGTGTCTACTTACTCCAAAAATGGATTAGGATTACTCAGATCAATATTTAAGCCAGGTTTGCAGCATTTGGGTGCCAAACTGACAAATTCTGGGTTTTAATAATCAAATCCTCTGAGAGTCTGTAGTTCCATTTGAAGTACAATTAAATTCAAAAGAAAGCAATCATCTGAGCAAATGCAAATGTCTAAAACGTTGATATCTGAACTCGTTGTCTAGACTTTCTTAATAGTCACAACAGAGAGATAAGCATTTTTGTGGTATGATTCATCTGACCTTCTAGAAATGTATGAGATCAACTGAACCCTGCAGGCACTTGTTTCTCTGCTCGGACTATAAAAGACTAAAAGAGACTCTTCTATAAAAGACTAAAAGACTCTTCAGACGAGGCTATCTCAGATGTGCCTTAAGCAACTATAAGGGGAATCCAGAATGAATAGCCCAGAAGATGTCTGCAATAAAAAGGCCTTAAGTTAGCAGGATGAATACCATGCAAAACATTTCAGCCTGAATGTCACAGACATATACAGATAGGCAGCATTTCTGAACACTTGTTTGAAAGGCATTTTAATAGTAACCTAAGTTTTTATTACAGTTTGAATTGGAGGTGGTGGTCCTTCAAAAGACTAGGAATCTTTCTTTATTAGCAGAGAGAATTTTTTTATTAACTAGGCACCAGAAAACTTGAAAGAAAAAACTGTCATAACGTGTAGTATTTTGCATCTTAAAATGAATACCAACAATCCTCTCTAAAACTTAAAAAGGTACCTTTGGTGTACACTCTTACACCATCTAGACCATTTAATTAAGTTACTTTCTTCTTTTCAGTTAATGGCATTCCACCAGTCTTTGTCAACATTAATATAATATTAAATTATTAATAATTATTATTAACATTATTATATAGTAAATCTTATACTTTATTATATTATATATTATATATATTCTATATAGTAATATACTATATAGAATATATATAAAATATATAAAATATATATTATATATACACTGTATATAATATATATGCTAGATATAGTATTTATATATATAATTATATTATATTGTATTATATATATAACAATACAAATTCCAGAAACACTTAATCTGATTTCCAAAAAAAGGAAAGGGGTAGCAGAGCCAGGATATTGCTACTACATTTGTGATTCTAGAAGTAATCAAGAACAGTTGCTTATATCGATATCGAGTCTTATATCTCCAACTGTGAAAAGAGCAAAAGTTTCCACTAAGCCCCAAATTCTAGAAAATTCTACAGCCCTAAAAGGTATACAAAAAACTTGGTCATATTCTATGTTGTGACCTAGGGGAGAGGGACCAAACTGACTAAAGTGACCTTTGTCGCCTTCTCACCCTGGCAAGCACTGTGGGACAACAGATAGTAGCTTTTAGAGAGCTTTGTGTTGCTATGCATCTTAAGCAATACAAGATCAAGCTTCAGCCTAGTACATTTTCATCCTAGTACACTCTGAGTCCTGGGACATGTCTAGAGAGCTATCCTATAGCTGAATGTCACAAGACCTCTTGCAGAACATTTCAAGCTGATGGGAGAGTTTTCAGAGCTCTTTAAAATGGCAAAGCTCCTTTAAAGCTGAATAAAAGAGCCGGAGGRTCAGGGGGATAAGCAGTGGACAGAATATGAACAAGTGAGAATTTAACACTCAAAGCTGGTTTTTCCTTTCTGTGCTGACTGAATTTCACAGACTGCTGCACATTGTAAGTGTTGTTTCTTTAAATCCAGCTCACGAACAGAGCAGCATGATATGTTGCCACCTGGTGTAGAGGTGATGTAAAAATCCTTGCTGACTCCTGTATGAGCAAAGGCTGCGTCACTGCAAGGGCACATCTCTGCGTGGACCATCCCGGCAATGTCGTCAGCTCTCTTGCTGACTCACGTCTTGGGAAGAAATCAGCTCTGAGGAAAGAAACTGCCCTTCAGCCTGCGATGATGCGGAGCGGGCAAGCACAGGGACTGCAGAACATGCCTGAGAAAGGGGAGAGAGTGTGATGGCTACAGGCAAAGGAGCTGGAAGCATTCAAACCGGAATACAAATATACATGTTTACAGCTGTCAACAGCTAACATGTTGATCCTGCCATAAGATGCTAGAGATGCTGAAACATTATGACTGTTACACAATCACTCATGTAAATGGGCTGCTCTTAGAGGGAGGACAAAAGTCTGCTTCACATTAATCATTTCAAGCTTTTCTTGCATGTCATTTGCCAAATGGATCTGTGCTTTATAATGGAAACCTCATTCAAATAACCTGCCTAGTATTCCTTTGCGCAAAGAACCTCTTAAAAGTGGTAAAGCAAGTATAGCGCACAATTTTTTGAAGACAGCAATAAACATCAAAATTGTTATTTATAAAGATTGTGTTTTCCTTAGGAACAGATCGTTAATATAATTAAGCTTGAAAAACCTTTTACTTATTTTCAAAGAAAACAGTTTAATTGCTGCCAACTGCTTCCTATAGACTCCTATAAGAAATATGGTTTTACCTTCCTTTAAAACCCTATATGCTGCTGTGAGGAACAATTACAAAACCAAAACCAGTATTCTTTCTTCAGATATGATTTTCAACAGCAGATTTATGTGCAGCCTTAATGCTAGTCTTGAAAGAAGCTGATGCTGTGCATTTCACGGTCATTCAATACTCCGTAACACAGTGGTGTTCTACGGTCCCTGCAGCAGAGTAAGTCATCACAAATACGTTGTACATGTGCACCCTGCCACTGAAACACCTCCAGGGATGTTGATCTTTTGATTTCTTATCAGAGGAGATTTAACTGATCACCTGTTCTCTACAGTTTATAAGGAGAAAAGTAGCATTACTACAGAAATATTCCAGGTGCTTTTTGGCAAAATTGTTGACAGATCTTTTTTGGACCAGTTCAAGAGTGTTTCTTATAGCAAGAACATACCCATGACCCTATAACTTACAATGCTGTTTTGGTTTATGCAGAGTATCCATGGCATTGTAAAACTTTATCAAGCTGCTTACAGGTTTTTTTCAATTCAGAAGTTTGCAACAGAAATTATTCTTTTAATTATTAAAAATATAAACAATGCATTGCTATGAAGTACTTTACATAGATGATTATTTGACTGAAACAGTTTATTCTAGCCACTGTAGTGCTACCATTATTTGCCACAGAGCAAGAGCTGATTACTGAAGTCATACATAGTCAGGGAACGGAATTTAGACTACAGAGTACAAGCAAGAATATTCAGGCTTCTTCCATTCCAATTCTTTTCAACATTYGGAACAGAACAATCACTGAAACACCTTCCTTTTAATCAGCTGGTCTCCTATTTCTCCCACTAAAGACTAAATGCAGCACAAGTTGCTGGTATTTATCTAGCTTGAGGAAAAAAATCTGCCAAAGGAAGATAAAATAATCTTGAGGGAAGCATTCTCCTTACATTCACCCAAAGCCTACAGATTTGGTTTCATGTGTGGTATCACGCTGGAAAAAAGTTAGAGGCTTGAAAAACAGGGGAATGTATTGTTACTCAATCCACTGTAAGAGAAGCACTTTTTTCCATGTTACTGAAAATCTTTATCTAACATGCCAATAAGTCATTGTGGTAGAAAAACCCTTCTTGCAATTTGTGCAAAATCCATTCATAACTTTAGTCATGATAGGTTCTGTTACTGATGGGGAAAAGACTGACTGACTGATGTGGAAAAGCTTACCTGAGTGAAAAAATTCAGATGCCCTAGGAGAAACTCTTAAGTATACACAAACACATTCACTAGGCCTATAGCATGTATAGGCTTATCAACAAACACTGTCCTGTAAGTGTCTGTCAACCTATAAGCTGATATGTCTGTGAAAAAAATGGGAGAATGTATTTTCAGACATAGCAAATACTAGACTCCAGAGTATTTTCAGTCTCTCAATACTAATTCCAATTCACATGTTTTCTCTGAAAAGGATATATACTTGATATATGCACTGACTAGTATATAACAGATTACATGGTCAGAACAGCATTTCTACAAGGGGAGAGTAGGATATTAGGTAGAAGATGGAGCCCTTTAACACTGAGGTGTTCCATATTCACAGGATATGATTGTTACTACTATCATCATTATCACAAGAAAAGAATGCCGGTAGCTTCCAAAATATGTGGAACTGCACTGTCACCGTGCCCATATACATTATCTTTAGTGATTATTTTTTGTCTAAAATTAGGATTTCAATTGTGTATGAAATGCAGGCATTTTGAAAAATGTTTCTTTATTTCAGTTGGAACAAAAAGTTTTATTTGAATCTTGAAATGGGTGATCTGCCAATCAGCTACATTTATTATTTCAGTTCACATGATGGGAAAGGAATGGTCCTGGACCACACAATTACGAAGGCCCCACTGCACAAGGCAGTAGCCATAACATGACAGTCCTTTGAATGTAAAGCCCCAAAAGATGCAGCTCGGTGCCTTCTGCCTGGCTTTTTGCCTCCAGACACTCGACACTTCTGTCTGAGGCATGTGGAGCCATGGAGCGGAAGAGAGATTGTGAGACTGTATTGTACAAGACACAGATCTACCTGGCCTGGAGGCCAGAGCTGCATCTAACACTGTGCATGAGAGGAGCCAGATCTTGTGTTCACACAGTAAACAGCCAAATAGTTAATCTGGTAAGAGTCAAACAGTAATCACACCAGTATCCACACTTAAGTTATTACAAAGCATCTGCTTTTCCATCACAGTAATCATGATAGATACGGGGGAAAAACAGAAAAGGAAACACTGAAAAGGTATTTCAACAAGCTGTAGAATTACAGACAACACTAAAAATTCATTAATATTTCATATGAACTAGACTATGTTTACTTTACACTTTGAAACCTTCAAAAACTGTTTCAAAGAACAGGGAGATGACCTTTTGTAGATGTGCTAATGCTATTAAATCAGTTCAACCTCCTTCCTCCTGCCTCCCTTCTCCCTATTTCCTTCAAAAAAGCACAGGGCAGTAACAGTTCCAAAACTAATTCCTAGTCTGCACAGATGACTGTACTTCTCCTGGCTCCAATCACTGCTGTGGCACTTGCTTGGCTAGAGCAGCATATGAACAGAAGTGGTCATAAAGGCATGGAAAAATCTCCTTCCCTCTGTGAAAATAATTGTACGTTCTATTGTACTATAGAATCCAACATCAAAGATGACTAGTATTTTTGATATACAATTCAGAATCAGAAAGTTTCAACAGAAGGTTTTATCAGATACTCTGTAAAATCCACAGTGTGGGAGTAGGGTAATTATTGTCATTTCATTGCTCTCTCTCTAACTATCTACAATTATCTCTTTATACTAGTAATCAGCTTTACACCATTTGATTTCCTTTGCTTTTTATCCATCTAATTACAAAGTAGCAGTAGATGTTTGCATCACAAAGACTGGTTTGAGTACCCATTGCAATCTCCTTCAATTTTCAAATGTCTGCGTTTTCCCAAAGACGTAAGACTGAAAACTAAACACGTATTTAAAGGCTACGTCTTATGTGTCAGTGGCAGTCATGTATTTAAAAAACTATTTTATGCGGAAAGATTCATCATATTTTTTACACCAGCAGTGTGCAACACAAATTAGCATGACAGCATGACAGAAGCATATGTCATCTATTTTGAATAATACTCTTACATTATTGGGTCTGAGACGAGGAACTTGTGCTCTGTTTCACTAACGTGCCCCAGACAAACATAAGCCTTGTTGAAAAGTTAGATGTTGACAAGCATTTCAAAACATTGCAGTAGTTCTACATTCACGTGACCTTATTTCAAACACCAAAAAAACACCTAAATTAGGAGGCTGATTTTTAGTAGTTAGAGGGGTCAGAAAAGCTCATTTGGATTCGGTGATCTAAAATTGCTCTTTGGAGGAGCTTTTCTCTTGCTCTTAACTATATTGCCTCTTAAATACTAGAGATATGGGTAGAGGAAGTCCTGCAACCACACATCTTGCCACACTTCATGACTACAAATGCCACTGTGCCTCCTGCCCTTTGATACGGAGGCCAACTCAGTCCAGTGACAAACAGTATTATTCCTCACAACCCTTATTGTAGAGTTTGGGGTTGGTCCAATACTACAAATTCATGTTAGGGTACAGTAACAACCTTACTCCCTTTTGTCCAGGAATACTTTGGTTTATTACAAAATCCTCCCTCAGCTGTGACCTTGCAGAAAAGCCAGTTGTGGCAAGGGAAAATAGATTATGCCTTGCTTTGGTGTAGGCATTGGTGACCAAGATACGATTACACCTGGATGTTAGGTTCAGTTTAGCATTCAAAAAAAAGGAATAGTGCCCGGACAAGCTCTGAGGCCAGCGCTCTTCCTATTCATGCAGACCTTACAAAAAGCAGTTCCTCTTTACCCCGAATTTAACCCCAACTGGAACCGAAAACCCTATCATACCTACTTACAACCAAATCAATTAAAAAAAGATGTTTCTCTGAAACCATCCGCTCCTTCATGCTTACTACAATCTATCAGCAAATGCAGTCCTTCCATTCTGCTTTTCTGGAAACTAACCTCAATAAGCATCATCGTAGGCCTTAATGAAACACAGTGACTGCACGATAATGAGGAGTCACTCAGGCTGGAGTTTTTGCTCATCAAATCATGCAGACCTTACCAGATGCTGCAGTTAAAAACAGCCCTCTGTTGCTACTTTCTCTAAATCATAACCTCAATGTGTCTCCAAACTATTCTTAAACAAATTCCATAAAAACCACAAAAACAGTGACCAGCCAGTCATTTCTACAGGTAACAGCCTCTATCCCCTTCCTGGAGACCTCACAGTATCCTGGAATGAAACTCGTCTTCAAACCCTGCTGGGTTCAAAACTGAACCTAACCCCTTTTCCATTTTCAGTCATAACCAGAGTCTAATAAAGCACATGTGCAGCAAACCCAATCACACGCTTGTCACTTCTGCCAACGGAAGGTCCTGTCCTAGGTCTCAGGCAATAAATGCAGTTTATGACAATATAACCAATTGTTTGTGTTTAGGTTTTGGTACAGACATTGTTAACTTGGCTATGGCCAAGACTAAAAGCAGGGATGTTCTTAGGGCCAAGTTTTGTGAAAGGAATGACCGAATGCCTGTTTATTGCTCAGTTCTGAATATGTACTTGGCTAAGACGGAAGCTAACACAGGCAAGGACGAATACATTATGTTTGGGTTTGGAACAAATATGGATGTACTGGTTAAGACTTAGACAAGGTTTAAGGTAGGGGCTGGACTATTGTTTGGTAATCAAGAGCTGAAGGGTTTGGCTCATTGCAGAATCTTCAACAGACTACACTGTCTTTAGTATTAGCAGGTAGGGAATGATTTAAAATTAATTTTAGAAGATGCTTATCTTATTTTATTATAACCTAGGAAAGATTCTAGGTTTAGTTAGGGTTACAAATTTACAGAAAAATTTGGGAAATTTGCTTTATTCCTTGAGCTCCTAGGCCTAAGGGAAAGTCTAATGTTGGTAAGTGCCAATTGCTAAAGCATTTAATATTAACAAAGTCAGCACCTCTCTTTAGCTAATGCTAAACTGAAATCATGATTAAGTCTTTAGAAAAGAAAAATAGAGTACCTCAAGTTTACAGATGGTTACTGTGTGGATTGCTATAGTGGAGAATTGAGGCTGATAAGGGACAATGCTTTCTGTTAATTCTGATAGTTGTTGGTCACTTGCTATAGATTGAAGTTATGACTGGGATTAAAGATAAGGTTTCAGAAAAGTAGGAGTGAAGAATTTAGTTTACTGCATGAAAGCGTATGGCTGGGGTAAGGAAATATCTTATGTTGATGCCTATACAGACATCAGCCACCTGGTTGTGATTAGGGCTGAGCTTGAGGTAAGATTTGGGCAATCAATTTTGCATCAAAAATACATAAACACATTATAAATACAACAGAGAACAATGTAACATGTATAAAAACAAGGAAGTTATGAAAATGTAAAAAACATACCTGATATATGCCACAGTAAAAGATTTAACTTAAAATCCCTGAAAAAATCTGTTAAAAAAAGGCACAAAGATTCTATTTCTACCAGCCTACTAATTTTACCAAATCATCCCTGGGATACTTTAAAACTATTCATTGATCTAGAGGCTATGATGGTCTTTTTTTTAGAGATGACCTAGAAAGTAGACATTTTTGCATTAATATATCTTACACAGTTTGAAAAGTACTCTAAAAAGAGGAGCTGAAGTCTTGGGTTTGATCACGTTCTCTATGGCTCAGACCTAAGAGTGGGAAGCAGCAGAAGCAAAAGCACTACACATTAGTGAAGCTTCGCATCAGGTAAAATTGGCAATTAAGTGGATGCTGCAATAGCCAAGAGTTTTTGGGGAACAAAACCAAATGTTGAAGTAGGCCTTTTACTGTAGAAAAAGGCTCACTGTAGGAGAACTTAACGCCTCTAAGAGGGGTGAAATTTTGTGATGGTTTCCTTACTTGTTTAACTGTGCTCCACAGATGCAAGAGGTTCTAGAACAAGATATATATATTGCTGTAAATGTTTATAAAGGGAAAATTATAATTTTGTGGATGTTTGGATATTTTATGTCTATGCTATCTTTCTCATGTGATCAGACAAAATGTTGGTGCAATGTAAGTTATATCCACGTATTACGAAGCTTGACCAGGACATTTGTGGCTCTAGTATATCAGATGGTACAGCTGTAGCCAGACTTCACCGCTGTGAATTATTTTGAAAAGATTTTCTATGACACAGCTTGCATTACAAAAAGAACAGTTAAGACGGTCTCAGGGTAAATGAAGGCTAGCGAACAGAAGGACCCTCTACTCCATGACGTCTGATAGAAAATCTGTAAAACTTGGTGTTGAATGTCTATTTATTATAGCCCCGAGATAACAGCAATAAAAGCAATTCACTCTCGGATCACACCAAGCAGTTACTGCTCCAACCACTGACCCAGCAGCTTTGCCTCAGATGGAGTGTGCTAGACACAGCTCTACCACACAGTAGACCAAATTTAACACCTGAATTCATTTAGCTTGTCTACCTGTGAAAGGTTTTATAGAAAGGCTGGATTGGAGAGAAATGCTGTAAACACAAGCCCAGCATTCCTCCAGTAACATCACTGCAAAAATTATTTGAAGCACCTACTCGGGGAGGTTTTCTAGCTTCATCATTAGCATAGGTGCAAATGCTTAAGAATGAAGTAGCTCCACCGAAGAACCCTCTTTTTTTTAATCTTCATTCTCCACAGGAATGCCCTTCAGGAGCTGTTCTTCAACGTGGAGAACACCAGGCTCCCCGTCCTTGCCTAGCCCAAGCTTTTAGGCTGGCACTGTCCCCTAGCCCCCCCGTCCCCCGGCACTGACAGGGCCATTAGCCACCGCTTTGGCGCTCGGTGGGGGGCGCAGGCCGGCACCAAGGAGCCACCACAGCCTTCGCGGGGCCGCAGGAGCGAACTCAACACCTTGCAGTCA
>JAYKAV010003324.1:91128-250409 GCA_035582835.1 Phoebastria nigripes
GACATGTAGATGAGGTGCTTAGGGACATGGTTTAGTGGGCACGGTGGTGTTGGGTTGACGGTTGGACTCGATGATCTTAGAGGTCTTTTCCAACCGTAATGATTCTATGATTCTATTTTGGTTTCACTGAAAGCATGAGAATGGAGATTTGGAGAGAGAAAATATTCTGTAAGGGAAGTTCTGGAATTAGAATGTGAATAATGTTAGAAAAACTTCTGCCACCAGAAAAGTTTCAAGTGCAGCCTTTGCATTTTGATTTTTACATATTGAAGGTTATTAACTTGATCCAGTGTAGTTATGTCCTGTGTGGGAATTGTACCAAGTTGCATAAGAAATCAGATCAGTGGAGGCTGCTAGTATTTTGAACTATGGCAACTATTCTTGAACAGTCAAACATTGTAGAAGAAATTCTGCTACAGTAAGAGGTATTCCTGCAACTCCTAGAATGAGAGCAGTTGGTTGTGGTTTAAAAAATTGTGATACAAAATGTTTTGTTTGGGGAATAAAACATCCTCATCTGTTATATCAGGCCGAGGTACCAAAAATTGCAGTCTGATAGATTCAACTAAAGGTAACATTTAAACTATCTGTGATTTCCACAGCCAAAGAACATTCTGTGGCTACTGTCAACAGTCCAATACTCTCTGACCAGATTCCTTTAGATATTGCACACGGAGAGGGTTTAGTCTGCTAATACCAGTTTACTTGTCTGAAGATATTTGCTGTTACATGGGATCTTGGTTTAGCAGAGTAATAGAGCAATATACTGAAATTGCAATGCAAGCATGTCACGGTCTGTTTGGATCTCTCAAATTTACAGGTCAGCATACTTTGTAAATTAAACATTATTTTCTAAGCTCAACAGAAAAGAAAACAAACACATCAAACAAGGGCTCAATCCCCTTTTTACAGACTAGTCTAATGTGAATTCACTAATTTATCCCTTAATTCATGAGATTTCTAACTCACAAGTTCTCCAATTCATAACTCAACAACTCGTAGCTCATAACCCTATAAGCAAAATAGTTGCCTAACTGACAGAGAGAGTGCTCATCCTTCCTCCTCCATGACAGCGCAGACCTTCTCTGTATCACACCAGGAAGCACGAAAGCCTAAGCAGTCTGGCTGCTGTTGGATACATTTCAAAAGCTTTTTGGGTAAGCTGACGTATTTATACCTTCCAGCTTGGAAGTTTGGTCTACACTATTTCTATAAGTTAGTGAATTCTGCCAGACAATCAATGTGCTAGGATTATGGCTGCAGGAGACAGCAAGCTGCAGGTGATAATGGCTGCGTAATGACCTTTAGCCCTTCTGTCCATCATGTCCTGCCTACATGCTGCTCTTGCCTTGACCTAACAGCACTACTCCCAGCATACACCAGGCCTTAGCATGAGCTGTGTGTTAGCCAAAATCTGAGTGGGACTTGGTGAACAGTAACGGCATGGTAGAGTAATTGTAATACACAGTTAGATCACAGTACAAACCTGATTCCTGTTACCAGTCTTTATACACGTAACCATCATGACACTGGGCATCCCCAGTTGCTGGGAAGGACTATGTGGGTTAAAGCCAGCTCAAGCCTGTTACTCTGTTGAAAGTTCATTTTGCTGGTTGCTCAGTTTTTATACTGTGTTGGGTTGAGCCAACGCTTCCCTCATGCTCCTCTGGCTAGCACAGGAATGCATTCACACGTCTTGATTAACTAAGGCCACTTAAACAACCAGTTAATCCACTCAATTGATACAGCCATTTATGAAAAACAAAGGCCACCCTCTGCCCCTTCCTGTGTTAAGTTCAGCTTTCTTTACAACAGCTGTGGTCACTCCCTGTATTCTTCGTGAGCATAGTGCTCATCTCCTCTGAATCTTCTTCCATTGTAGCAGGCTGTTGATCAGTCACACTAACAGATTGCCAGGAGTCAAATACACTTGCAAAACTCTTGAATTGTGGAGCAGTTCAGGTCAGCTGCTGGAAGCGTTTCCCAGCCTGAGAAGTTGTTCTTAAAAAGAGGAGTAGAAAATTTCAAACCCAGCTATGTGGAGTTATATTATGGAGCAAATCCCAGTTCAGGTTTTGTCCCCAGTGCTCTCTCTGCTTAGAGTTTTGTCTCCCAGTTTGAGTGGAACATTGTTTTGTAAGGGAGTATTTGTGATGTGTGATACTGCTGTTCATGTTCTGCCCCTCTGCTCTGCTCTGGTGAGACCCCACCTGGAGTACTGCATTCAGCTCTGGAACCCTCAGCACAGGAAAGACATGGACCTGTTGGAGTGGGTCCAGGGAAGGGCCACGAAAATGATCAGGGGGATGGAACACCTCTCCTATGAGGAAAGGCTGAGAGAGTTGGGGTTGTTCAGCCTAGAGAAGAGAAGGCTTCAGGGACACCTTATTGCAGCCTGTCAGTACTTAAAGGGGACTTATAAGAAGGATGGCGGCAAACTTTTTAGCAGGGCCTGTTGCAACAGGACAAGGGGGAATGATTTTAAACTAAAAGAGCGTAGGTTTAGACTGGATATAAGGAAGAAATATTTTACGCTGAGGGTGGTGAAACACTGGAACAGGTTGCCCAGAGAGGTGGTAGATGCCCCATCCCTGGAAACATTCAAGGTCAGGTAGGACGTGGCTCTGAGCAACCTGATCTAGTTGAAGATGTCCCTGCCCATGGCAGGGGGGTTGGACTAGATGAGCTTTAAAGGTCCCTTCCAACCCAAACTATTCTATGATTCTATAAGAAAGAAGATCAGAATCAAAACACTAGACTTGGCTTGCCTTTTTTTTTTTTTTGGTTCTCCTTCCCTGGGGCCAAACATATAGTTCTTTGTTCCTTTTCACTGCCTAAAGGTGTGCAATAGGAGTGAGAGGAGAAATTTCCATTCCCTTGATTGCTTCTCTTGAAATGTTTGAATGGAGTTATCTTTTAATATGCTTGGTATTACCAAATAAGAATAGTCATTTGCAAGCTGTAGTTAATTGTCATGGGACAGGGGAAAGAAATGCTCTTATACTTGACGGTGATCAAAATTTTGCATTGCAGTTTTATGTATTGCTCATTACAAGGAGCCACATACTCCCCTCAGTTACAGACACTCAGATGTTTATTATCCTTGCAAAGTGCAGCACCTTGCAAAATACAATTTGTCTTTTATTTTAAAAATGAAAAAAATGGTTAAACAGTAAGAAAGGTGCTCTTTATCTTCTCAGAGACTGAGGCAAGAATATTTACATGGCCCCATCATGCTTCTATTAACTACACACTATAAATAAACTCCTGGTGCTTTTCTACTTTATCAAAACACAGGTTTGCTGTTCAAAATGTCACTATGTCCTGTCAGACTGGGAAAGAGATGTCTTGTATCTCCTTGAGACAGAGCTTGAAACAATCTAGTTGTAAAAAGAAGGTTATTTCAACTTTTAAAAAAGGGTCTGACTGAAGTCTGTCCAACTCTTCTATATAACCTCTAGTACTGATTGAGGGTGATTGCATATTTGAGTGGTTAGCCACAGTGTTAATGGCCTCAGAATACCTTTTTTTTCCCTGATACTAATAACAAGACTTTGGATGAACAGTGAGAAAGTAGTTAAATTCAAGTTCAGTACTCTACCTCTGATACTGATCAGACAGGATAGATTAGCAGGTTGTTTCTGAAGGAAAGGTTAATTTTTTTGTTTATCTCCATTCTTTTGGCATTGCTACATGTTCATACTAAAAATCAGGCTCTTTGACATTTGTTCTTTCCCTGTCCAGCTCTAATGCTGTTGCTGTGTTAAAATAACAAAATCATAAATTGTTAGGGTAGTGTGTGCTATTACTTCATAAAACAAAATGCATGCCTGTGCTAGGTATAGAGTTAATACCTAAAAGTTTGCTCTTCTGCAGAGCTTCTCAAGTTTGCAGTGTTTTTCCCCCTTCTCCACGTGATGTTGGTATTGAGACCAACAGAGTTTCCGAAGCCACATGATGCCTTCTGAAATGAAGTTCTGTTTGTGGAATATCCTTTGGTCTGGCATTTTGACTTTCTGCTCAGGTTTTTGAAACTGAAGTGAATGTTTCCACTATGACGATAGAAATCTAATTACTGGTAATCTCTATTTGTTGCAGTAAATTTAATGATACATAACATCTTCACTAAAAGCTTCCAGTCAAATAAGAAAAATAATTGGAATAAAACATTCTGTACTATTCAATTCAATGTCCAAATGCTTTTAAACTTTGAAACCTAAAACTTAATTTCCTGTTCTCGTTAGCAGTTTAGTTGATTAAATTTGAAAATGACTAAGACTGGAGCAGTAAATTATTTGTAGCAAAGATGTGTAATGATGACTCATACCCAAACAGTGGGAAAATTCCTTCTCTTCAGGCTACCAGTCCTCAATATTGATCCATTAAACTTCTGAGAAGATTTTAAAAAAAAAAAAAACTATACATTTTAGCAAATTTTAGCACATCAGCTTGAGCCACTGATAGCAGTTGATGTGTGAGAACAGTCTGTCAGAGCTTATTTACTTAATAAAAGCAGAAAAAGTCAGATACTAGAGGAACACGGAAAAAACCCGTAACAGTAGTATTGGGATAACAGACATCTGGAAAAACAGCTAATTTCATTACCTCTACTATAAACAAGAATACAGTCTAGAGATTTGTCAGAGTAAATGCATGTGGGGATTATTTAATGAAGTACATTTTTATACTTTGTCATATCCAAATGGTTCCATGTCCTTGGTACCTTAGTGCACTGTAACTGAATGGCATCATGTAGTGCAGTGGAAGGAATAGAGGTGTCAGAAGGAGAGCATTAGGAATAAGAATGAACAGAAAATTATGGCAATACTGGAAGGCCAAGATAAATTACATGAGATGATGATATAAACATGTAGCAGATACACTCAGTGGATTCAGTGAAGGATACATCCTATGGTAAATGAGAAAAATGGAAGCTGAGTTGGGATAACCTGTACATAGGGAGGATTAAGGTCAGGTTGGACAGGGCTCTGAGCAACCTGATCTGGTTGAAGATGTCCCTGCTCACTGCAGCAGGGTTGGACTAAATGACCTTTAAAGGTTCCTTCCAACCCAAACTGTGCTATAATTCTATTAAGGGGAGGGGAGTGATGAACTAGTAGTACTACGATCTCAGACTATGGCAGTTGTCAGTCTAGCTTAATATCCTGTTTTTATTGGTTACATTTTGTTCTGGGTTTTTTTTGTAAATATCTTGCAAACTGTGCTGCCTAAGTTAGGCGTCTTTGTAATCCAAACAAATAATAAAAGTTTTAAAAATAAAAACAAACCTTCACAGATTTTACAGCAACATTACAATTGAAGGAAGAACACAGTGACACGCAGGAGTGGGAACAAGTGGTGAAGGACAGAACTAGGAATACTTGACAATAGTAACACTGCCAAATATTTTATATTGTGAAAGGCCAGCCAGATTCTTCATCACTGAAATTAAATGTATTTCAAGTAGTCTGGGTCATCTATCTAGCATGTCAGATTTTTTTTGAGATCTTTACAAGCAATGAGTATTCAAATTCTGCCATTAGCTAAGCTAATACTTTTCTCATTTGCAGGAGAAACAATGAYAAAAAGCTGGAGCCTGATCTTAATATACTGGTGTGATTGGGAATAATCTGTTTATGGTGTTCTGCTTATGTAATAGGGTAGGGAATTTAGTCTAGAGAAATGGTGTGTTAGATGGGGCTTCTTTTGCTCAAGCTGATGTTAATTTTATGATGTGTAATTGTATATGACCTTGGGAGAAACACCAAAAAGCAGTTGTAACTGCCTCTGCATCACAGTTCTTCCTTATTTCCTTCTTGTTTTGGAGAATGAGTGTAGTACTTGCAATTCGACCTACTTGATGGGGGGGGGGAGTATTAGCCAGACAGCTCTTCTCACTTCCTTTGGACAGGAGACCTAACAGTGCCAGTAACTGTAAAAGAGTGTCAGCCATCAGGGTCGGCCTTGAATAAATTAGAAACGTACATTTCCAGTATCCACTGAAAATACTACTTTGTGACAAACACATAAGCTTATCTCTGCATGCTTGTACCAAAAAATAGTACCCATCCACTATGAAACCAATTGGAGAGACAATATTTGTTTTCAGAAATTAAGAGTAAAATGTTGGAGGTTTCCGCTCTCTATTTATGAAAGAAGGAGAGTATTCTTCTGAAGTTGTCCTGATTGTTATTAATACCAGGAATCTGCTAATCCCTCTTCTTTCCAAATTTTTTTATTCAGCTGTCAACTCAAATAACAAATTTTCTGTAAGGAGTAACAATATTTACTTAAGTAAACAGAGGAAATTATTAACTTCTTTATTGTTAGCTCATTTTTTTTCTTCCCATCAGTTGGAACTCAAACGCATGCCCATTAGCTTCCGGGTGTGGATTAATTTTGCAGTGGTAGTTAGCAACATCACCTGAAAGTGAGGCCTTGTTGTGTAAAGCATTATACAAATTCATAGTAGATATTTCCTTTCTCAAAAAGTTTAAAATCTAATTAGATGAGCAAATTAAAGGCCATAAGGAAAATGGATGCAGGTACATACCAACATTGAAATATACCCACAGGTTGTGTTGCAAATGCACAAGGGAAGGCCCCTGGCCTCAGGAGTTTACAGTCTCATTAAGGAAAATGGCAAAAGTTTTTAGATTTTTGACCTGAGATGTTAACCAACAAGAAGTCTTTACTGAGAAAGATGCTTTTTGTTTCTGGCAACACTGTTTTTTTGGTACTTGCTGTGAGCATCTTCTTTAACATGAAATGACATTACAAGATTTTGTGCTTTAAGGGAGTAGTAGTTTTGATTTGAATACTGTTATAATATGACTGCTAGTTGAAATATACTTGTGTCTTGGAGGCATATATTTGAATTGGTTGGTTCATTTTACATAGGGAAAGGAGGTTTCTGATGGCATAAATATTTTGGGTTTGGGGTTTTTTTTTAATGCCTGGCTTCTGACTTCCATCCAGAATGCAGACCAGTTATCCTTTCCAGAGTATCAAATCTTTATTCTCTGTTTCATTTTTAGTCTTAATATCCATGAAGGAGCCTTCTGAGGCCAATATGGAAAGACTTTGCCCTGTTCTTTCAGAAGAGACTTCTTCACAAGGGTCCACATGTGGTCCAAGAGAAATCAACGAAACCATAGCGACTGAATTAACGTTACCCGATGAAAAAGTAACTCAAATAGAAAACATACTTGATCTCTGGAGTGGAAGTCTTAAGGTATTTATTTTGTATGGAATCCTTAAAAACTATATACAGATGTCAGTGGGCTGTAGAATAAGTGAGAGTGCAGGAAAGACTGCAGTGTGATTGCACTGGGAAATGGTGGTTTTCTTGTTGATTGCTGTTGTTGCATATTGCATATAAGCACTAGAATATCTTGTTTCAAGAACTTTGGAATAACTTTCTCCGTTAGGGATGTTCAGTTATTATCATTCAATAGTTCATTAAGTCTGGTAATATTTATAGATATAAACAGCCTGTGTAATGAAGGCATCACTGCAAATATTCATATGTCCTTACTTGCTAAGTATTTTAACATTAAAAGATTAGGGAGGAGGGAGTAATTTTACTAATTGCGCTACTGCCATCCCTTTAACTTTTCAGACAAATGTTCTGACTGAATTGAGAAAATGGAAGCTTAGTTTGATCGAACATCACAAGTTTCAACTGAGACAAGAAAAAGAGAAACACGCTGCACATGTGAGACAGTTGAGCAATGAGATGGAAAACCTGAAGGAGTTGCTACATACTTATGAAATTTCTATTGGCAGAAAAGATGAGGTAGTAGTTCAATTTCATAATTCAACAGTTCCTCTCTTCTTAAAAATATCCACACTGAACTTTTGGGTCTGTCTCTTCGAATAACAAAATTCTTCTTGCAGCAAGTAACATAGAGAAGTAAATAATATATTTAGACTGTATCGTAGAAGAAGAATCATTGTTGCTAATAATGTTGTCCATACTAACAATGGAAATTTAACGTGTTGTATGTACATATTTTGCATTGTTTGCTTCTTAAGTCTAGGGTTGTTCCTTATTTGCTTCATGAAGGTCACACTGGCTTAGATGAGTCTGTTAACTCTTACACTTTAAAAGCCTTTAATTTTTCAGTGATTGGATTGGTTTTCTTGAATTTTAAATGAACATCAGTCTCCTAAACATTAGAGTGTCTCTATTTTAGGATTCTTAGGAATTGTACATTTGTACAAATTCTTAGGTTTGTACATTTGAGGTCTCTGAGTTACGCTTTTCTGCTATCAACAATATCAACAAGTTCAAAATGAACTAGAATTGTGGAAATGGATATAAAATTTTGGCAGCCCTGCAATCACATAATGTAATTGAATCCTCTTATCGCTATCCTGAATTTTTAACCTTCTACTTGAGAACACTTAATGGAGTTTGGGTTTTTAATTCCTATTTACCTGTTTTTTTAAAAATGCCCGTTGAGGGAGTTGAAATATGGAGAAAGATGATGTTCTGTGTCCATTTGGAAAACAGTATAATCTTACAAGACAAGCAAATATAAGTGTTGTAACATTACAAGAACAAGATTAGTATAATATTTAACTAGTACATATGTGCAGAACCACAGTTATTTCAGTGTATACCATTCAAACATATCTAATTCTGTTGGATATCATTGTGTGTCACTCATGTTTAATGCACCATAATTCTTGATGATGCTTTGAAAGCAGTATTTTTTTTCTGCTACCAAAGAAATTATTTTTTCAGCCAATTTTATAGTTCTGTTTCCAAAAAAAATTGTTTTCAGTAGAAAATTATTTGACTTAATGGTAGGTGGCAGTGCTTCCATGTATCATACCATATTTATCAAAACTGTTGTAATCTGACATGGGCATAACCCAAAGTCAATCAGCCTCACAAATATTATGAATACCGTAGATTCCTGTTTTCACACTGGAAATCTCACAAATGTTTTTTAATGGCGAAAATATACTAATTCACAAACATGGATTTATGCTAAGACTTCTAGTGTGTATTAACAGGTACGCAGCATCTACAGTTGATATTTTATGTTAGTATATGACACTTTTTCATCAAAAGTAATTAATTACTATATTTATTTCCTTTGCTTTCTATTTTCTTATTGATTTGTTGACGATTTATGCAAATTTACTTCTAATTTTAGATAAATCCATTGTAATTTATACAGCTGAGACTATTCAGTTATTCTGAAACTGCAAAAAGTTAATTAGTCATATATAAGCAGAGCAAAGTAGCTTTTACTAGATTTATTAAAATACAGTATTATGAAGAACTCATTCTTAAAAATATAGAGATGGGTCAGCTTTAAATTACTTCAAATGTATCAAATTGACCTTTGTTTGTTTCTGACTTTGATATTTTGAACACCTTAAAGAAACCAAGCTTTTGCCTAGTAAAACTTTCATTAAACATTCCGAAGATTGACTGAAATAGTTTGTATGAAATTCTGTACTGAAACAGAATAGGAGTTTTGTACTATTTGCTAGATAACCTTGTTGATTTAAAGGTAAATTTATTTTAAGTATCATTCATTTCATTAATGTATGTTCAAGAATTAATTGCATATAACATATGCAGTATAACATAGTAACATATATTAGCATATAACATCACAAAATATTGTTCTTCACAATCTTTATGCAGTAGTTAAAATAACTTTAAGTTATTCCCAAGAGTCCCAGTATTTGTCACTGTTCCCATTGGAGTTGCTCAGATATGACTGATGGCAGAATCTAGCTTAAGAAGTTAGGAAAAAATATAGAGAAATACTCGGTGATTTGGTGTACCCAATTTGCATCATGCCTGGCCTAATTTTTAATCTGGGAACCTCAGCTGTTTCTGTATACTAATTAAAACATATTTAGAGGTTGGTGGTAAAAGTCCCTAGTTGCATTCTCTGTCCAGCAGGCCACCTTGCTTCTCAAGTGTTTTGATTGCTATAGGCTTATATGATATCTTTCGTGAGATTTTTTTAAAGAGAATAACAATTCTTAATCAGATTTTTCCACTTCTTAGCAACTCTGTAGTTTGTTTATTCTGTTCAGAAAACTGAATAAGCTCTCTGCAGATAAATCGTTTCTTTACACTTAAGTTAGTTAATAACGCACTAAAGCAAACTTTTAATATGTGTTCCTGATTTATCAGAATTGTCTTTGCAAATAAGTGATTCTTCTGACCTTATGCTACAGCAACATTTAATTGTTACAAAGTAGCACAGAAGCCTGCAGATGTAGGATGAAATAACAATTCAGTTGAACTTTTCCTAAAACTACACAGTGAAGTTTTAAGTGCCACAGTCTGAGTGTTGAAGCCACAGGAATTTTACTCCTGATTTGAACTCTGATTATTGTTTCCTGCTTGATTAGACTAAGGGGAAGATTTAGTAGAAAGCATCCGTTAAAAGCAAATGCTTTAATTGAAAAATAACTGAGGCATAAAGTACATTCTATTTGAGTTTACAAAGATCATAGCTATTGAAATAGCATTAATAAATATTTTTGCAGGTGATTACTAACTTGACCCAAGCATTAGAGAGGCAAAAGGAGAGAGTAGAGTTGATGAGAAAGTTTACACTGTGGCGGATTCAGCATGTTAAAGCCAAACAAGAGGTATGTGCGCAGAATAAAAATGCGATGCAAGTGAAACCTTTGAACTCAAAAGGGTCAGAGTTGCTGCAGTTCCTGCTACAATTTGAAGAAATGACAGTGTTTCTATTTTGATGTGTTTGGCAATGTCAGATAACAGTTTGAAAACATCAGTTATAAAAAGAACGCTGCTGTCAGAATACTCTCTGGGATGGGGAAAAAATCAAACCTGCACTTATGTTATATTGTTCCAATTACTGTGATCAGCTCACAGCAAATCACCATAGTTTACAGTATCTGCATTTTGAAGTAGGCGCCAAGGGAGTCTCTATCTAAATTTCAAACATACTACATTTGAACAGTGATATGATACAGTATCACATTTTTTGGGGAAGCCACTTTCACAATTAAAACTTCAGCTGCCCTCTTTTCTCACGTTGCCAAAACTTGAAGTAGCTAAGAGCTAGTCACACACAAAATGTTGGGCATTGCATCAGGCATCTAACAGTAAACAGTCTACTAAGTGAAGTATGACAGAAAAGGATCCCATGTCAAGAGTGCAAACCTTTCCCATTCCAGGCTGTTAAAAAGGAGAAGCTGTATTCAGGACCTTTGTTCATTGGTACAGATTCCCGGCTAGACTTAAGTTCATCGATGATATCCAAAACTCTGCTGATTTGCAGTGAGGTTTAGCCTTTTCTCTTTTCCTTCCCTCCCATCTTAGAATTTACTAATAATTTGGAGTCCGGTTTTTACTCAGCTGTTTTTATTTTTTTTAATTAATTTCTGAAAAAATAATTTAATGCTGAAATACATAGTCTGTTGACTATTTTAAAATAGAGTAGAATAATAGAATTGTCTTAAAGGACTTTTTAAAGCATCCTGACGTCTAAATTTATTAAAAAGATAGGTGTTTTATGCTAATCATCTGCAAACTTTGTGACTGCAGGTGTTATATGGTTCCTACAGTGAATCAAAATGTGCCACATACCCACTAAATGGCTTCACATATACATGGTTACAGCATTATGTGAGGTGGTTGTTTAAGTGTCATTAAGCTAAGGATAAAAACACTGTTTTGTGTAACCTAGGAGTTCACAAATACGGTTTCTCATACTGGGGATGGTAACGCTCCATGACATGTGTGCAGGAGGAAACACTGAGCTGCTGATGCTATGTTGCATACCACTTCACTGCAGCACGTGTAACTCGGTTTAGGCATTCCTACTGTTGTCTATGTAATAAGTTGTGAAACAATCATCCACACTCTCTTGAGTACTTAAATTTTTAGGAAACCTAAACTTGCATATAATGTGGTTATATTTGTTTCCTAAGGAATATGCAAATAGAATAGCAGACAGACAATTCCGGACAGCTTTGATGAAGAAAGTATGGGCAGCATGGCGCTCTCTTAGTGAAGAAAAATGGAAAGAAAAAGTAGCAAAAGCCTGTCAGTTAAGGGCAGAAGATGTCTGTGTTCAGCTCACCAATGATTATGAAGCCAAAATTGCAGAGGTAAAATAAGCTTTCTTTTTTTCATTCTTTCTCTCCTTCACTCCCCCATCCCCTATCCCTCCAAAGTATCTCTTTCTCAGCAAACTTGAAAAACATGAGGACTTTCCAGCGGAACAGAGCTCCCAAGTACACAAGAAGATCTGAGGAGATACAAGATCTCCACTATGGTTTCTAGATATGACTTTTTTTTTCCCCTGCATCTGATGTAAAATATTGCTGATCTACACGCACAGGTGAAGTAAATTGGACTCTTCCTGAAATGAGACAAATCTCTATTTGCCCACCAATCGGGATGGTATTTGTTTTCTAAGAGCACGCTGTTAATATTGGCTATGCATTTTGAGGTCGTACTGAAGACGACAATGGAACTAGAAGACCATTATTATTATAAATGATCATGATGAGTACAATATGTTTTCCTATAACACCTACTCTGTTAAAGTCTGAATTTAAGTTTGGTTTTGCCGCCTTAATTGCCAACTTGCCAATTAAGCTTGTTAAAGAATTTTCAGAGCTTAAGGTGAAATTAAGTTATCAATGTATACATGCATTGGTGCACGGTAAGTAAATAAAGTTTTAAAATATACATTTTAAAAGCTTTGTATTTTAACAAGAAATTAAACCTAGAGTTTTAAGAACAGGCTTACCAAATGTGGCTTACCAGCACAAAAACGGTAAGTAGTGAGTTACAAAGGTAACTTGGTCTGTCTTTTCTCAGCATTTTTAGTTTTTTACAGTAGCTAGAAATGAGAGATTGCGGATGACAATTCACCCTATGCTTAAATAGTTTTCTGGGAACACTTACTCTTCTGTTGAGCGAATCCACGTTCCTGTGGAAATCTAGCTTGTGCCAGATGCCTAACTTCTAAAAGACAAAAACTTGCAAGATAAATTTCTGCTTAGCTGGTTAGGTAGGGTCTGACAGTCCTTTTGAATGCACTCTTGTCCTTGGTGTGCTCTAGTACAAATAATGTGCTGTTGTACAAAGAAATGACAAGTAGCTGTTCATCTGTGGTGAACCAGAGATTTTGAAGTGAAAATGCCTATCTGTGTAAATGTAGTAAGTGACTTTTAAAGCTAATTGAGGAATATGTTCGTAGTTTGCATTCAGAAGTGCAAGATAGCTGTTTCCTTATTTTCTTTTGTAGCTATCTGCTACTTTGGAACAGACAAAAGCTGAGATTCTGCGACTGCACAGTGAAAGAGAACAGTATGAAGACACCATGAAGAAAGCCTTTATGCGTGGTGTATGTGCTTTGAATCTGGAAGCAATGACCATGTTTCAGGGCAAGGACAGTAGGACAGATCCTGGTCAGTGTAAACAGCAGCTCTAATCGGATAGTGTGGGGGGAGGTTTGTTGGGTTGGTTTGTCTGGGGTTTTTTGTTTGTTTTAAAGGATTCTCCCTTTTCTCTTGTGGTTTTTTTTGGTTTTTGGTTTTAATTTAACATGAGGACTTGTGGCAATACAGAGTTTATCAAACTCTTACTGCTTTAAAAAATCCTGTTGAATGTGTTGAGAACTTTGTACTGCTGTAGTTGCAAGGTGGAATATGTTCTCTTCATCCCGCCTTGCTGTGAGGGTGGTAACCTGCAACTGAAGGCAGAACCAGAAGCCAGGGATGGCAAAATTCTTAAAATACTGTGGAAGATTACCCAGAATTCTGTCAGCACCCAGGTCTTGGGAGGGTGAGGGGGAAATCCTGGAAAACCCTCCTCTGTTCTCTGGAATCTCAGTGTGCAATGAATCTGCTTTTCCCAGACAGCTCTCCCTTCTTTCTTACTTTTGCCTTTTAATGCAAAAAGGGCAAGTAAATCTCCCAGGTTCTGTATTTAGCTGGATTTCTGTGCCAGAACAGGAAACACCAGTGTAATTATATCAGGAGCACACTTGTAAAACTTGTGCAGCTACACAGGAAAGCACTGCATACCCTCACTGATGTAATGAAATCACCCCCTCACAGTGAGACAATTTGTAGCAGTAGGAGCATAATCATGCTGGTGCAGCAGTCTACATTAAAGAGAAAATAGCTGTGCCAGTAGAAGTGTCACAGCTGTATGTGTAGCTTAACAACCAGCTGTACTGGCAGCAGTTGTTAATGGCCTTAGAAAAGTAACTTCAGTTGCTAAACTTCACAATCTTATACCAGAAGTTTCTGAACTACTTCAGAGAAATTCATCCCCAAAAATGTAGATATGAAGAGGAAATGAAAACCTGAAGAAGGTGTAAGAGGATACTTACCTTAGTAGCTGTCTGAGCCTGTTAAACATACGGGGTATCTGTGCAGTTGCTTAGGAAACTAGAATATGATTGGCTAAGTGCAGTAGCTGTGTGCTAGTAAAAACGTAGGATCAGTATTTGGGGAAGGTCAAGAATTAGTGATTTCCTGAAGATACTGTGTTTGGGAATAAAGTTACAGGGCATTGCCCAAGTACTTTATTTTTCACTGTGTTATAAAATAAGAACTACTCTCTCTTGAAGCTTTATCTCATATTTGTTTGTTTATTGCTTTCCAAAAACATGCAACAGACAGGGGGTCTCCCAAATAATGATGGGTAACTGAGTGGTGTGAAATAGGAAAGCATTGTTTCTGTAAACCTGTAAAAAAGAGGGTAAGTAGGAAGAAGATGAAGATGACCAATCCCTGGGGTTCATGGACCAAACATTTTGCTTGATTCTTACTATGAAGCCGGAGCTGATACTCTAAACAGGCACAGTACCTAGAGATTTTGCTGTGCTAGACAACGCTGGGGTGCCTGTACCCAACTTTTTGGGTGTCCAGCATCATGCTTTTTAATTTCCTGTGATCACTGTAGTCCTCGTCAGGCTTCATAACATCTCAAAGTCTCTGTTGTCCTTGGTCCCGTGCCTGCCATCTTCTTCCACTGCCTCTCGTACCACCTTCTCCCCTGCGCCAGGCACACTATCTCTTTCTTGCTACAGCTGGACGGTGCTTTTAATGACGTTAGCTACATAATTGTTTAATATGGTTGTACAACCGTTTATTTGCATTCTTCCTGAGGTATAACAGAACCGTGATCAGGACATCAGGGGACTTCAAACATCAGATTAGATTATTATTGTGATTTGTTCTAGTCTTGTAATCTGTGGACATTAAAACTTCCATGTGCCAGTCAGTCAGTGATTTATATGAACACTGCAGTGCCACCTATTGTCATTGGAAATAAAAGCAGAATTTGGTTCCTTTACAGATTTATTATTATTAGGTTATTATAATGTACATTTAATATACATACAATATACAAATAACATACTTGTAATATACGTTATAATGTAGGTTATTAATAGTGTGCAAGTATCACAATCTTAATGGGTCCATAACATTTGGAGTCAATGTTGATGGTCTAAAATCTATCTAGCTGATCTACTGACAGATGATTTTTTTTTTAATTATTATTATTATATTAAGATTATTTTTAACCTCTTTATGTATTTAAAGGAACATTGAAGCCACAAGAATTCATGACTTTTTACTTAAAAAACCCTAACACTGCTTTTTTTAAGTAACATAGGTCAGGTCTGATTGGTCTGTAACTATGCGTTGGTCCTGTCTATGCTTAAGCTTCGTGTGTGTACATACATATATATGGGCAAAATGTATATTCTGGCATAGTTTCACTCTTGAAATCTTTGAGTATTGCACCAATTTGAACTACCTTCCTTATATTTTTCCTGCTCACTTCAAGAGAAAAACAAAAAAACCCAAAACCCACAACTACCACATGGTGTCACTCCAGTCCCTGGAATGAGCAAAGTTCCCTTGTCCTGGAACTGCTGCTAGCATCATCTGCTTCAGAAATAGGAGAGTAAGTAAGAATACCTCTCTCTGCTTCCTTTAAGGAAGTTTGTATTCTAAAGGAAAAGGCTGAAACTCCTTAGAAAAGATATTGGGCTTAGGTCTGCAGATCTGAGCTCCCCAGGATGTCTACATTGTGAGACAGAAGAATCCTGGACAGATTTTGCACAAGCTCAGGCTTACCCAGCTGGTGGGGTAGGCTGTAGGGTGCCTACAGATCGTCCCAGCCCTACAGCCAGGATGTGGCCAGTGTCCAGCCATTGTATGTGGAGATGAGATGCTGCTGACCATGATCTGTGGCTCCTTGAAATTGCAGTACGTTCTCAGGAAAGTTAAAATAACATTTTATTTTATTGACAGTGAGTCCCCTTAAGGATCTTACGCCCTCACAGAAGTCCAATATGGCCTTTCTGTGTTTTGCTGCTCTCTACCTGAACTGGATTTTGGCCTTTAGTGTAAAAGCAGCCCTTGCACACTGGATTTAGTATTGGCAAGCAGTACAGAGAACCTCAGTTCTTTGCACTACAAGTATGTGACAAGTGCCACAGGGATGTTGAGGCATAACACAGAAACAAGCCCCTTGGAAAATATTATTTCCAAGCATCTGAAAAGAAGGGTCAAATACAGGAATGTTTATATGTATACACCTTGTTGTGGTTTAACCCAGCAGGCAGCCAAACACCACACAGCTGCTTGCTCACTCCCCACTCCCCTCAGTGGGATGGGGGAGAGAATCGGAAAAAAAAGTAAAATTCGTGGATTGAGATAAAGACAGTTTAATAAAACAGAAAAGGAAGGGATGATAATAATAATAATGATAGAATATACAAAATGAGTGATGCACAATGCAATTGGTCACCACCCGCTGAGCGATACCCAAGCAGCGATCTCTACTTCCTGGACCACGCCTCCTATTTCTATATTGAGCATGACGTCATATGGTATGGAATACTCTGTTGGCCACTTGGGCTAGCTGTCCTGACTATGCTCCCTCCCAGCTTCTTGTGCACCTGGCAGAGCATGGGAAGCTGAAAAGTCCTTGACTAGTAGACTACTTAACACACTGATGTTTTTAGTTGTTGCTATCAATATTCTTTTCATACTAAATCCAAAACACAGCACTAGGAAGAAAGTTAACTCTATCCCAGACAAAACCAGGACACACCTATAAAGAACAGGCTGATCCTTTTAATTAGATTATACAGAAATCCCAAAAGAATAGTAAAATTTTTACTGTGACTTACCTCTTTTTTTCCCTTAGGATTTGCTAGATTATGTGCTGATCCCAATACTTTGTGTTTCTAATAATAGATGTAGGAAGTAGGAGAAATGATAATGGTACCATTGTTGCAGGAAGGCTACCTCCTCCGCAATATAATCCCCCCTCACCGCCACCTCCACCAGCAACTACTCTTCAGCTGGAAGACATGGTAAGCGTGTAGCTGGAACATAATTGTATTTGCTAGTGACAACAATGAACTTCCTCGGTTGGAGCTTTTTAAAGATTAAATGCCATAGCCCATGAATTGAAGGAATTTGAAAACAGTCTAAGTGTAAAAAGAAACCTAAGGGTATGTTCAGACTGCATGGTGTAAATGAAGTGATTGGGGCACAGCTGACTTGCTATAATTTCATTAAGCTCTGTTTTCTATTTTAGTGAAAATGCATTAAACTAATGAAGACAAGGTTGCTATAATAAGCAGAATTTGCACTCTAAAAGTGCAAAAAGCTGAGCTGGAAAAAAGCTATTAAGAGTTTTTTGCAAAAAAACTGAGCTTAATATAATCTGAAAAGAGGAAAAGCTGGCTTGACTTGAAGCTTCTTTTTTAAAAGTGTAACATATATAGACACTGAGGGAACTTGGTTTATTGTCATGTCATGTCAGCTTAGCCAGATCATTATCCAGTAGCTTGGATGTTCTGGACCTGCCCTGGAGTCATGCTGAAGACGTTGGCACTGTAAAACAATTTCATGCTAGAGTACAGGTTAGAACAGAGAAGATCTGCTTGCCTCTCTTCCTGATTTTTTCATTCTAGTAGTATCAAACGTTATTCACACTGTTTCTACAATTTTTAGACAAGTATTTTTAAATTAGCCAGAAAACAGTAAAACTAGAGATAAAACATTTGCAAAGAAGTTAAATTTAGAAGGGTAATTGGAATAGTCAAAAAACTCACTATCTAAAGAGTAAAACTGTGTTTTCTAGAAAGTTATACTCATTCTTTGTAAACTCTGGTTTCATTCACAGTTTTCTACCCACCTGGGTCATGCAAGCACTTCCCAGACCAGGCTAGATTCTGATTCCCCAGTCATCGTCACTAGCACAGCTGCAGGATCTGGTGTGGCATCAACTCAAAAACTGGTAACATGCTAAAATTAACTTTTTTATTTTTTAAGGCATAATTATAACAAATATTAGATTGGGTATCGTTATTTCTGCATTTTTTCAGAGCAACACAAGTATGTAGTTGAGGAAACTGCCATAGAGTTTACATAGCTGTGTGAAGACACTAGCTTGCAAATGCTCATTAATGTTACAGAAACCCATTTATGTTAGGAGCAATTTTAAATTATTTGTGGAGGGGGAAGGGGGAAGCGTGACAAAATGAAGAATAGAAGAGTGTGTGTACACTTAAGTATAGCGCATCAGGAACAATTGGTGTTTCACATGATACCATTTTGTTCTGGAAAGAATATGCTTTGCTTTAGCATCCTGCTGTTTGAAATGTCTCTCTCATTCCCTGTTCTGTATYTGTTGCTAAACTCTCCTTTTTACTTTTCTCCACTGTCTTCTGCATTGCTCTCCTTTCTTTTTCTCATCTGATACGGTTTGCTACCAGCTGTCAGAGAAAGATGCAGCGTTTTACTGCATGGAAGCTTTTTTGTATCTGCTACGCACTGCTAGAAAGACTTTCCAGGTGATGGAAGTGCCTGCAGCTGTCACTTGAGTATGCAGCCAATGAGCAAAGCTAAACTATCCATGCTGCTTGATTTTTGTCAAATTAGCCTTACTCCCCTCAGGATAGAAATCACTTGCTCGAAAAGCTATCTCGTACTTAGAGTGGAAAAAAGATGGAATAAACCAGGTTGCAACTAGGTGGAGCAAATTCAGTCCTGTATAACATAACTGGATTACCTGCAATACCCCATGTTCCGTTTAGGCACATGGCTGATAAAACTAAGCAGACATACTAGAGCATTGTAAATAATATGTTTAGAATTTTTTACCAACTAATACTTAATTTATTTGTAGCCCGTGGCGAAAGTAATAACATCTGCTCAACAGAAAGCAGGAAGAACAATCACTGCTCGAATCACGGGCCGAGCTGATATGGGACAAAAAGCCAGAATTTGTGGTAGTGTAGCAGTGATGGGAGTTGCTCCACCCATGAGTTCAGTCATTGTTGAAAAACATCATCCAGTCACTCAGGTAAGTCAGAATTATGCTTGTAACAGTACTCTTATTACAACGCATCTGGTAGTAGTTTAAGAAGAATGACCACCGCAAAGAGGTATTAGACAAAGCTCTGACTTGAGTCCTGTTTAAAATAACAAACAGTGCTGTCTTTGGGCTGGGTAGAAGGCACTGGTGAGGAGAGAAACTAAATATTGCCATTTTAATCTATTGGTCTTGTTTCTGTAGTAATTATTTCACAGGTATAGTAGTCTTGGCTGTCTCTTTCTTGGCCACCTCTTCCATGAGTCTTCCTCTTCATAGAAGTGGTCAGTTGGTACCGCAATGTTTGGTGTCATCACCATGCAACCACAGTTTAAAGACAAGCTTCATAGTGTGTAGCAGGAAGAGTGACTGAACCAGAGGTGGCAGAGATACAGATTAGACTGACAGGCTGAGCGTAGCAAATTACTGGGGGGAAAAAAGTAAAACCCTTGTCTGGAGGCAATCAAATTCGTCAAGCCTGCTGCTTGTTGTATTTTGGGTCTTACCCCCACCCCCATTCATCCTGAAGAAAACACTGAAATAAGGGCATTAATAGGGTATGAAACCAACGTAAAAGACAACTGTAAACAGTGGCCTAAATGGCCTGGGCAATTGCTACACTTTTAGACCAATCTGAGCAAAAAAATTGTTTTGACTGGAGGTGTATGAAACAGTTGAATATGTTTTTTTTTATATTTTAACCTGTAAAGTAGGATCTGATTTTCCTCTGTGCTACTGAAAGTCCAGTTTCTCTTCAGTGATACTGCCAGAACAAGCAGACCTACATCGGGTCCTTTAATTTGAGCTGGAGCTACTCGTAACTGTCCGTGTGAGGGATGTTCTGCTTTCACTCATTTCCTGCAGTGAATCAAAGCCCTGTGGCAGGCTGCACACAGCTTTCAAGAATTTGGCTCCTAAGCAGAAATTCATATTTAAATTGAATGTCCTTAGGGGGTTAGAGGTTTGGTGTGAGATTTTTTTCATTAAGAACAATTTCTGGATTCAGATTGTGTGACTAGTGTGACAAGTGAAGTACCTGAACTACTGCACCAAAAACTGACTTCTAAAAATGTAATAAATGTGACAATCCCAGAGATATATTCCATATACTCTTTCTGCAAATAAATGCCTAAATGGAAGTCAATCAGGTTGAAGTATTTCTCTTGAATTAATCTGACAGGGGGAGAGAGTTTACCTTGATTAAAAGCAGAATGACTACTGTTTATTGCAGTAAGGTGGCTATTTTTTGGGGGAGAAAATTCATTGTTGTTAAAGAAATGCAAACCTTTTCCTTTCAGAGACCAGAGACCTTTCAGAGACTTCCTCATAGCAAATACTGAACTTCAAAAGGAATGTTGGCATGATTAAATTAGCACGACAGAGGAAAATTCTGAACAATTTGGTAAAAAGCCGAACAAACCAACCCTGAAATAAGATTGAGGTGATAAAAGCTCAGGGTACCTAGTTAATTGGAAGTTTAGCACTTTATGTTCTAAAAAGTATATTACAGATAAGGAAGGAAAAAAATTATTCATTCTGTTAAAGTAACCTTTTGTTTGTTTGTTTGTTTTGAGAAGTGTATTTCAGTTTGCTGGATTGCAAATCTTTTTGTTTAAACTACAGCTCACTTAGAGCTATTTTAATGGGAATTTTTTTGTACCGTTGAAGTGTTTTAATGTATCTGATTACTTTTCAGCAAACCATATCCCAAGCCACTGCTGCTAAATATCCTCGAACTGTGCTCCATTCTTCTGGTTCTACCACTGTGAGACCTGCAGGACAAGTTGGGCGAATGCTTCAGGGCCAAACTCATACCAGTGTTCAGTCAATAAAAGTTGTTGACTGAGTGACTATCTTTCTCACCGGTGGGGGTTTTTATCAAGGTACGATTTAAACCTCTTCCCAGTCTTTTCAGATTTGATGTAGCAAGGCCTAAAGTATGTATCATGTTTTTACCCTTTTCTAAAAAAAAAATTTTTTTAAAGTAAAAGTGCTTTTATAGTAAACATCTGGAGGGGGAAAAAAAGAACTTGAAATGTTGTTCTACCTCCAAACTATTTGAGAACTTATTTTATTAAGATAAACACTTTTTATTTAAGGAATCTTTTGCACACTTTTAAATAAAGGATGGAATGTGATTTTTGTCTGAATCTCTTTGTTTAGTTTCAATGTTACTAACATCTACTTTCAAGTGAAAATTAAATTTATTTTTATTACATATGCTTTTAGTTGCTTATGCAACTAAATGTAGTTGACATGCATTTTAATTATATCCTACAACAGCATACTTAAATGAAGAATAACAGGGTGGTAGCCTTCACACCCAGGGTGCGATGGGCCAGGTGAGGTACTGAGTCCATCAAATTGTTTAATATTCTCATTTTCCAAGCTAATGTTGCAGAACTTGATGCGTACCTGTCAGGATCTAAGAATTTATGATCTTAATTCCCTAATTCCAAAACCTGAGGATTTACCTGTCTGTTCTTCATATTCCTGTGATGCTCTGCAACCATGTCAAAACAGGTTGCACACGAGAGGGCAGTTAGTTAGGTGTAAGACTTCAGACTAAGATACAGATCATCATCTTTTTAGTACAAACAATAAGATTTAGTACAAAATAATGCTAGCTATATATAGATAGACAAGGCAATTCAATTCTTCCACTACATGATAAAACTATTGCTATTTTCTTATAGAGAAGACTGCAAGGACAGACACTTTACATAATTTTTCACATGTGAAATATATTCAATAATGAGAAAACCTTTAAACATGTTCACCAAGACACTACCAAATATTAATTCAAGACATGAACAAGAAATAGGTAAATAATTGCTAAATGTGTTAAGTATTAAATATCAAATGTTCTTTTTTCAGTATGTATACAAGGTTATGCCATGATAGAAAATCCTGCAGCCAGCCACGCATGGTTTTAGACATGGTATTTTTGTGTATTTTCACTACATAAATCAAATGCTGAAGAAGAAAGACTTGTCCTAATCCTTGCACTAATTAAACAAGAGAAAAGCCCTCTTCAGACAGGAACACTATAATCCTAGCAAGACTTTATAAAAACCTGAATCCCAAATGAGACCTATTTCTGGAAGTGTTGATTTATACACATAGTTTTCACTTACTAAATTTAATTTCTTTCAGGTAGAAAACATCTCATTTGCATTTCATGTCAAACACAAAATAGCTTAATTTGCAGTTCCAATACAGAATTAGTGTATCAATGTTAAGCCAGGTGTAGAAATTCTAGGGGGGTGGTTCTTGCTTAGCAGTATAGTCATAAATTACCAGCCAGCCCTTCACTCTTAAAAATTAATTCTTTAAATCATTGTATAGCAAGCATATGAGAAAGAACTAATCAATATTTCAGGAGTGCAAGTTCTTCTAGCTTGGAAAAAGTCATACAACTTCAAAATAGGTTTTTGTTTCTGTCGTGGTTTAACCCCAGCCGGCAACTAAGCACCCCACAGCTGCTCACTCACTCCCCCCGCAGCAGGATGGGGGAGAGAATCAGAAGGGTAAAAGTGAGAAAACTYGTGGGTTGAGATAAAGACAGTTAATAGGTAAAGCAAAAGCCACGCACACAAGCAAAGCAAAACAAGGAATTCATTCACTCCTTCCCATCRGCAGGCAGGTGTTCAGCCATCTCCAGGAAAGCAGGGCTCCATCACGTTTAACGGTTACTTGGGAAGACAAACACCACCACTCCAAATATGCCCCCTTCCTTCTTCTTCCCCCAGCTTTATATGCTGAGCATGATGTCACATGGTATGGAATATCCCTTTGGTCAGTTGGGGTCAGCTGTCCCGGCTGTGTCCCCTCCCAGTTTCTTGTGCACCCCCAGCCTACTCGCTGGTGGGGTGGGGTGAGGAGCAGAAAAGACCTTGACTCTGTGTAAGCACTGCTCAGCAATAACTAAAACATCCCTGTGCTATCAACACTGTTTTCAGCACAAATCCAAAACATAGCCCCATACTAGCTACTGTGGAGAAAATTAACTCTATCCCAGCCAAAACCAGCACAGTTTCCAGAAAAGATATTATTTGTATTTGAAAGTCACTTTCCATCTGGCATGTAATCCCATCATATATGCCATGTTTTATTGAATTGATGAACTCATGAAATTGCACATTTTCTGGAGTCCGTATCGGTGCTACTTGCAGCTCTGATCTTCTCTGTAAGGTAAGAGGAGAAAATGCTTGCRTGACATGCTCTACTTTTTACAAGGTCAGACTACTCTAACTGAAGGATGGCCAATCACATTTTAACCGTGTTTGCAGGACAACAGAGGGAAGCAAAGTTTGCACATTTTTATCTTCCTTTAGAAATCTCAAGTCTCACTTAAACACTCTTCCTCAAGCAACCTCGCCCCCCAGCAAGGGCAGATTCCCAGGAAGGGAGTGTCCTCCAGCTGCGCCGCAGTCACACCTTGTTGCAGTCACACCTTCCCAGCACCAGCAGGGACCTCAGCCACCCCACTGCAGTCTCGCAGAGGACAGTGTAACGTGCTCTGTACACCACAACACAACTTACCAGCTAAAGGCTGAAATCCTGCTTCCACCAGATCTTCATAGATATGCTTGATAGGATTCTGATGAGCCAGCAATATACCATGTAACCAGATGAGCAACATTCTGTTTCCGTGTTCCTTATAACTTTTTTTCCCTATGCAATACACAAAGCATTTGTCTGTTCCATATGCTGGAAACAGTGTATTTTGTGCTTTTGCACTTCTATTGTTCCAAGAGGTTTTAAAACCTACTCGTTTACTCTTACTTCCTTTCTCACCTAGAAGCAAAATGAAGACTGAGACTTACAAAGGTTAAAAAAAACCAGACAAAAATTCCAGTTTTATCCTAAAGCTATGGTAAAGGGGGGGAAAACAGCTAATACATCTTAAAATTAATTTTTTCCTTTCATTTTTGCTCAACGTGTGGAAATAGACCCTATTTAGTAGGGTAGTAGTAAACAAGTACAATGTGGGCTATAGAAATACTGCTAGCAGTGTTTCATGGCAGCTGTGAAGACAGAGCATGAACAAGGTCTTCCTGTGTCACAAGGTTCCCCAGGTCCTCACTTGCAGCATGACCTGCAAGACCCTTCCATCCTGCTCACTGCTCCTGTTTTTGATTTCCAAAGATGAAAGTTCCTTCAGGCCAAGAGGRAGAACAGAAGTGGCCTGTATTTCTGCAGCACCGCTTCCTAGAAACCAGGGACAAGGCTTGTATCCATTCACCACTCTTTTTCATAATTTAAGTAAGAGCAGTATGGCCAGTGTGTATCATCTGTGATACCTACATAGTTTAAGAAGAAACCCTGCCTTGCATTTTTTTATAGCTTATATGTTATGTCTAGCCATTCAGATATTGTTACCTGTCCATTGTTCTTCAATAGCTTTAATTTGTTCATCCGTGAACTTCCAGAACAGGGCCAGTTTTTTCCATTCCTGGGGTTTTAACTGGTTGTATGCTAGATTCCACAGGGAGAAACGGATTTGCTTGGTCTGTGTACTATGATCTTGTTTGAAGGACAAGCTGAAGTCTGACCCATCATCACTATGAGCTAGATGTTCCTGAGAAAGAAAGCAGATGACAAATTTTGTAATGAAGCTGGGAACCTTTGCTTAGCGAGCAGTGAACACTGTGTCCTGTACAGCCATGTGTAGGTACTGACAGGTGATTTGCTCCATGCAGGTAAAGGAACCGTGTTTGGCTCTTTGGAAGATGTCTTAGCATAGGTAATGTTACTACAATCTTAATAACAGAACAGAAACAAAGCCCTCCTGTGTCTATTGCTGTGTCTTACTAAGTTAAATGCAAAATAAACCACTTTCTTTCTCGGGCAAGTACAGCAAGTACTACACCAGCGCTGCTGTGCTCCTTGGCTCTGTCTACTTTATATGTCAGGTTTTGAACATGGTTGGTTTTCAACCACAGTTCTTACTCTTTCCTTTTGCTTCTCAAAGTGCTAACCTCTCCCTGAGAAGAGGCTAGGCACCATCAGCATGGTGCTTGCTCAAGCTGTTCCTGCCTCTGCCCTGTCAGCTCCACTTGGCTGAAGCAGGGACTACCAGGTCATTTGATGGCAGCATGAGCCATCGGGTTTAGCATGCAGAGCCCTGTTCAGCAAAGTGTCTAAGCACCAATAAGCACATGCACGTTGAACCTGGATCTAGTTTTATTGCCTGCATAAGCAAAATCAGATAGATACTAAAACCGCAAGCATTTTACCCTCCAGATTAAAAGTGATGTTGCTACCGTATGAATGGCTCACCCTGCAACAAGAGTGATGGGGTTGCTTCTTGTTTGGGCACTTCTGCAAAAGTCACATCTAGCAGTGATTTCAGCCCTAGCTGAGTGGTGCCCAGGGAAAAGCCTCATTGCTAGTGTAGGTATGCTCAAACTACTTTGATATTTCATTTTGTTTACGTGCTAGTCCTGTTTCAAATCAGTCTCCAAAGTGAAAAATGTCTTCAGGAAGTTGATTACAGGATTACAAAGCAGATACTAAGCAGAAAAGGAAATGGCAGCATGCCACATTTGAAAAGTGCTAAGCATGAAATACTCCATTCCAGATTAAATTCAGAAAAATACACCACCAGGATTATTTCCTAACCTTATGAGAGTCTTGCAAGAAAAAAAAATCTCAGTTCAATAACTAAGCATTGTTTGTCATGTATGTTTGATTCCATTTTTCTGATGCAAACTTTATTTCATGCTTCCTGACACATGCACGGTGAGGTTTAGGACATTCTAAAGCACAGCTTCAGGCTCCCCCCAGTTCAGTGTTTCCCTTCTGAGTTTAAAAAAAAAAAAAACCAACAACAAAAACCCCACAAGTAAACAAACAAAAAAACTTTTTTCCCTCCCTTTGCAGCAGCTCAGCTTCTCTTTGCTGCTAATTGTGTGTCTGGGCAATGGCAGGGTGGGACAGTAACAGCAGCCCTCAAATCCAGTCAAAAACAGCCTGGGCAATGATAGGGAAAGGTTAGGTAGAAGCAGTAAATAGAAAAAAGGGCAAACGGAGAGAACAAGACACTCTCTCACACACATTGGAATCATGTGCACTTTCTCACAGCAACATGATGTTTCCTTTTTTAACTAATGCCTTGTCACAGATGATAAGTCAGCTCAATGTGACAAAAAGACAGTTCTTACAATAATGGTTCAAAACACTGTAGTTTCCTATACAGTAACACCACCTGAACAACATCATATTCCGTAACTGTAAGATGTAAGCTGCTCCCAAAGGCTGTGCTCTTAGCTTCAGGTAATGGGATACAAACACTTATGTTTCTATTTCCCAACATCTGTGGAGCTCTTGCAGAAAACCATCTGCTTAAACATCTTTTCTTCTCCTCAGGCAATTCAGTAAACAATGCCAAGAGTTTAGGAGCATTACGGGCTCACTGCCGTCAGACTTGTCGTGTCTTCTCTGGCAACAGATGACTTCACTTCTAATTCCCTTTCAAGCCAAAAGAAACAGTAATGTACCTGACAACTCCAGCTGAACTGACACAAATCAAATATGCGCAACACAGGGAGTTCATGGAGGTGTTTTTCATGATAATTAATCTAGATCTGTGATTTACCAGCACAATGCCCTGCAAGGTTGTCGCGGATTTGGATACTCAGGGCCAGAGCGGGGTGGTAAAAGACCAACTAATTCATGTGCCTGCACTCGGGCAGGATCAGTATGCTTATACCGCCCCGGGAAGCGCTTGGCTAACCTGGTAAAACAAACACTCCCTAGCAGCAAGCAGGAATGAGAATGAAGTTACAGATTTGTGTGGCAGCTCAGCAATGAGAGAGCAAGAGCTGACAGTCAAGTGAATTCCCTTCACCAGTCCTTTTGCCCTGGTTTGCTAGCTCTGGTGCTCACAAAATTACTTGCTCTACACATATAAATTGTGTTAGTATCTTCCTTCTTCCAGGTTTTATGGTGGATGCTACAAGAGATGTCTTTTACTGCCTCACTAGGACCAGTCTGCAAACAAGCAGTGTATTTGAGAGCACTTCGGGATTTTAAACTCTATTGCGTCAAAACCCAGTAAATTTAATCAATTCTCAGGGAGCCCACATAAACCTGTGGCTCCAAACAAGAAAAACTGAGCAAGCCAATACAAGGCTGATTTATGGAGCGTTAATATGCCCTAAAATGAACCTTCACCATCCTATGAAGTACCTCCCTTTCATCAAGCATGTAGGTGTAGCAGGTTCTTTGTGGCTCATTGCTACAACTGCCATCGACAGAATAAATAAACTTTTTCAGAATTCTAAGTGGTCCCAGTTAAGACCCTGTGACATGAGACGTCCTGAATTTTCAAGACCCATTTGGGCGGGGTCTGAGTTTCAAGGCACATCTCTAGAATGGGCCTCACCAGCAGCCTAGCTCCAAATACTCCTTTGATTTTAAGAGGTACTAAGCTTAGCTTTTTTTCTTCAGACACTTACCACCTATAGAGCGTGTACAGATTCTTAAGTGACGTGGGATAGCCAACGCGGGCCAAAATAATTGTCATCTACTCTTTAATACATCTGACTCTCAGCCCTTTTTGGGAGGGCCATCACTAAGCAGCCTACATTTAAATAACAACTAGGGAAAGAAGGTTAGAAATTCAGACAATCTGAGGTCAATCTAAGCCGTGTCCTTCACACTTGTTGCCTGGTTCTTTCCCATTTCATTGATTGCATTTTATAATTAACAGACATAAAACAGAAGAGGGAGCTCCTGCCAAAGCAGCTGAGCCCTTACTAGAAAAGGAGTGACAGACACCTGCACACCTCCATTTTTCAACCACAGATTTTGCTGTACCAAAGGACACAGCGATCAACGTGGATTCAGGTCATCCCAGCCCTGATGCTGATGGCACAGTTTGAATTCGGGTCAGAATCTCTCTCCACCCCTTTATCTGTGTGTGTAGAGCATGATGCAGGAAAACGGTAAGATCTGTCTACAGTTTTACAGCTAGTCAGGAGTAAAACCTGGATGAGGTAGAGACCTTCCTGTTCCCAATCCTAACCTCAATTTCTCAAGGCCAGTCTTACAACTTGCCAAAAGGAACCACCTCAGGCAAAAGGCGCTTCAAGATCATAATCAGCTTTTCCCTTATAGTTGTCCTCACTGTAATGAAAGATGTCTCTTACCTGTTTCGTGGCATAATGCCTTTCTGCTTTAATGATCATATCTACAATGAGGGCATGATTGCTCCTTGATGCCACAGCTAGTGCAGTTTTTCCATGCTGAAAGCAGAGATAGTGAAATAGAACATTATCTCATATATATGAGGATAAGTATATCATAGAAGAAACACAGGAGCTTCATTTACAGAGCCCCATCCCTTTTTTTCAAGAAAAAGTATAACTACAATTTTATGGCTTCAGGGTAGCTACAATCAAAGTTCTGTGCTTTGCATGAGCTCTATCCCCTCAGCCCAGAGGGGGTCAATTTTTCCCCGCACTGAACTCCCCCTAAAGAATTTCTGGTGAGGTACAGCTGCTTTCAGAAACCTCCTGCACTCAGACTGCTGCGTATTTCATACCAGCTCACGCTCTCCAGTCACTGCTTCCAAGTTTGTGCAAGCCAAGGCAGCCGCAGGCTGAAAGCTGCCACAAATACAGTTCATTCCCATGTTATGGTTAAACTGGCATTTCAGATGGATAGGCTGGCTAAGTTAGAAACCTCCAACTTTAAGGGCAAACCTGCATCTTGTTTTGGATGGTAAGAGAAGCTGGCTCACAGAATGAAAAAAGGGTGTGGGAATGACTTTCTCGTGACAACTGAAGTGAGCACAACTGAAGCTGGTGTTTCATGGGTAGTACAGGCAGTCAAAGGAGTTAAAAGCCATTGCTTTAATTCCAGCTGCAGAGGACTGCTCAGTCTATCTGAACCCACCTCTGCTATCAGCACTTTGATGTAAAGGCATCTCAGTGGCTCTACAGGGTTCTTTCTGCAATTGTCTATTTTCAGCAGATTTGCACTGAGTGGACCTGTCTCAGATTTAAATATTCAGGGTATTCTCCACATATCAAGGGCTAGGCATTCTAGAAAATTGGACCTAAAAGAAGCCAACCCCTTAATTAGAAGGTTCAGTAATTAAATTACAAGGCATTTCAAGTCTCCAACTAAAGTTCCCTAATATATACCTTTTGAGTTCTAGCTCCTTGCTCTGCTCAAGATCATTCTAATTAGCTTGTTTTTAGAAAAGCATCACATTGGAAGCCAAGGCATTTACATTTCATAAAAACTTTATAGCATAGACATACTTTATATGTGAAGAGCCCAGAGACCACAGGAACTCCTTGTATCCCACCTCTGGAAAGGTGCTCTGCATTTTGCAGGGAGGTGGAGGGGTGGGTGTTTCCGGCTTCCTGTGCTAGTGCAGACACCGCTGGCATCCTGTGTGTACATGTAGCACAGCGGTCTTGCACACAGGGAGCACCCTCTGCACTATCAATCACAACCAATGACAATTATGTCTGCAGATGGGAGGAAGGAAGAGCTCCCGAGAGAGCATTTCCTGAGCTGTAATGGCTTGCAACTCATGCACATGCATGACATGCTCTGGAGACTGAGGACTCTTGCTGCCGGTGGACGGAGGCCAGGAAAACACTGTGCAATCGAAGCAGGCTCTCCTTTTTCCTGCCTACTGTTCAGTAAGGATGGGAACATATCTGGCATCTCAGCACCAATTCAGTTCAGAGAGGGCTGTACTTGCGAATGTTCCCAGTGGTGGCATGGCCTCAGGGGTCATCCAGCAAACAGGCGAAAGGGAAAAGCTACTCCAAGAAATAAAACCAATGCAGAAAGGTGACAGAACTTGTGCTGGCTCAGAGCCATATTCTCATAACATGCCCTGAACTCTGTCAACACTGCTGTAAAATCAGGGCACTATCCAGCCCAAAGGCTTGCAGGTGCTTGAGGTCAAAGCAGGCAATAAGAAGTAATTTTCTGTGCCTGGCCTTAGAATACAAATAGGTAGATATAATTTTCCAATAGCTAAGGCGCTGTCTAAAGTGGACAAGATTTCATTCTGGGTTAGCCCATATGAGAACTGCAGCTCTCTGGTAGGCATGTATAGTGTAGGCATCTCTAGTGTAGGCATGACTCTGAATGGGAAGGCTTAACTGCAATGCAGCATCTTACCTCAGCCTCCCAAAACACATCAACCGTGTCACCCACACTCAGAGCCCCGAGCCCCACATCAGGCTAGGGAAAAAAGGGATGATCCTTGTCCAYAGAGCTTTACTCCTCATCAGGACAGTTGTGCATGAAAATTACTTTTTAAAATTACTAAAGATTTTGCTCATGATAAATATCAAACCTGTCAATTCAGTCATACAGAAAATAAATATAGTGGTAACAGTATAAAAAGGGGAAGCTCAATCTTGCAGTAATCCAGCAAAATTTGTAGAAACTGGATTTGGTACTCTGTCCTTTCAAAAGCACTTCCCCAGAGACTCTCTGCTTTGGTGCTTCTTCCAGCCATTGCCATTCTTGCCTCAGTCTTTCCAGGCTGAACATCAGCAACAGGGTCTAAGCACCCACCTGAACGGGTCTGGGATGGCTTCTCAGAGACACGGCACCATCATTTCCAGGTAGCCCAGAGTGCTAAAGGGCAAACTCACCATCGCCGCAATTAGTGAAGCTGGCAGTAGCTATGCTTCTCCTGGCAATGAACCTGGCTGTGGGTGGACAGTTACAACAGCCGCAGGCTGGTTTTCACTCCATAAGCCTAGTTCTTTTTCCCATCAGAGGTCTCGGGCAGTAGGGTTTACCCTTCAAAATACGGAGCTTGGAAGTTTTACAGATCTTCACTAAAACCATTTCAGAACTCCGCAAGCTGCAGGTACGGCAATATTAAAAGGAGACTTCCTTTGTAACAACTAACAGTTAGCTTTACCTAGGAAAGACAACTGGCAACAAGAGCTCCCTGCATCTCTGGAAAGAAGGTTATRCAACAGAAAATAAAATCACATAATCCTTGCAAGTGTGAGGAATGCAATCTACCTTATCCACGGTCTTGAGATCACAGCCTGCCTTCAGCAGTACTTCCACCAGCTCCACATTGCCAAGATCAGCTGCCAGATGTAGAGGGGTTTCCTGCCTCTGGAATTAATGACACCAAATAAATACAATAAGCCAAACTCCCTCTTAGAAGCAGAGTGCTCACAATCTGAACCTAAGGAATATTCAAAACCAGAGAGGGCCTTGGCTAGAAAACACTGAACAGAATGAAATAATTTAACTTTTGAGTGATCTAACTGCCAGTTTTGTTTCAGGCAAACAAGAGACCATCTGGGATCTCTGCAGGAAAACCAGGCAGGAGTTCCAGCTGGCTCAGGGAAAAGTTGCTGTCACACCCCTCTAATGTACTGTAACCTAGCAAGCTCGCTCTCTTCCCTCTTAAAACAAGGTGTTTTAGACAGAGTGCTTCATGCGACTGCCAACCCCCACCCATACTATCCTCTCAAGTAACCTTTTTGCTGCTGAAATTCATGCAAAAAGACGACTGGACATCCATAATTTTCAACAGTACATTGTGCCATAGTCCACAACAGGGTTTGTTAGCCAGCCCTGGCACAAAACAATGATATGTAGCAGAAGTCTATCTGCTCCATAATGGGTTCAGTGAATCTTAAACCACACACACAAAAAAAAAAGGAGGAAAAAAAGTATTAAACAAAACCAAACCATTAACAAGAAGTACAGCTGAAGGAGCTTCAGCTTCAAGTCTAATCTTTGGGTCTGAAATGAGGGTTGTGTACTCTCTACACAGCTGCATGTACCCAAATAAAACCTATTTATTTATTTATCCTTCTACAGAATATTAGAATAAGAAATTACAGATGTCTGTGGGTGTAATGCAGCAGCAAATAAGATATGTTGTCATTTGTGGAAGCCCTGCATATCTAGACATGTCCCTTCGCATGTTTCATGTGACATAGCATTCTTTTACGTTGAAGGTTTTGTGCCTGTGCTTGTCTGATGTTGCAAGTCTACATTCTGTAGGTCTGGTTAGAGAACTTTTTTGGCCTTTGGATCTTAACTTAAAGGTTGCGAAGTCAAACACCAACACCTTACACACCAAGAAACACCAGCCTCAGGGTTCCACATTAGAGTATCTCAACAGCTCTTTTGGGAATACACACTATGATCACATGACCTCATAAATTTCCTCCAACAATACATCCTACTTTCTTTTCTGCAGTAATTTAGAGATATGTATGTAGCTATTGTATGTAACTTCAGACATGCTAGAGACAAAGCACAAAACATTTCTAAAAGATGTGTTCAAAAAGTTTACAAAATTCTCTATTTTATGTGACAGAAGAGCTGATCATCATACTTGAATCCAGCCACAAATGACAGCCTCTGCCTCCCACAAAAATGTGTATAAATTAATCTTTAGCAATAAAATGATGAATGGGAAGGGGCATACTACAGATTTCTCAAAGACTAATCCTTGTTACTGTCGTGGGGAGCATCCCCATCTGTCATGCGGGAGACCAGGGTGCGTTTCCCTGACAGGGAGCCACAGAGCCTTATGTGGGACTCGACAGACCCGGTGGGACAGTGTTTCCACAGCTGAGATGAGGATCGATGAGGAGGGGGAAAAGAGATTCTCTTTGAAGCGCTGCAGCTGGCAGGCTGGTCTATACACAGTTGGTGCCTCAATGTCTGCCCAGTCCATTATGGCCACGGTGCCAGTGTACAACATCCACGAGCTCAGTACAAACTTCTGCCACACAGACCGTGAGCACTGGATGTCATCTGGATTTTTGGAGGCCTGATTGTTGGCCAGGTCGCTGTAGACCACCTCCACCACCATTAACTCCCTCAGATACTGGATACCTTCTTCTGTGGTGGTCTACTTGCCTTGCTGGTTTACAATATCTTCTTTGAGGAGATATCTTGCCTTCACGTTCGATAAGAGCCACCTCCAGAGGCTTGCAGGTGGCTGCCTCTCTTCCGATCCCTTTGTCAATCCCATAGTCCCTAGAGATGGACCCCAGCTGCGGGGCTTCCCTACCTTCCCAGCACTGGAGCACCCAGGTAGCAATGCGCTCACCTTGCTGATGGATGAATACTTGCTGCCTGTCTCATAGGTTGTTCAGGGATGGGGACTGGGTAGTTTCTGCCTCTTTTGTTATTCCTGTCTCTTCCCTCTCCTGCCCTGCTGCAGGCCAGGCTGCCTCTTCTGACGCTTCCACCCCTCAGCAGGAGCTGCTGCTTCTCTTATTAACCAAGTCGACATCCACTTCCACCATTTCTTCTTGAGTACAGGAGCAACTATTATACTCGAGGGTTGGGTCTCTGGTTAAGCCACTGTGTGTGCCCTCAGATTGAGTGACCTTTCCAGTGTCCATATGGGTGGCTTCAGAGCAGGAGACCTTCTCAGCGTCCCTTTGTGTGCTCCTCGATCAGGAGACACTCTTTCTCTTTTGAGGGCACTGGATGGCAGCTCAATAGGCATGGGCCAGGCCCCAACACAGCATTAGAAGTCACCGTGTTTCATCGGGGCAGGCAAGGCTCCCCTCCTTCAAATGGTGTACCAATTACCTGGGACTACATGCCTGTCCCAGGGGTGAAATCCCAAGCTATTAGAGGCAATAACAGCCCCAGGCACCTGCCCAATTCCTTCCACACACCCTGCCACCCAAGGATCGACCACCGCTGGGCACATTCCTGTGTGGCATTCCCAATTAGTTGTTTAACCTTATGAACAATAATCAAAATCAGGCTCATGACACACACTACTGTGAAGAGTCCAATTACGCAAGGATATTCAAGGAACTGAGAGGCCGTTACAAGAAGGTGGGAGAGACCTATCCTGGAGAAGAAGAAGGGGTAGGTGCCATTCGTTCCTCTCTCCACAAAGTGTCTCTTCCAAGGCAAAAAGGGGAAAGGTGTAATTGCTGATTTTCTCCATGAGATGGTTCTCTGAGTACCCAGATAACAGCAGCATAGGGCCCAAAAATATCAGATTAGGCTCAAGGCCAGTGCTTTTATCATGGGTCTCCCGGGCAAAGCAAAACAAAGTGATGCACAACACAGCAAAAGCTGAAAATGGTCTTTAACAATTCTAGGAGGTTTTGTACAGCAAAAAAGGGATCAAGCAAGCCAGCACCGAAGTAAATACATCGGCACGTATCACGTGGCCTTCCACAGAGGAGGGTATCCAGTAGCTGAGGGGATTAGCAGTGGTGGAGGTGGTCTACAGCAAACTGGCCAACAACCAAACAGGCCTCCAAAGACCACCGGCACCAAGCAGAGGACAAACAATCCTGGTAAAGATGTGGAAAACAGATGCCAGCGTCCCTAGGTGGGCTCGAACCCAAACCTTTCAGTTAACAGCTGAACACGCTAACCAATTGTGCCACAGAGACCTGTGACCTCATCACTCAGCGTGATGTTGTGTGGTGAGGAGTATCACTTTGGTCAACTCTAGTCATCCGCTTGGTTGCGTCCCCTCCCAGCTCCCTGCCCACCCCCAGTCTATTCGCTGGAGGGGCAGACTGTGAAACAGAGAAGGCCTTGGTGCTGTGCAAACACTGTTCAGCAACAGCTAAAACATTGGTGCTTTACCAGCACTGTTTTGGTCACAAATCTGAAACACAGCACCATAGGGGCTGCTATAAAAAAAAATTAACTCCATCGCAGCCAAGTGACACTCTGCACTAGGTTTTCCTCTGAGATCAATACCATTGAGATATTTCCGTCATTTATTACGCATGAATTGTAACACTCGAACAATAAATTAATCCAAATATTTTCTGAGTATATAGCATTTTGCTATCCTTATCTTGCACAAACAATACTAGCACAGCATGTACCAGTGACATAATACATATGCACACATGCAAGAAGATAAGGAGGGAATCTGCCTCTTCCTTCCTATTCTTTTGCACCCTGAGCTCATAAGGAAAAAAAAATTATTTCAAGCAAAATCCACATAATCTCCTCTTTACCAGTGAAGTTATGTTAATTCCCAGTTTTTCTTACGTGATTTAAGGAGTTTATATCATGACTGGCATCCAAGAGGCTTTTTACTACTGGCAGATGATTACTGATGACTGCTAAATGGAGAGGGGAATTCTTCTGCTGTGGAGGGAAAATAATAAACTATTATACTTGGGTACATTATTAGAAGTTCATTCAAACAAGAAAGAGGTTCTTACTAAAGTCCACCCCTTGCAAAGGTGATACGCTCTAGCAGACATTCAAGACTGCAGAAAACACACCTCGAGGTGTGGAATTATGCCAGAGATGGCAGCCTGCTCCTGCTCCTGCAACATCTACAGCAGCAGGTAAAAAAATACAGCTGAGAAACCTGGAAATGTTGAGTGCACGGGGTGCATATCAGTGTGTCACCACTTAGGAATGCAGCAAGGCACTCCTCTTACATGTTCATACCTGGGATGTGCTGCTACCCTTGGCCAACAATAGAGAGGTTAGGGTAATGTTTCTGTTCCCGCAGAAAATTGGGTTTGCCCTTAGTTGAATAGGCTGGAGACAGATTAATTCTATATTGGGTAAACAGATGTCAAAATCTACTTTCCAGTAATAAACTCTTGTCACATATTGCTGCTGGAAATATTCTTCATACTGAACTGACTTGCTGTCCTATTTATAAAAAGCAAATTACAGCTAGAAAGAAATTAAGGGGTTTTTATTTGAGTGATTATTCATGAAAATAACTGGGGCGCAGGTGCAACACCAGCCACAATCCAACTGTTAGATTGGTAAGRTCACTTTGCATGTTGAACATGTGACTCATCAGTTTCTTGTTAAATACAGCTAAAAAATAATTCCATAGCAGTGCCATTCACTGATGCCACACACCAGTTCATTAGCATCTTTATAAACCACAGCCATTTCTTCAGGGCTACAGAAAAATAAAGCGAGCTCTTACGCAACACTGCACTGGAAATGTTTCCAAGACCTAAGTTACAATTTTATGAGTTGCTTCTGCTGCAGAAAGCCAATGAGAACAAGCAGCACAACAACTGCCTGATCTTTAAAATAAATCATTTCAAGCACACCATGAATTGTTCTTCCTTGAGAACATTACACAACAGGCTAGTGATTACAGCAGATAAGTCACAAAGCCCAGATTCTGTTTTCATCCTGTACTGTAGAAGTGGAAAATAATTTCCTATTCACAGAAAATCTTGGATGTAACAAAAACCATAATATCTAAATTGAGACAAGATTTGAATATTAGGAATACCTCTTTCTTTTTAAACCCCAAAGAATGGCAGCATGCGGATTTTGAAGGCATATGCTTTGAGTGCAGAGGGTGAAAGCACTGAAGTGTTCATTTACCCTTTATTTACCTTTATTCAAAATCAGTTACAAGTGTTAACTCTTTGACCATGACAAGATGAAGTGGCACACAGGGATGTCTGCATTACTGCTGCTTAGTTCAAGCAGGGTACTTTGCTCATCTTCTCATAATGCCCAGTCCTTGGCTTAGCCTGGCCACTTCTACAGTGCACTGCACCAGTCTGTCCAGGCACTGGCTGGATTTGTACAACATATTGCTAACCAACATCCATAAACCATGTAATAACATGTATAGTAAAAAAAAAAAAAAAGGAACTAGTCAGTCTCATTCAGCTGTCTGTATTCCCAAGGAAGGCCATAAAAGACAGGACATACTGAACAACAGCAGAACAGTTACACTGATATACACTCACCTCGGGTTTAGGGACCAGGTCAATATTCTTATCAATAAGAAAAGTGACCAAGGATAGATGTCTATTCTGAACTGCAATCTGCAAAGCACTGCTATTGTTCTGAAAGAAATTATATGGACAGCAAAACCTTACATTTTTGTTGCTGGAARAACAGCACAGAAGTGAGCTATCAATACCTGAGAATCTTTCATTTAAATTTGTATTATAATCCGCCCCCAAAAAAAACCTCCCTTTGATAAAATGATATAAAATGAAGTGGATCAGCAGTTAGTGTGATGTGTTTTTGTAAATACTGAAGGAACTCGCCATTTTTACTATATCACAACAAACATGCTAAGACCACCAGTATTCAATAGTCCTTTTCAATCTCTCTTAAGAAAGAGATAAATCAGCATTGTTAGCTACCCTGCACCATGGACAACGACAAAGCCAACATGTCTCCTAGTCTGTTAGTTCAGTTTGACCTTTAACAAGCAAGTGCAATCACATTAACAAACTTTTAAAAATAAATCAATAGAAAATTTTCACTTAGTAATTCTGCTAAAACAAACAAGCTCTCAGTCTGCTGGAATCATAAACTTCTCACAGCAGGCAAGCCAAGGCCATTCAACAGATGTGAGCTGGACTGGAGTCCAGGAACCAGATGTGGAGAACAGGTTTGTCATCAGTTCAGTCATATACTCTGCCAAAAAGGAGGGTTTTCAATTACCCTAGTTGGTTACATTTCCTAGTCATATGTTTTACTATTGGACATACAGTAAATAAAAAAGCTCCACCACAGTACTCTGTCAAATAAATCTGCTATATTTCTTCCACATCAGTTTTATTCTGTTAGCATTCTCTACATTCCCAATTCTATATTATTAATTAATTTATTTTTTTACCATTTCATAAAAATAAGCAGAGCAAATATACTGTTAGTACACACAGAAAAGAGAAGATGAGGTCCTTCCCACAGCCCAGGATGTCCCAGTACCTGTGCTGGAGGGATACTGTGTACATACTTGAGTTAAAACATTGATGTCACTGTATACATACTTGAGTTAAAACATTGATGTCACTCCCTGCTTCCAGTAAGAGTTCAGCACATTTTTCATGACCTCCTTCAACAGACAAGTAAAATGGAGTTTCTCCATTCTAGACAACAGAGAGAAAATGTCTGTTCCAATTTAAGCCACGTGACTATAAGGCTGTGACACAGGTTAGCTCGATCAGACTTGTCCAGCTCAATAGAAAAAGAGAACACATCCTGAATGCCCCTAAATTAACACTTAAATGAAATGGTAACTCACCAACACTTAAGTGACAGATGACATTTATGTGGACAGATGTATGGTAAGGTTTATGATACGGATAACTATTTCATAAATATTAATCGTGCTCTTTTCAAAGAAGATTGCTAGCAACAGGCACAGAAACAAAGACGGTGGGTAGCAATTGCTGCCATTCAGCACCRGATAACACTGCTAGCATGCTAGCACATACCATAAGTACCAATTTCTGTCAGTCCAATGCCACGGATTTCTGATGAATTCCCAACTCTAGTGCTAGTTATAAGGAGCACTTTAAGCAGAAATAATCCTGTTGCATATTTATTTCAAATCTTCTCACCCCAAAAAAGTCTCCCTGTCTCCACAACAAGTCTCTAAAATAAGTTACATCAGCTGCACAATGATCTAATCCCTGCTTCTCAACTTCTAAAATACTCAAATGTTTACAGAAAGTTACTCTAGTGTTTCAGCATTCATAGAAGCATCAACAAATCCTCATTTTTCTTTGCTTAAACTCCTGCCACCATTACTCTGGCAAATTTAATATATTTTAGTGCTTTGCTCATGCTGGGGAAAGAGAGACCTGTTTATCCACAGACCAGAACATCTCCAGCTGGACAGGAAGCTCACACCATTAGCCATGGCAAGGCAGGGGCACAAGCAGTACAAGCTTTGTGTGCAGAAGCAACTTTGTTAGACAAGGCTTGGAAACGTGAGGGCTTCACATTTCAAAAAGGGGCTCGTGCGCCTCAACGCTTGCATAGCTGGAAATAACAGACAAGTTGGGTAAGAGAGAACCCCTCAACCCATAAATCTGCTGCTGATTAAGGAAGAGGAGGGCCTTGGGTAGGAGTGGGTGTCCCTTACTCATTTTGCCCACTGGGCCAGCAGAACAGACCGTCAATCACATGGCAGGTTCCCACAATGGGCATGCCAACCCACAACAAAGTGAATTAACTTGCCCCGTTCATTCCAGCTGCCCCGCAGAAGAAGCAGAAGACACAAGGACCCTTTGTAAAGCAGGAACGCTGAGCTGAGTAGTTAGTGTGCATTTCCCTCCTCCACCCCTACTTTAAGCCTTAAAACTAAGCTCATGAGGACATCAGCTCAGGGATACAACCTTCACAGCTAACATGCAATTTATGAATATGCTGGCTGAGTTCACCAACACCAACACAGGAAAGAAAAGTGGGTAGGCAGTGTCTGTAGCCAATTCTGTGCAGTCAATTGAGATCAGATGAACAAGGTACAAATCTGAGACCTCTTTGCTGAGGTGCCTGCCATGGTATGTGCTGAGTACGCATGTTGAACTGCCTCAGTGAATAGCCTGAAAAGCACCAGAGATGGTAAAAGGAATGGGATCATGTGGCCATAAATGTTGGAGGACRGGAAGCAAGGTGGAGGTTAGGCCTTACTCTGTTTCTTTCTGCCAGAAGTTATGCAAGGACATGCGAGACAGAAGGGAGGCTATTGTGTGAGGAATAGAAGACAGGATTGAAGGAGTTAATGGAGCTGAATTTATTAGAGGAGGGACAATGAAACAGGATGCAAAGGTATTAGAAAAGCAGCAGAACTAATGAAGTCTACTCAGTGCAACGCTTATTCCTTTAAAATGTTATTTTTGAGTTGATTTTTCAAATTTCTAACTTTATCTCTTTCAGTAATTTCTGTGTCCTTACCTGATTGAGGTCATTTACTTCCTCCCACTGTTCGAGCAGAATTTCTACAACTTTGCTGTGACCATTTTTAGCTGCCAGATGCAATGCTGTGTTTCCCTCCTTGAAATTAAAATGTCAAATAAGATATTTTAAAACCCAGAATAAAGTTGAAACATTAAATAAAAACAAAATGCATTTAAACACAAAGCCTTTGGTTCTTCCATCTCTCTTTTACATACAAGGAGAAGGAGGCAGATCCACACAGCATGTTCCAAGATTCAAACTAATCTGAAAGGAACCTTTTCATATGTATGCAGACATGACCTTGGTCTAGTTGGTTGTCTCATATTCTGAAAACTGCAGTGTATTACCAGTCAAAAAGACCTAAAATCCTAACTCCTAAAGAATGAAGAAAACTTTAGGCACTAGTTCCTACAAGAATGGGGACATCAAGCCCCCCAAAAGCACTGATTTAAAGATAAACGGCCAAAACCTAGGTAAGTATATATAAACTTGTAGTGGCTTTGATGCCAACATCACAATCTTCAATCCTCTTCACTATTAGTACAATTCCTCACTAGTTAATTAAGAAAAAAAAAAAATAGCACACCAGCAAGCAAACAAAAACAAAGAGCAAGCTAGATGATTATCAGGAAAAGCAGCAGCTTTTGAGCTAAAAGCCAATGCTGGCACAAGAACAAGTATAAAACTGGCTAGAAACAAACTGAAGCTGGAAATTAGGAGAAGGATCCTAACCCTCAGAGAAATGAGGGTCCAGAACAGCTTTTCAATCAGAGGACTGTGGTGGTGGAGAGGAAGAAAATCCAAATACATTTTAGGAAAAGTTATGTTTGTTAATTGATGGTTACAGTGAAATTACTTTCAGTGACCCACGAGATGAGTTGCTGTCCTGGCTTCTTACCTACTTACTCTTTAGGATCACAGCATTCACCTCCCATCATTGCTGCTTTACACATTGAGCCTGCTAGATGTCTGGAACAACACTGTTATTTAACTGCTGCTGATAAACTACACAGCACATCAGAGCTCCGGGTTGCACTGCAGCTTTTAAAGTATCACCAGAATACAAAAAAAACCCAAAAAAACCCAACCAACCAACCAAACAAAAAACCCACAAAAACACAAAATAGAAAAAAGCACAACTTCCTGGGTGCTTGCTTACATGGTTCTATAAATGCAGTATCTGACCATTTTACAATTTTTAATGTATTTATCTTTGCAATGCCTCGGATGCAGAGAAACACTGACATGCTCATTCCACAAACAGTGAAGTAAGGAGTAAGGAAGTTTAAGGGAAGACTTTGAAAGTTATTTAGATACCTTAAAATGCAGTGTCAAAAGCAAACTCAATCAGATTGAAGTGTTTAGGCACTTCTGAAAAATCCCCATGGGTGTTTATTTGCGTCCTGAAGTATTTAAACAACTTTGAAAAATTAGTCATGCGGGACTTAGCAGTGACGCACAGACACAGCCGAGCAGAGCGAAAAACTGGGAAACATGATCTCCCAGCACAGAGGCTGGCACCTTAATCACCAGACCTTTCCACTTCTCCCAACAGGCAGCATATGCTAGTCTTGCTTTACATGAATTATTAATGCATATGGAAAAGTCTCCTGGCACTAAGAGCAGAAGTTCCACTGTCCTCCCTTAATTACTGAAAAATCTTCATCCTTGTATATTTGTTGGTCCAATATATATCACTGCCAGCACCATGACATCTGCACAGCTTATTCATATGGCTTGGCTATGTAGTAACTACACTGAAACAAAGTAATCTTTCACAAGTACATTTTTAGTTGTAGTTCTGTGGAAAAGAAACCTTTACCTTATCTTTTTCAGATGTAAACAGCTTCAGAGTAATCAAATTGTTTATCATGTCAACATGGCCTTTTTCAGATGCCAGAAGAAATGGCTTTTTACCTTTCTAGAAAACAATCATGGAAAGAAACACAGTGTTATTGAAAATAAAAACACTTTGCTCCCAGTTCCTAGATATATGGCATGCGTATGTGTATGTATGTTCTGCATAAAAATTTATATATCATATGACTTAGTAAATCAACCAAAAAGTAGATATATACAAGAAGAGTAAGAATTAAAAAAAGATGCAATATTTACTTAGTGTGAAAAACAGATTATACTTCTTGCATAATCTGAAGAAAATATTTGAAAASTGTTTGGAAATGGTAATGAGGTAGAAAATGTGCTCAAAATATTTAATTTTTAATTCATCTCAGTATGAAACTATTATCAAAAGAACTGTTTCATTAAAAGTCTGAGGATGCTCAGAAACAGGCAGTAAAGAAGTTGCAAGATTTATTTCCATGGCGYAACGCGTTTGATCTGAATTTTGCAAGCACAGACCAGAACAACCATATCTCAGAAGTTTCATCCAGGAGGCCTGAATTTAGTGCTATACATTGTGAGGGTTTTTTGGTGGTGGTTAAACCAACAAAAACTTTTCCAACTGTTTACAACTCAACTGCAGAAAGTTATCTTGACATAAAACCATACCACTGGTCAGACAGTGAGGCCGTCTAACCAATTAGTTAGACGGCCTCACTACCTGATAGTGGCCTATATTAAATGTCTAAGAAAAAAAATGCAAGCACCTAATAGATAATTATGAAATAACCTCAACATAAAGAAGGTTCTTCTTCACCTTTCCTTTCCCAAGGCCTAAACCACAAAGGTTCTTTTTGTTAAATTAACTCTGTTTTGTCAGCCTTGTCATGTGTAGAAAGAATTCAGATTTTTGCACCATTAGGTCAATACAATTCAAGACTCGAAAAAAAGGATAGGGGAGCTTTGTTCTTTTGGTGACAGACCCTACAAGAATAAATTTTCCTCATGTAAAGATAAAATATCCTACTTAGCTAACTAAGCCTTCAAAGCAAGATCCAACATTGTGGGAAGGAAAAATAAAACCACAGCAAACCTGATGAGGACAAGGCCCTGGCACTGTTGAAGAGCTGGTGCCACCTCTGTGGGATGGCTGCACATTGTTTTATGTTCTACATTGGCGAAATATGCCCATGTTGGCCGTAAGTGGCAGGTTTTGGTAAGGTCAGGGGACTGCAGGCGTGAGCTGTGTGGGAGGAGGTCAGAGACTGCCCTATGCTGGTCACAGCCATTCCCAGCTGGCTCCACAACAGACAAAACTGACCCACCACCTGTCAGCACTCAACCCATCAGAGGACCCCATGATACCACTGTGAAAACGTACTTAAGAAAGGGTGGTCACTGCTATGGGGAGGATGGCACAAGGGGAGATACAGGAGGAGACATGAGAGGACGCAAGGGACGAGACACAGGAGGAGGTGCACCAGCAGGGTGACTACAGCCCGTAGAAGAACCCTTGCTGGAGCAGAGGAAAAGAGTAAGAAACAAAGAGTGGAAAAAAAAGGAAACCACTGTGGACTGACCCCAACCTCCTCTGCCTCCCATCGCCTCACCGATGGGGCTGAGCATCATGTGCAGCAAAAGCAAGGGGAGCAGGGGAGAAGTGTCTGGAGTTCAGCTGAGACAGGCAAAGAGGCATGAAAGGTGTTTTCCCTAAGTGCTTGTCTGGCTGTTTGTCTTACTTGTTTCTCAATACCCAAATCAGTAATTAAAAGTTTATATAACTGGCAATAAATTAAAATTCATTGAAATTCCCCAAGTCAAGATTGTTTTGCCCACAACAGATGCCTCATGACATCAAAGAAATAAACAGAAAGAAACATACTGTACCCCATCAGGCTTGTTCAAGTCATTCAGATGAAGATCTTGGAGAAAATATTCAACTATTTTAACGCTGTTGTTCTGAGCTGCAAAGTGCAGTACATTCATTCCTTCCTGAAAAACCATAAGCAACTCTGTAGGAACAAGTTTGATTTTTTTCCAACATAAACATGTTTAGAGTTGGTAAAAATTTGTCATCAACAAACCTCATTCTTAGCCTTTTGATCAGCGCCTGCTTTAACTAATTTTCGCATTATATCCAGATTTCCAGACCAAGCAGCAAGATGAATCACTGTCAGGCCATGCTTCAAATAAAATGATAAAGGCAGAAATTACCATCAAAATACCTCATGCCAAATTTCTTTAAATCTTTTTGATTAATTCAGTGTATGAGTGGGTTCTGCTCTGCAGGCTCTTAGAAAATCAGTATTAACACCAGGCAGTGTGAGTGGGATTCACCTCGCTTATTTTAAGCTAAATGTCATGCATCAAGACCTAGCTAAATGTCCAGGCTGCCCCTCTTCTTGACAGAAGGTCTGGCATCTCCAGAGAAGGACTGATCCCATTTTAAGATGGGGGGGATTAAATACTACCTGGAAATGATTCCCTCTCTCCAGAAACCATGTAGATAGTTAGCACTGGGTGCAGTGGATGACATTTCAGGTGATGATATGTAATGACTATATTTCCATGAGTCACCATCATTTTCCAGTTAGCCCTCTTTTTAAGGTTCTCTTTTCTTCTCTCAAATTCTCTAAAAAGTTCTTCTCTTATCGGAAAAAAACCCTGTTGTTAACTTCTTAGAGCCAAAAGGAATAGAGATAAGGAAGTGCCAGCCAGCGTCTCCCGTCTTGGCCACAGATCTCTCTAGCTTTTCCACACCTCTTCCTCAATTTGTGTGTACTGTGTCCAGCATCATAAATCGTGGCTCATTGTGCTAAGTGCTGTGTAAATACAAGTACGAACATACTCCACTATAAAAGCACCTGGTCTAAGAGATGGAGTCAGAGGAACCTAAAGGAAGCAAGAGGGATCAAGGCACTTCCTTAGCATTTATAACCCCAGGTTTCTCCGCTGTAAATGAGGAATAAATAGCTTGACTTCCATCTCTAATGGAAAACAGGAACAGTTTTTATGCATGTTGGTATAAAACTTCAGACAGCAGGATGCTTGCTGTGACAGGGCCTTCTGGATACTACTCACAAACTATTCACTGAATAACAGAACAGTTCAGGATGGAAGAGGCCTCTGGAGGTCACAATTCTACAGCCTCCTGCTCAAAGCCCGTCCCACTGGATCAGGTCGCTCAGGACCTTCTCCTGTCAAGTTTTGAATAACCTAAAGATTGAGACTCCACAAACTCTCCGGAGAATCTGTTCCAGTGTTTGACACTCTGACAGTCTTTTTTTTTTTCTCCTTGTACCTAATTGGGACCTCCCATGTTGCAATTTGTGTCCATTGCCTCTTGTCCTATCACTATGCACCTCTGAGAAGAGTCTGTCTTTGTCTTCCCTATATTCTCCCCTTATGTAGCTGTAGAGAGCCATAAGGTCTCCCCCTTACCATTCTCCTACCAAGGCTGAGCAGACGCAGCTCTCAGCACCTCCTCATACACCGTGTGCCCCAGTCCTAATCATTCTAGGGGCTCTGCACTGGACCCGCTCCTTCTTATCAATGTCTTTCCTGTATTGGGTAGCCCCAAACTGGGCACAGCAAGCAGAAATTGCAGTCAAAAACAGTGGAAGGCAATATGGAACATGCATCTGGTGCACAGGCTACAAGAATAAAGCTGGACTTGGGCAAAATTTGTGACTGTGGCTCAAAAGTCTGCCCTGAAAAACCTTCCCAACTCTGACCAAGAAGAAAAAGTAACTAGACCTGATAGCCTTATACAATGAGAAGACTAGCCTGGTGGGTGAGGGGAGAAAAATGAATGTTTATCTCAACTTTCATAACAGTTTTGACACTGTCCCCCATGCCATCCTTGTAGACAAACCGATGAAATACAGGCATAGACAAACGGATATACCAAGATGTACTGAAAGCCAGCTGAACTGCCAGGCCCAAAGTGTTCTGATCAGCAGCACAAAGTCCAGCTGGAGACCAGTCACTAGCAATGCACACTAGGCATTGATCCTGGGTCCAGTACTGTTTAACATCTTCATTAATAATCCGAATGATGGGGCAGAGTGCACCCATAGCAAATTTATAGATGATATTGAACTGGGAGGAGTGGCTGATGGACCGGATTGATGTGCTGCCATCCAGAGGGACCTCGACAGGTTGGAGAAATGGGCTGACAAGAACCTCATGAAATTCAACAAGGGAAAATGCAAAGTCCTGTACCTGGGGAGGAGCAACCCCAGGCACCAGTACTGAGCGGGGGCCAACTGCCTGGAAGGCAGCTTGGCAGAGAAGGACCTGGGGCTCCTGGTGGACACTAAGTTGAACACAAGCCACCAATGTGCCCTTGTAGCACACAAGGCAAATGGTATCTTGGGCTCCATTAGGAAGAGCACTGCCAACTGGTCAAGGGAGGTGATCCTTCCCCTCTACTCACTGGTGAGACACACCTGGAGTACTGTGTCCAGTTCTGGGCTTCCAAGTATAGGAGAGACATGGACATAATGCACAGAGTCCAGCAAATGCCCACAAAGATGATTAAGGGACATCTGACATATGAGAAGAGGTTGAGAGCCCTGAGACCGTTTAGCTAAAGAAGGCTGAGGTGGATCTTATCATTGTGTATAAATACCTGATGGAAGGGAGTAAAAAAGATGCAGTCAGACTCTTCTCAGTGGTGTCCAGTGACAGGGAAAGAGGAAATGGGCACAAACTGAAGTACAGGAAGATTCACTTAAATATAAGAAAAAACTTTTTTACTCTAAGGATGATCAAACACTGGAATCAATTGTCCAGAGAGGTTATGGAGTCTCCATCCTTGGAGATAATCAAAACCCGACTGGACATAGCTCTGAGCAACCTGCTTTTCATGACTGTGCTCTAAGCAGAAGGCTGGACTAGGTCATCTTCAGAGGTTCCCACCTCAGCCACTCTGTGTGACTCCGTGCATGGGCTGTTTGGTAGGGAGGCGTCTGGGAGGAGAAAAGGAGGCACAAGGGTAGCAAAAAGGTGGGTTCAGGAAAAGAAGAGAAAAAAAAAAAAAGGCAAATAAGGTATAAAATCAGCTGGAGAACAAAAAAGGGAAGGATTTTGTGATGTCCACAATCTTGTGATTGTGGACTCCTGCTGACAGTGGTGAAGGTGACCTGTAGACCCAAGCTCCCCCCGACATAGAAGGGACCGCCTTGGACTCTCCTGCTGGACTCTCCATCAGGTCCATGTCTGAAAGAGTTGGGATGGTAGGGTGGATTAAGAAGGGATAAACTTGTACCTTGATATTAAGTGCAGAAGGAAAAGTGACAGAATTGCAGCTTAGTATAAGATTTCTTTGCAGTAATGTAATTGTGTATCAATATTAATACTGATAATAAGCCATAGAATTGTAGTTCAATCACTGGAACTTGGAGTGATATAATTGTGAATTACTACTACTACTACTACTACTGGTGTGTTTATTAGCCAATTAATGTATTATTGGTTTCTTAGAGATGTGCTGCTTAATCAATAAACACCTTAACTACCTCTATGAGTTACGTCAAGTCTCCAATCTAAAGGTGGGAGCACCACATATCTGCTGCTAAGAACACTATTGTGTGTTTTTAATCAGCTTACTTTTTGTACTGAGAAATGTTAAGACTGCTTAAGACCTTATGCTTATTAATACAAAAAGTATGTCAGAAACTGAAAAGGGGTAAGAAATAAAGTCATAGCATCTTCATTCTATTTCTTATCAATTGCAAGATCAAACTGATTGCCAGAGAGTACATGAATCACTGTCAAATACAATATGTAATGTTGTAATATTTAAGCTCTGTAAGCTAATTATAATGGAGTGTTTCCAATGGTCTTTCAACAAAGATGATTAACAACATCTAAGAATTAAAGACAGCTAATAATTAAAAGGTAATCCTTAATTAGAATGAGATTCTGAGTTTAATAGAACCCCAACATGGGGGGAGGGTCTATATTTCCAAGCTGGCTTCAATGCACCCTATCAGGGTAATTAAAGGACCCATAAAATGTTTTGAGTCACCTTATTGCCTCAACAAATCTGGAAGATAGCCACTGAAAAATAATTTGCCATAAAGAAAAATTTACAATAGTTACAGAATAAAATTACATTAACACTATACCCAGTGGTACCCTGTAAAAGATCCAGGGATCCATTTCTTAACCATTGCTATACAGAGCACTACTACTTAAAGAAAATTGTGCACTTCTTGCAGAACTACCCTATTAGCATTTATATCACAGACTATTAGTTTTAGAGTACTTCATTCAGGCAATGTCTTTCAGCTTGCCAGACGAAAGGGAAATGTTGCTTACAACAGTGCAAGATTTGCGTAGGAGCTGATAGGGTCTGGAAAGACAACTATATTTCTTCAAAGCAGCATGTGAGGTATTCACTGACAGGGCAGCTTGGGAGAACATTTCAGAGCAACTCAAGCAGCACTAATGAGGAGATGGTTACCTACACTGCAAACACATGCCCAAGCCAGGAGCCGCTGGTAACTGGAACCAACAGGTCTCTCTTGTCTTATTTTCATTTCAACACAATCTGAAAACAAGGCAGCTTTCTCCCTCTGCCCGTCACAACCTGGAATTTGTCTTACAACTTAAACACTGCCATATATGGCGGATAAGGAGAAAGAAGCAAACAGGGCAAAAAAAGGTAAAAGGTAAATCTGTTTTCATTACTCAGTTCACTGGAGAACTCCTAGTTTGAATAGCCTGTTTATTAGTAACATAACATACATTCGGTTTTAGTATCTGAATCAAATCTTGCACCATCTGGCCCAACCAAATCAGCCAAACACTGCTAAACTCTTAAAAGTGTTGGAGCCTGCAGAGTAGTTGACAGTTTTGCATTATGCTATTCACATAAAAATAGAGGGAAAGAACACAAGGAGTTACTTTCTCAGCTCCTAGCAATCCCCAGAGCTAATTTTTACTTTCAGTGATTGCTTTCATGTAAAGTGGCCAATGATTAATACACTACCACAGACAGCGTATTTGCATGAGTGGCTTCAACCACCCTTGTGCTCACTCAAGTATTCAACATAGCCAAAGCTCTGGTCAATGTGTTTTTCCTCTAACAATGTTTCTTCCTATAAATGTGTGCAGTCTTAAGACAAACTGAAGCATTTACAGCAAGCACTTAACTTTGCAAAATGGGGAGCATAAGGCAAATACCTACTTTTACTTTTCCCTTAAGGTGTTCCTATACTATGTGAATCAAAACATGTAAACCAGCTTACCTGATCTGCCATATCAAGTCTAGCTTTGTGATGGAGAAGAAAATCCACCACTGATATATGACTTCTCGCAACAGCAAAATGGAATGCGGTGCGCTTCAACTGAAATAAGCAAAGCTTTGGTTGTCAGGTCCGTAATACAGTTCTTTTCCTTGTGTAGGTGATGAGGATTTCTGAATTCTCTGATTATTAACAAATGTATTTGTTAATATATACACATTTTCACATTTCTCCTTCAACAGCCACAGTTGGTCTTTGTCTGCATTTTTGTTCCCTTGGATAGAATTTAGGTATTGATCTTAAAGACTGTAGAACCAGAATGATTTAGTTACTCTATGTAGCATCATCCCTTCACTGAAATTCACTGAAATGTCAAAGTGGATTAAATAATTATATACTGCCTAGAGGAGATGCATGCAGTACAAGAAGCATCCATGTTTACTCTTGTATTATATGGTATGATTTGCAAAGATGAGGACTAGATTTACACAATTAGATTTGCTTTTGGTGTCCTCCTTGCTTTTGACTATATTTCTGCAATGCATGATGAGATTCCTCCCTCACTTAGTATTAGTCACCTTCCCAGACTGAGTCATTATCTATGTAAATGAAAGCTTCCACCTTGCAAACAGTGAGTAATTTTACACAGGTGAATAGGCTCAACACTTATCAGGAACACTTGATTAATTTTTCGTTAAAGTAATTAACGGTGTGAATTTAAAAGTGATTGGTTAAATTGAATTAAACTTTAGGGGAGAGAGTTTTGCTTCCAGTTGAAGTGAACATGACTGGGTTTAACATAATTCACTGAGAGCTTCCATACAAGGATATATACGTGATTTAACCAATTAACTTTAAAAGTCAGTTTCGATTTGTTCTCTTATGCTTCTATGCAGATCAGCTGACTTATCCATGTGTAAGTTTAAATTTACAGCTATATGCGTTAAAAGCATAAGAAGGTGGGATTTATGATGTGCATTTATGCCAGAAAAAGCCTCTTGCACAGAAATAATTCTATCAACAAAACTCACCTTTGGGCAGCCTTGCTTATTTGGCTTGGGAGTACAGGGGCAGGAATGATCAACATGAACAAAAGAATGGTTTTGCCAGTATAAGCTACATCCCCACTAGGAGAATCAATCAATGCACAACACCCACGTAGCTATGGTAGTAAATCACTTATACTATAGGTCTGATTTAAGGATGACAGAGTAAAGATTCAAACTACTGGACTGGAAAGGTATTTAGTTTAATTTCCTGAATTCTGGAAAGCAATAAGGAAGCAAGAACTGGTTTTTTAAGTGACTTTTTAGAGTACTATGTAATTGATGGGAACACTCTCATTGTTCAAGAGAAGTTTACTCAAAAGAAATTTTTGTCTCCCTCTTTTTCACAAACAAACCAAGGAATGCACCTGTACTATCTCCTCAATTCCCCAGTGGGGAAAAATGCATATGGGCATGGGAAGCAAGTTTTTTCAGAACCCGTGATTAAGTAACATTGGATGTTCATGGGTAGATGATTTATACTTAGCCATTGAGGGCAAACTGTTCTCCACAACTCCCAGATTAATATCACAACCGCTCCATTGCTGTTGAACTAACTCCCATGTGGAACAGAGCGTTATATTTTGTTACTGTGAAGTATACATCCTCAGATTTTAGGCCTAGATTTGACGTCAGCGTAAGAAATGCATTTTCATCTATCTAGGGTAAATCTGAACTCTGATCTCAGCCTGGAGCCAGAGGACAAGGTAGAATGCTCCCATGGTTCCATACAAACCGAACGATAACACTTCACACTTGAAATTTGTAATGCTAGCAGCATAAATTCATTCTCAAAGTGACTGTGAGGTTAAGTCCTCCCGCTCTGAACGATGGGGAACTCAAGAAATTAGTCACCCAAGAACACAGAGTAAATATTAGAGCAGGGGGCACAATTCAGAAGTCCTTAGTTCCCAATGTGATGCACAGACTAGTGGCTAAATGCAAAGACCTGTGAGTTATGCTGCACAAATCCTACTGTCCATACTGGACATGTGAAACATTTCTTAATCAGGTTCTAGAGGGGACTCCCGCAGCCTCACCACCTTGCAGTTGACAGGGCTAGCATGCCAGGATTCCACCATGCAACCCCGAGGAGTCACATTTCAGATCACTGATCTGTCAGACACTTCATACTCACAGTATCTACAGCATTTATATTAACATTCTTTTTAAACAGCTTTTCCATGGTTTCCAAATTGTTCATTTTAGCAGCATATTGAAATTCTCTCTCATCTGGTAATACTGTGGAAAAACATGATGAAAAAATTGCATTACTAAAAAAATAGCCATAACCAACTTAATGGATGGTGATACTGTTCTTACCTTCTGTTATTTGTCCTGATTTCATATGCTATGAGAATCATTTGCTTCATAGAAGTGTTCCAGGATTACATTTTTCTCCTCTAGAGACATCTGGCTGATGTTTCTAGTTTCAACTTTTAAGTGCAAATAGAGGTAGACTTTTCACAGCATGGATTACCATTATTTGCACTGTTCACAGCAACAAGAGTTCATTTATGAAGCTCTTGCCATCTAAATGGGTCCCAAAGCATTTTATAGGCATAGCAGTGAACAGTACAAACCACAGCATTTATTTCCTATTCTTGGAAAAGTTGCTCTGTTTTAAAACAGAACACACCACCAAAATACATAAAAATGTATAGCAGTAACCAAATGATATGACCCAACTGAAAAAAAAAAAACCCAAACAAACCCAGAGTTTTACAGGGGAAAAAAAAAATATGCATACTTGAACTCAAAATTTGGCCACAATGTGGCATTTACTATTAAATTGGGACCTTCCTTTAATATCTCAACCCAAAAATGAACATCTGTTTGGTCAACTACAGTAGCTGCAGCATGCATTTAGACACCTAATATTCAGTAACTTTGGAAAATAAAATTCCAGCGTCTGATAACTGGTTTAGCTAACTTAGAGGTCAAAGTATTTCTCATGTTTCTACCTTAACATTTAATTAATGACTTAGAAGAAATTAGTGTAGCAGTTAAATCAGTTGCAAAAATGTTAGTAGACATCTTTAATTTCCTAGCTTATCACACTTAAAAAGTTAATTATGGAGATATCTTCTGTCTACAATATTTTGGCCTGAAAGCCACTTGTCCAAAGATACCACCAAAGAGGACAGCACTCTCTGCTGAACTAGAAACTGCAGGAATTATCTGTTCCTTAGAGGCCTCTCATGCAAGTTCATCCTACTGCATTAGGTCTAGGTTCATTAACGCCTAATGAGAATACAGCTTGAGGCAGTATGACTGCAGAGCATACTACGGAAAATCAGTATGGCATTCACTTAATTGCATTTTACATGTTACCCACTATTAGAATCTCAGTGGGAATAATCACAGTTGTACTGTACAAAACGAGCTAGAAATTAAACTGGACACTTGCAAAGCTGTTCCCAGTTTTTCTATGACATTATCCAAGCAACTCAAACAACAGAAGCATCCTCCCAGAATTCTCTGGAAATCACAGAATATTACTTGCTTGTTTTACAACGTTGGGGCACAGCCAAAAAAAACAACAAAAAAAAGCAGTTGCAAATAGAAATGCATCCCTGGCATCTGTGACAAGGAGTGTGGCTGACAGCAAAATCAGCATCATGAACAGGGATCTTTGCAGAATAAATGCGTCACTCACAGTTTTTGTAGTCTACACCCTAAAGAAGTATCCAGCAGAGCTTTCCACCACCTTGATTTCAAACACGGATAAACCAACGGGTATCTTGCTCAAGGCAAATTTGTGGCAAACATGGAAACAAAACGTAGGGCACCTATTAGCTGCAATTAATTATAATTAGGCCACATTCATTCCTACTGACTGCTCATGAACAATCACACATGTATCTTACATGAGGATGCAAAGATAAATGCTGTTGCATCTCAGGACATTCAGGAACAATCCCAACAGTTTACTTGCACTGCCTTCAAGAAACAAGAGAAAATGACGTTTCTTTACTGTATCTGCATTGGCAAGGACAGTTTTGTTGTAGTTCTGACAAAGAATTAATGGCTGATCTTTTCTCTCCTGTCCAGAAGTCATGAATTGGCCTATGCTGTTAAAAAGAAGACCTTTTGCTCTGGGCGTGATGCTTCTTAATAATCTCTCTCTCTTAATACCTCTTAATTCAGCAGTTAAGAACAGTGGCAATCCAGACACACCATGGCACTGACTTGCTGCACAACCTTTTGCTGCTTTTGCAAAATAATTTTTTCATGCATGAAATTACAGGAGTATAGAGGTGTCAGACTACAAATTTATGGAAGCTTTCTATCCAAGCTGGGGTCTCCAGGATTTGGCACTCCTTGCATTATTAGTAATCACTCTATTTTCAAGTAACAGCAGCAATCGATTCTCTATTTGTGGCTGTCAATCTTTCTGGGGGGTTGTTTTCTTTGGCTTCATACAAAATGTCTAGCTTATTGCCCTACAGGTTATATCATAACTATATAATTATATTTATATTATAAGTATAAAATAGTTATATTCAATTTTTCTTTTGAGCTAACTGAGTTCATTTCCTTTGTAGAGAGCCCTGTCTGCGATGTATTAACATCCCAACATATCTCCTCTCTTGGAAGGGCAAGGAAGTAAAAAGATGCAGAAAAGTAAATTGCTTTGTTGACCTGAAAACAGAGTCTTCCTCCACAGAAACTCAAGCTTTGAGGTACCTTCAATTTTTCTTTCCTCATATTTATGTCTTATTTTAGTGGCCTCAATCTGTCTTTCAGTAATACCACAAATAATGATGACTTCCAACGAAGTAAAAAAGTGCACCAGAGGTTTCAGTACTCATAGACAATGGAAATCTTTCCAAACTCCCCCCTCCCCCTATTTTTAATTTCCTGTTGTGGTATCCACAAGATGAAATCTGTCGTTGTCTCAAAAAGCACATGGAAAAAACCCAGGAATTTGAATTGGCTGAAGAGTTCCAAGGAGATAAAATACAAAAATAATAACAATATTCAGATTCAAATGACAACAAAAATTATTTTTACTCCACTGTTTCTAAAAATTAAATCATATATTTAATGGTTTGGTAACATTTTCAATGTTTTCTCTACGTTTTCTTGTTTGTTACTGGAAAGAAAACGACTAGGGCAGAGTAGGTATTTTGTTAAGTTACGAGAATCTTTTTCTAAAATAATTGTTTTCCGATTCAAAGAAGTCRTGGGAAAAACTACCTATTAAGTCCAACAGTGATATTTTATTCATTTCTTTCCTTTACCTGCCCTCTTTGCCAGCCTGGAAGCAGGAAGCACGGCCCAGGAGAATGGCTCCTGGCTGTCACGCTGCGATCACAGGACAGGGCCGTGGCAGGGTTTAACAATTACTGCTCAGTTTCCACAAATAACCCGTTTTCACTAGTTGCAGCCCACGCCAGAGCAGGCTGTTCTTTCACAAACCGGTTTGCAGGATGAAAGCGGAAGACCCCGTCACTGGGAGTTGTGCCACTGAGTGCAAGGAGGCCAGAAGGTCCTGTGATTTCTGTGTGCCCCCCAAAATGGGGGCCCAGATCAGTTGCGAAACTGTTGGCAGGTGCTTAGCCCCAGGGATGTGACTAAGGCCAGCAAACCCCCTCAGACAGCTTCAGGGGTGAAGTTAAAGCAGGGTGCTGGGCAGTTTGCAGAACCTGTCCCTTGGAAGACGGACGTGCCAAACCCCAGCTCCCGATCCCACATCCACATATCCTCACTGATGTCTTTTACTGCTTATAAAGCAGCTCATGCTTAACCTCCTCCTTTTCCCCCCCCACCGCTCATTTTGTTCTTTGGTTGAGGCAAAAAGGGGGTTCGGGTGGACCCCACCATCCCAGCAGCCCTGATGGGGCCTGGTGTGCTGCCTCCCCACAAGGCAGCCCGGGGTTGTGCCACCCGCGGCAAGGGGCCCAAGGCCAGCGCTGCCCGCTGGGTTGCCTCGCCTCCGACCCTCGCGCACTCACGGCCGTCATGGCTGGCTGCTGCAGCTCCCTGCGTGGCATCCTCCCTGGCGCGGAGCAGGCGGCTCAGCCCCTTCATTGCTGCCCGCAGCTCCTCTTCCTCCTCACCCGAGGCAAGGGGCCCCAGGCCAGGGTGCCGAGGGAGGTGCCCTGCGCTGGCCCTGACAAACCGGTTCCCGGGGCTGTGAGTTGACTTGAGCACACCCAGCTAGGCCCTGGCTGGCAGCGCCCTCCCTGCACGCCTGCAGCAGCACCCCGGCGCTTGGCCACATCATCGGAAGAGGGAGAGGTGCAGAGCAGCTCTAGGAGTTTGTTTTAAAAGAAACCAGGAACTAAAAACACAGAATTTCTTGATACTAGCTAGGCACCAAACAGGGTCATCCTTGCACAATTTCCGCCAGGTCTTCTCTAGCGGCTAGCCTTATGCGCAAATAGCAATTTGCACCTACAAATGCACACACAAGACAAAAAGGTAGTCCTGTTTGCTCCTGAAGTGCTTCCCACATCATCACACAAACGAGGCACTTTTGAAAAGCAACGCCGCAAGTACACGCATACAGACACACAGAGGCGTCACAGCTTGCATGGGAACCCTGGCACCAGGTGGCTTTGTCACTAGTTGCAGGGTAGTCGTGGAGCTCTCTCTGCAGGCTGAAGGCCATTTCGGGAGAAAATTCCTCTTGGGAGTTATTCCCACTGCTGTCAACCAGTGTTCATGGGACTGGAGAGAGTGACTGTCCCTCCGTCCCTGCAAGCTTGACACAGCCTTGGGATGTGAGAGACTGAGATGCTTCTGCCATAAATTTGGGCAGAAATACGCACGTGCAGTAGAAGTATTGATCCAATCACAAGACTCTTTATTTTCAAGTGGACAATACTTTCGGTTGCTTTTGTCCAAGTCCAGGCAAAATCTATACACACATCCCCAAAGGTTCAGTTGTTGTGAACTGACCTATTGAGATCCATCTAATGGATCCTCCAGAGGAGGGCATCGAAGCTGGTGAAGGGTCTGGAGAGCAAGTCTTACGAGGAGCGGCTGAGGGGACTGGGACTGTTCAGTCTGGAGAAGGGGAGGCTCAGGGGAGACCTTATTGCSCTCTACAACTACCTGAAAGGAGGTTGCAGCGAGGTGGGTGTTGGTCTCTTCTGCCAAGCAACTAGCGATAGGACGAGAGGAAATGGCCTCAAGTTGCGCCAGGGGAGGTTTAGATTGGACATTAGGAAAAATTTCTTTACTGAAAGAGTGGTTAAACATTGGAACAGGCTGCCCAGGGAAGTGGTGGAGTCACCATCCCTGGAAGTATTTAAATGACATGTAGATGAGGCACTCAGGGACATGGTTTAGTGGGGCTTGGTGGTGTTGGGTTGATGGTTGGACTTGATGATCTTAGAGGTCTTTTCCAACCTTAATGATTCTATGATTCTATGATTCTAATCTACCTATTTCTCAATTTATTTTGAAGTCCACTGTTACTTTGGTCTACTTAAGCCAGCACTGACATTTCATTTGTCACACAGACAATGATTTTCTGAGATAGGGCATAAAAATTGTTTAAAGTGACTAGGTTAAATTTCACTTTAAAAACAGCCTTTGATATTTCTAACATTTCAAAATAAACATTGGAAAAGTAGCTCCAAGAATGCAGGGCTATCAGTATTCAGCCTTATACAACTGAAGACACATTTGAGTTCCTTCACTATAATTTTTTCTTTGTAATTAAATTACAGTCATCTTAACTTCCAAGATTATTAACACTGTACATGTCCATTGTAAAATTAATCTCAATCTAAATTAAGACTCAAACAAGTTTGTAAATTGAGCAAATTTGGATACAAAACTATTTGCTCAGATTCTGCTTATCATACATGAAGAGATTTCACAGTTCTTTTCTCCTTGAACGTTTTTGATACAGTCAGGCTGTGATGTATAAGAATCCTTACACTTGATACACCTTCGTCTGATAAGACAGTTTCATCAACTGTACTTCCAGTAGATGAATGTTACTCAGCTGAAAAAAACCTGCAAAAATAAACCCAGAGTGAGAAGAACAAGTAACTCATTTAGCCGTAGCTGAATCACAGAAGTTTCACTTTTACTTGCTTCCTGTGAGTCAAATGTTCCAGTGAAACTTCTTAAGAGGAAGAGTTTTATTTCTGTATGGTGACTGGGCTAGTAACACAGACCCACTGTTTGCAACATTAATGTTACTTTTCGAAATGAGAGACAGCAGACAACTGTGGAATGATTAGGTTTGCCTACAAAGCTGGCACCAAAGGAGGAATAGATTTGCAGCCTCATACAGAGCGCAAGTTATAGTGTGAATCTTTAAACCAGGATCATAATTTTACATACAGTCTGGAAACACCAGCTGTTACTTTCCAGTTCTAATTACTATCATGCAATACTATTTCACTGCGTACCCCTTGTCTCTTAACTAACTTTGCCAGTACAACTAGACTTTATGTGCTCAAACTTTGCAAATAGCAAGTTTACTACATTCTCTAACTCTTTCAAATGGCCCCAGCAACCTGCAGAAAAGACTGATGCAGAAACTAAGAGATGCAGAATCCAGAACAAGTGCATAGCAAGGGAGTACTGGAACACCTTCCTCACTTGCCTTCACAAAGCTCGCTCTCTGCCAGGAACTCAGAGCATTTTTTTAATATTTAAAATAACAGTAGTAATAAATACATAAACAAGTAGAACAAATACAAAGAAAAAAATGTAAGGTAAGACAAAAGCATGTTGAATAGTGCATAAAAAGGAACAAGCAAAAATTATGTCCTGTAAAAGAAGGTGAGATCTGAAGATAAAGTCAAGGTAGCGAGTATTATGTTTTTATTAAACTGTGTATTAATCTGTATTAAACTCTGTACTTTTACTGAAAGTATGAAACTCCACAGGATTCTGAATCCCATGGTGCATGAATTGTTTGCCTGTGCAACTGCAGCACCTTACAGTTACCGTCATTCCTCCCCTCATCCCTTATGGTGACAGCTACCTGTTGCCACTTGCCTTTGCTTATGAGTAGTAATTAGAACAATGAAATGGTGAGGCCCAGTCTCAAGAGGTGCTCATGTATACAAATGGCAATCAGAAAAGACACAGCAGAGATCCCCAGAACACCAGCTGGACAACAAACTCAGGCTGCTCCCTAGGTTCACTTGTAGGAAGTATGATTCTTGATGGCTCCAACCTTCTGCTTGGATTTACTTACTACAATGTGAGAGAGACAGAGAGGGATGTGATAAACCATCCCAGAATTAGTTCCAACATGGATCAAGCTACAAGCAGAGCAATTCAAGCCCTAACTCTGTCTTGCTGATGTTCCTGCCTGTTACTGACACTTCAAAGCAGAACTTCAGCAACTCTGAAAACAAAACAGCATAAGCCAAAGTATTTATATATTCCCAACAGGAAAGTTCCTAGAAATAAAGATTTTGAGACACCCAGGCCAGACAATTAATAAACAAAATCCGTCACTGTGATATCCAACCACAGTAAGACATTCTGTAGGCAAGGTATTTCAAAACTCAAAAGTAAATGAAGTTATTACTATAGATAGCAGTGAACAGATTCAATAGGAAAATGCTATTCTACAGCCTAAGTTTTTGGGTGTTGAGGACTTAAAGATAAATTCAAGCAAGTCTTGTTCTTAGGGTAGCATCTCTATGGCTGTCCCACTTACGCTAAGCATCCTCCTTACAGATAAATGCTTTGTGGTCATGCATATGCTGTCTGCATTCCCTTCTTCAGAACTGGAGAGAAGAACATTAAGATCACAGAAATGTCATCTTTTTTCTCCATCATTCATAACTAAAAGAGGAATTCAAGATAAAGTATATATACCTACCTTAAATAAGAGAGGTACTTACACTACACAAAAATTCTCATCTGCTGCCAACCTAGATCATTCAGGTGCTTCAGAACTGTGGATATAGTAAGTGTGGAATGGCTCACACACAGGAAATAATTTATACATTAAGTTAAACACAGCTATAAAGAAATTTCAAGATGCTAATGAAAACAGATTTTAAATTAAGGTCAATTATATAACACACACACTGAGAAAAATGCAAACAAAAACATCGCTTACACAGTCTTCTCCACAAGAACTGAGATGAAAAATCGTATCACAGAAGTTTATGACAATACTTAGTCATGTACTGAAGGCCTTCTTCAGATAAAAACTGTAATAAATGTGGTGTAAGAAACTATAAGGAATAGAAAAAAAAAAGGCTTCTGTTTTGCATTGCAGTAAATAATTTACATGGACATTAAAATAATCTCACCGAGCACTTTCTGTAAACAAACAATCACCTTTCCAAAAGGTATATTTTTACACACATCTTAAAAGATGGGTATTTCTGGCTTTAGAATCATACTGTGAGTTTTATTTCCACATTGGCTCTAACATACTCCACAACTTTAACTTCATGACACTCAGAAAACTCTGTAACACTTTTTTTTTTAAACAGATGGTAAGACAAATTCTGAGACTTAAGGCAAACTAACTTCATTTGTTCAAGCACTTACAGTAGTTTACTTTTTTGCTAAGTAATGCATATGTAAAAATACACATTTTAAAGAAATACACACAATGACAAGGTAATACTTAGATTCTACACTTTATTGAATCAGACAGATACAAACTAATAAAGGGACAGGTGTTCACTTTCTAATCAGCAGTGGTAGCTTAAGTCATTGTTCCCTCAGTTGCTTCTATGTCTTTCCTACCAAAAATTTCCAGCTCCCACCTCTGTCAACAGAACAGCTCATGCTGAATGCTCACTGACCTGGGTTAGAAAAAGTCAACTCAGTCAGCTTACACAGTCTGAACAAGTCCAGCTGATTTGGTCCAAAGCAGATAAGGGAGCACTGACATGAATTCAAATGACAGAGCTGTGGGTACAGTGGCATCTGGCAAACAAACAGATGAGCAGGTAGAGATGGTGAAATCATTCCAGCAAGCTTGGAAACAAAAAAGCACGTTCTGGACTTAGCCTGGGCATCTAAAACATACCAGGTACATGTTTGTTTAAAAAACAAGCAAACCCCAAAGTACTTCCAACACAGTTAAACAACAAAACAGATGCTTCTATAGTAGCCACTTCTTTTAAAGATTTTGCAATTAAAAAGCAGTTTATATTTCATACAGGGTTTGACATTGTTTGTATAACTTATAAGAAATATGCTGTCATCATAAATTATTTGCCTGATAAATATTCAATTATAATAAAATGTCTACATTTAAGCAATTTGGTGTGAACAGAAAAAAATCTAAACAGAGTATTTTAAATATTTGCACTTTACAACTTCCTCCTTCCACATATGTACTCATAAAATATTGTTTATTCAGAAATACAAAGTAATTTTAAAGAGAAAGATAGGTAAACAATAAGATGGTTCAGCATCTTGCATATTTGCACATCATTCATATTATTATTGCACCATGAGACCTTTTATTTAGAGTAAATTTAGTGCTACTCACTGGTAACAATTTCACAATTGCAAAGAAAATTGAAGTTCTCAGTCTTTTTGGAAAAGCCACGGATCAAACAGCATTTGTCTGACTAACCTGGAGAAATCCTTCTCTCATCAACAGGTTTATTAACATTTTTTAAATCAGTGATGTCATCCTGTATCTCATCACAACGAGTCTTTCAGGGCGGGTCTCTTACTGAAGTCATTTTCAGTGACAACAATGAAAGCTTGACTGTGCTCTAAATTCTTGCTCATTTCCTCTGAAACTGCAAGACCAATCAATTTTTGTGTCCACTGAGAAGACAGTTCGTAACAAGCAACTCAGCTCTTCTTTGTTATCACACAGCTAATACCACAATTAAATTTGGTGTTGAGTTGTCCAAGGAAGGGTCAGCCTGAGCTACTATGGCTACCATGGCCAATACAACCAACAGAGAAGACAGCAGGTCAGGTGTGGTAAAAGGGCCTTCAGTAAGCATAGCGTGGCACACTAGCTAATGATTCCTGCTCTCTAGGGAGCTTGCCCTACAGGCTTGCTCAATGGCAGCTCTAATCTCCCTGTTCTGTTTGTTGAACAGCAGAGAGAATTCATGAGGCTGCTTGTGACTCTAACAAAGTTCCACATGTTCAATATAAACAAAGTCCAAGTGCTAGCAGATTTTGATTCTCAGAAACAACTGGAAAAAAAAGTATTATTCTCAAAAAAAAAAAAAAAAAATTACCTCAGTTGTACCTCTTTTTCTACCTCAAACATCATGTTGTTTTTACACAGGCATGCAATGGCTCCAAAGTGACAGGCACCTGAATCCAGCCTACCACCAATGCTAAATTAATTTGCAGTCATAAAACACTATGAAATACTTCATATAGGATATATTGCTACACAGTCATTTAAAAAACATTTCAATTGTATGCTTGGAATTGCTCGACTTGGCCTTTTTTGGTACTGACTGTGAAGTTGTTAGTCCAGACCTAAAGTTAAAGTAAGAAAAAAAAAAAAAAAAANAAAAAAAAAAAAAAAAACAAAACAGTAAAAGGTTAAAATATACAATGCATACCTACACAACTTTTACAACACTGAGTATTTTTCTAAACTTTATTATTTTAGAATAAGTTATGTACTCAAGTTTCCAGAAAACCCTTACCTTTTTGTTCCTTGTGATGGATTTGTGCACTGCTGTCCTCTGCCTAAACCTCCTGAAAAGTAATTGGAAACAACCAAAATTAATTACTTCAATAATGCAAGAAAGCTTCAGAAATTACATACATGGCAGAACTTTCAAAAGAACGGTTTTGGGTAAAGCTTTTCTTTCTTTTTTTTTTTTTTTTAACATAACGAAATTTAATCTGTCTCAAGGAGCAGATAACATTTTATTATCTGCAGTCTGAGTACTGCAGTTTATATTAACATTTTTAAAAGAGAAAAACAAAAAGCCTTTAGTTTATTGAATTCTAAGGGATTAATTTGAACCTTGTTGTAGTTTTCAGAAATATTTCAGCATAATGTAGTTGATTTTCAAGGTGGTTGTTGAAAACTGTATTTTTAATTTTTTTATCCTGCAGGGGGAAAAAAGAATCTTTGCCAACAGTAAGTTTTTCACTTAAAACAAAGCCTGTTTGCACATGTAACAGTACTGCTTATAAAATTTTCTGTATAAAAGATTCATATTGTAAGTCTCAATTGTGTTCTGATAATTCTAACACACTAGCATTTTACTTTCCTCTTATAAAGCTCCCAAGTTAGATTAGGGACAAGGTACTTTACGCAGATACTTAACTACCTGCACATGTCCTCTAATCTGGCCGAAGATTAACTCTTCATCAAAAAGAGAAACTACTTGAGTAAATATGCTACTGGTTTGGCATGTTAAAGGTGCAGTTATGTGATATATTTTATTAGATGTAAAACAGGCTTGCAAGTTCCTGCCTTTATGCTTTAGTTCACCACCTCTCTGTTTTTGCCAGTACATTACATAATGGAACTTTTCTGTCAACTGAATCTCTGAAACAATCCAGGTTGAAGATGTTTTCATTGATTTTCACTTAAATCTCAGTGGCCTTACAAACACCTTTCTGAACATGGCTGCGGTGTAGCAAACATGCAATTTACAGAAATGAGCAGTAATTCGTATGTCACCATTGTGGCAAACGAGAATGCACTGTGTAACTACTATCACATTAATAAATCTAGTTTGTCATGAAAACTGATTTGATATTTTTTAAATAAAAATGTTCACTCTTAAACAGCCCTTACTCAAATGAACTTGTTGCAAAAATCTCAAAGCCCTGAAAAGTTCGAAGTATACCATTACCAAATTACTTTAATTGTACAGGCAGATAATTTGAATAATGAAATATATCCTAATGTGCATACTCACCAACTCTGTTTGAGTTTTCCATATTACAAGTCTTAGTAGGAAAATCTTTTTTTTCTGTCAGCTCCTGGATAAGGCCTTTATTTAAGCAGACATCCACATGTCTGTTAAATGATGCAAGACTGGTGGTTTTCTGTTCTGAATTACAAACTGGACAAACAAGAACACTGTCGTCTTTGGCTTCAAAGAAACAGGATGAACTAGTTTCTTCTCTATGTTCAGTCTTTTCAAAATGGTCTTCATTGACTTGTGAAATCCGTTTGGGGAAGAGACACTGTTTCATACACACGTTTCTAGCAATATCACTGAGATTGCTAGGCTGTCCTTCTCTGTGAGGTTTATCAGATATTATCTGAGTGAATTTTTCTGTGCTATTGCTAGTAGAGTTGTCAGATGTACTTGCAGACTGGTCTGTTCCTGCTAATTGATCTGTTTTATTTTTTTGACATTCATCAACACTTTCATTTTTAAATTGTGGAAGACAGTTAAGTGTATTTTCTCTTGAATTGTCATTCTTGGATATTTCCACGGTATCTTTAACAAGAGTCCCATTGAGGCACTCATCAATATGCCTATTAAGCTCTTCCAAATTATTGCTGCTTTGCTCCTCAAAGCAAACAGGGCAGGTGAAGATCTTACACACATTAGAATTCTGTAAGTCTGTGACTTTCTTTATTTCTTCCACAAAATTTTCTGATTTCCTATCGCGAAAGAGCTGCTTACCTACACTTCCATTTGGAGAAAGATTCTCACTGTTTAGTTGCCTTGCAGCTCGCTTTTTATCAAAAAAACTCCCTCTGGGAGATGCTTCTGAATTTTTTGTGAAATATTCTTGGTTGGTCTTCCCTGGCTGAAGCCTAAGAAAACCAATTTCTTTTCCTGATTTTAAGAAACTTGTAATGCTTTTTTGTTGGTACTTCTTCTCTTCTTCACTTAGAAATCCTGATACTCGTACACCTAATGATGAAAAACAAACTTATAATACCAATTTTATGAAAAATTGATACTAATTCTTAATTAACACCTTTTGAGGCACTCAATAATAAGTGTATTTTATCTCTAAACGGAGGCTATACTACCTGCAAATGCTAACAATGGATCACAAGGTCCATACAATTTTATCAGACCCGAACGCTTGCCCAACCATATTATTAATTTCACTACCCATGAAGTTTTAACTGATTGCACCAGAACATGAGGCTATAAACTTAATACAGTTATATAGAATTCAGTCTGAAAGAGAGTTTTGCATGAAGTTTCCCCACCAAAATATTTTTTTCTTCAGTGCATTCTAATACCATAGACAAGTAAGTTTTATATATCACTGAATGGTTCAAGCAGAATGTACAAGCACCTGAAACACATGGGTCTTAGAATCAAAACACAGAGTTTACTTTTGACAGAAATTTTCAAATTTCTTGCAGAACATAGCATTTTCTATCTATAAGCACTTTTATTTAAAGCATTTGTTTCTAAAAGAGGTTATGGACAGAAACTACCTGTTGCTGTGGTGCAAAGCAGATTTAAAGGTTCTTTTAAGGCAGCAGAATTAAGCACTGCTATGCGTTAAGATTCTACTCTCATGCTAATGTGTATGCTGTACAAGGGCTAACAGGTGGTAGGAAAAGCAACAACCTCAATTAGTAAAACATTCCTGAGTCACCATTCAGCACTCCAGACCTGTGTCACTTTGCAAAAACTACCAGGGTAACGGAGAAAGGATAAACCCATTTATACCAATTTTACTTTAGAGTACAATCTATTATTTTGATACACTAAAAGATCTAACTCTGAAAAGGAAGAATGACTTTGAAATATTTTACCCATAAGTCTTATCCGTAAAGGGTGAGGAGCAACACTATCAATTTCTGTTCCTAACAAGTCTTTAGCAACAGCAAATATTTCCTCCTCAGTAGAAACAGAAGACAGCACAGTTGAAGCTCTTGTTTTTACTTCAAAGTTCACATGTTTTAGCTTCAAGGTAACAGTTTTACCCTAGGCAAAAAAAAAAGAAAAAAAAGGAAAAAAAAAAAAAAAGGTTAAGCATGTCATACATGGCACAGAAACAATTATTATGTAGCATCTCTATAAGGGCCCTAAAGCCATAGTCAAGACTGCGTGCTTATCTGTGTACAGCACTGGCACTGCCAAGAATTTGCCTGCAAGATTCTGCACTTGCTCCTAAACTGCTGCCAGAGTTGAATTCTCTGAACTGGGTCATTTGGCTATGGTTCCTAGCAGACCATCTGCCACCAGTGCATGTTCAATAGATTTCATGCTCTGGCTACAGTCACAACTTCTACCCTGTCTACAAAGACTTATTTCCTCACTTGGAAACTTTCAGGGCCAGATATCTTAACTTTGCTGGGAAAACTACTAAGGACACGTAAGTGATATCCAATTAAGGATTTGCTGAAATCTTCCTTCCTCCTGCATGGTGCTATCAGAGCCACACACAGCATCTGTGTTTGGCACAGATATTCCCCCTGCAACACCTTCCAAACCATGTGTGATTTAGTGTGTCCATCCAAATGTAAATAAATGGCACCCCTTTTGTTCTAGTGCCTTTGTAAGCTTATCCCTTTGTCCTTCTCAGCTGATGATTTCCCTTTCAACCTGCCATCTTTTGAGACAATCTTTTATGGCTGAAGAAGACTAATCACAATTCTTTTAGATCTTGAATGTTATTCCTTGCTTTACCATAAAGACCTCCATAGAAAATATGAACTGTTCTTTCCAGATAATAAACAGAAATTTGAGGAGAAGGAATACAGGGACTGTTCCTACCATTCATACCATTGAATGGTATGAATAACTTGTCAGCAAGTTTGGGACATGTGAACTTCTTAAGCTACACTACTGGCTATTAAGTGGATCCTGTATGAATATGGGAGAGAAACACAGTGTCTTAAAATACATTAGTATTACATGATTGACCAAAGCACAGCTCATAGACAATCAGCTCTATTATTTGTTTACAAATATTGCTTTTAGCATAAAATGTTTATATGCTAAATACCTTGGTTAATTAGTTTAATTTTTTTCATGCATAATATTAGATAGCCACCTGAACAATATCAAAATGCTGCCTAAATCATTCTAATCATCTGCAAATTAAAGAATGGAGACTTCTGAAGATAGATTGCATGGTATGATGCTGCTGAAAGCATTTACACTAACGCTGCATTTAATAAGTTTGAGTGCAAAGTGTTGTCTTTTTGCAAGTAAACAGAGAATAATATAAATACCTTAAGTCCCTCTTTCTGTAGCTCTTGAGCAAGGTCTCTGCAGAGTTCTTGACACAAGCTGTACTGGTCTTCTGCTGTGTTTATTTCACTGAATGTTCTAAGATAAAGATATGATCTTTTTTTCAGTATGAATCCTAAAATTTGTTCAGTGGCTGCCATCTAAAAGTATTTTTTGCACAGTTAAACAAAACTACATCAGAAGAAGGTTGTATAGGTTTGAGTGTTTACTTCAAGGAAAAATGAGTATTAATATGAATATTATACAGAAAGATTTGCGCACATTTATGTGTTTCAAAATGTTTGCAAAGCCCTTCAAATAATGAAATAACTTGGCTTTCAATTTTTCATGCACTATTTGAAAATGTATCAGATTTAAGGTCATTAATGCTTAAATATTTGCAAGATAGAATGCTAACACCAACTGAATTCATGGAGCCAGCCAAGTTATTCGTATTTAATCTCCTTTGTACCGTGCTGTGTAACTTCAGAAGAAAGAAAGGATTAGAAAGTCAATATCAGAGCCAAGTATCAGAAATAAATAATGCAGATGCTAAGAAAAAGATGCCAGCTAGGATAATTATGTCTAGCCTCAGAGGAGGAAAAACTATCTTTCTGCCAAAAACATTGCTAACTGCCTTTGCTAGAGCTTCTTAGCAGGGGAATTACAGTATTGTTTTTTTGTTGTGCATCTGCTTTTTAGTAATAACATGAGAGGAAAGGCAACCTTCAGCTAGCAGTGGTGTTAAAGAGAAGCGGGAAGCAAAACTTACAGCCACTAGATGCTTTTGGAAAGGTCTCACAGATCTGTTGTTTCATGCCAGGCTTTATATTTATGAGTGTAAAGTCCCTATAGTTACACTGGATTTCACATCTCTAAGTTCAGGTTTACCTGATCGTATGGAAAAGTCATCCTCTATTATGATTCACATTCCCCTAAGAATGCTTGCATGCTGCCAAACTAACGGGATGAATATTTTACTGTGGGTCCCATGCCATTATCCAAGGAGTAACTCATGTTACCCTGGCAATGCTGCAGTGATTTACAGCATTGCAACACTGCAGTAATTGGGAAGCTGTGAAAGTCCTAAGTTTGGAAGGGGCAGGATAGAGAGAATGCTATTTCAGGCCCATCTCCTTCCCCCATGTAAACTAGTTTCATGATCTCAGCAGCCCATTGAGATCTCTGGTCTAAAACTGTTTCCCTTAGGGAAAAAAGAAGGAAGAAAGAAAAGCAGAAAGGTACAATAGGCTACCCAGATTATCTGTCTGCCTGCAAATCAGCACAAGACTACAGCCATAAATTTCTCAGCTCTGGGCTTACTTACAGGGCTTACTTAAGCTGCCTACAACTATTAAGTCTCAATAGGAATAAGAATCTTTTCTTATCTTCTTTTCTAAGAAGAGACAACACATGAGGGTAGGCATAATTATTAAGTAGTCTACAGATTCTCCTTGCAGTATTTCCTTTTTAAAAATGAACTTTTGGAAATGACATACACCACCTTCTTAAGGAACTTTACACTGCTAAAAACTTAAGTTAGGAAATGTAACCAATTTTAGTTAACCATCAAAATTATTGTTTGCTTTGTAAGTCTACGTTATGCTATGCTATGCATGTGACTGCAGGCTACTAGACTGATACTGGCATTAAACTGGAACATATAAAAAATTCAAGCCCTTATATATTTCCACCCTATATTATGGCTTAAAGACCACTTTGATGCATTAAAGGCATTAGGAGAATCAGATGATGAGAAAAGAGAACACACAAACTGACAGAAGTACCTCCATAGTATTCCGAAGCCAAGGGAAATAAATTAATGAAAGCTTGAGTCTGATTTAGTGAGCTTGTTGTATATGCGTTTTTTTAACACATATAAATACACAATGAAATTATATGACTAAGAAAAATACACACTACTTGGCATTAAGTAGATTTAGTGATTAATGTAATTTTTTTCAATATTAAAGCGGCATACCTTTCAGTGCTCATACTTTTTCTTTCTCCATCCCTTTAAAAAGAAAAACAATTTATTATACTCACTTTACCTAGAACTGTTATCTTTTCAATAAATTCTGAGTCAACCAATCATGCTTCAATAACTAACAGCAGTTTCTTCCATAAAATCTGGATGTTAACTTTTTCTACAAATCTTGTACATCAAGTTTAAGCATGTGCAAAATGAAGAATGTTTTTTTAGAAAAACTTAAACTACTGTAGATGAAGTAAAGACACAGATCAGCCACAGACATCAATAAAAACAGTTTGTAAAAAAAACCAAACCAACAAAACTCCCCTCTCATATCAGAAGGAGTCTTATTTAAAACCAAAACTAACTACAAATCCTATGCTGTCTCACCTAGCTATAACTGTGAAGCACTGCTATTAAAATCCTGAACATACTATGTATATTTGAGGATTTGTTTATCTGAGGAATTAGTTTGCTTTCTGTCTAAATTATTGCCCATGTTAAAGGTGATGTGTTAAGGCTTTTTTTATTTTTTTGTTTGTTTTTGTTTCTTTCCGCTTTTAATTGAGCATCCTTTAACAACTCTTCTGCATATAAGAAGTTCCTCAGAGCATTTTCTTTTTAGGTCCTTATTCTGTCTGTAAGTATTGGAAATATCCTCAGATATGGTACCCTCAGATTTTCCTAAAAGAAGGTGGTCAAAGACAATGACCATAAGATGAACCATTTACTGAGGAGTCAGGTGTTGGTATGTTAAGGGCTTGCTTTCTCCACGTTAAAATCACTGAAATCAAGTTGGTGCTAATAAAAACAAAACCAAGACATAAATTTCTTAGACAACACCATTAAAAATGTGTTCCCCTTCACAATGATAATCTTGGCTTCTGAAATGCTTTTTTTTTTTTTTTTTTTTTTTTTTTTAATGTACTGGGAGATTTCCCAGACTGTACAACACCTAACAGGGTGATAAGGGGAGAGACCGCACCAATTATTAGAAGACCATTTGAGGTTGCATTATCTTAACAGAAACAAGTATTTGGAAAACTGCATTTTTTCTTTTATCAAGTCACCTTTACAAAGTCAATCTTACTGCATATTTTGTTTCAAGTCAACATACTTCTGAAAAGAAAAAAAAAAACCAACACAAAGATTTGTGCTAGCACATTACTAGTCTATGAACTGCTAACTGCATATATGATTTTGTAGTCAAATGGAAAAAATGGAAGATCTATTACTGTCAGAGAAGTCACAGAAATAATACAGAATAGGTCTTTCAGAAGTACGTCAGACACTTTGGAACACCTAATGAAAACAAATCATTGCCAAGCCATTTTTAAATAGAATTTCAGCACTTTGGGAAGGATAGAAGGATATTTAAGGAAGGAGTATTTAAAAGAAAGGACTCAATCCTAAATTAAGACTGGTTATACAAACAGCAAAATGCTATGTGGTTTTTTTTTTTTTTTAAGAACAACTGTTCCATGTTTGTATCCAGGACAGGCTTAGAAATGATGCATTTTATTGAAAAGATGTATTCACTAGTAGAACTGATTTCTCCCCTCCCAAACAGGAGGCTAAAAAGCCATTAAAGTAGTATGAACCTTAAAGGAATGGATATGAAGAAGGATATAAGAATCTTCAATTCTATTCCAACAAATTCACAAGTTGATATTACAAATATACAAATATCAAATTTGTACAAATATGTACAATAGGAGACACAGAAACTTCACTTACTTTCATTAGAAATATGACAATTTACCACAAGAGAAGATCAGATACCAATGCAATTTTTATTACAATCAGATAATAATAAAAAACAATGAATGTGTATTGTTTTAATAGAAGAAACAGGACTGAACAGCTCTGCTTAGGATAACTCATTTCTCTTTAGCTATTTTAGTAATTATGAGGTTATCCTAAATGCTGCTGACTTGATTTCTTGATATATACACTTATGCACAACTTCTCTGACAGACTTTTTGGATTTCATATATTAGACATGACTGTACAAACTTTTGCTGTTTAATATTTGGCTGTTCTGTGTATCTTAGCCATAAGTTTAACAATAACAGGTAACAGAGATGTTTTAAAATATATCAAACAAGCCAAATCTTCATAATACTTGTTTGTCAATAAAATATGTCTTAAAATGTACAGCATGTAACATACACAAGGAAAAATTTAGAAAAATGTAAACACAGGAGAAAAACCCCAAACCATACTTTTCCAAATGTGTTGAACCCAAACCAAGGGAAATATCCAAGAAATTACGCCAAGATGCTTCTGAAAAAAGAAGAGAAAGCAGTGCCCTCTGCTGGTAAAGTTCTGAGCAAGTCACAATTCCAAGGGCTTTTAACATCTTCTCTGTTACTTTTCCTATACCTGGCACCTGGAAAAGAATAAGTATCATTATGTTGGAAACTTCCCATTTGTAGATCCAATACCAAGAACAATTTAAATCAAACACAACTGGGCAGATTACCTAGAAAAGTATATTTCTTCAGCAGAAATTTTGCTTTTAGAACATAAGGAACATACATGATTGCATAGTAAATGTCATAGTATCTCTTACCTTTCTAATGGGCAAATCTTTTAGGAAGTCTAGCACTGCTTGTCTCTCGGGAGCAATTCTGCATTGCCCGTTAGGTTTATTACAATCACTGCACATTTTTGCTAACATTGTATTCGGTGCTATTCCTTAAAAACAAACAAACAAAATCCTTATTTTTAAAAAATACAAGACAATGTTTAATTTCAGCTGTCCAATATTTAAAAGCACAAGAGTAGCCTACACATTTGGCAAAGGCTAAACATAGGCAAAAGAATGATCATAACTGATAATCAGATTTGTTACAATTCTACAAAAAAAATTTTGTAATAGATGTGTGAGAACATAAATACATGTGGTAGATTAAATATAATGGATGCACCAGATAAAGTGTACCTATTATTTTAAGATAGTCAGGTCAACATGCACTAACCAGTCATGAGGGGTTAAATACCAAGTGTTTAAAAATAACATCAGTTACATGATTGAACAATTTTATGATGGTGATTATGGTAAGACAAAAGGAAATGCTTACAACAGCAGTTATAATGAACTCTTAATGAGAAGGAGATATTTCTCCCTTGTATTTCAGCAAAAACACTAAATTAATTTTGACAAAATTTACCAAATTAGTCTTTTGCGGGCTACCACTGCTATGTAGTCATTTAGAAATATGCATATATGTCACTGATACTGGTAGGGATGAGGAAGGATTGCTCTTTTCTATCAAAATAACTGTTTTTACAAATGAACTCTGGAATTGGTTTAGCAAGAAAAATTATTCTGCACTACAGCCCCAGTGGTCTAAATTTTGATTCGCTCACTGATATAATGTATTATTCAAGATGGTAGAAGTAATTTTATTTATTATTGATTATCAGTATTTTTTCAATTAGCCTTCTAACTGTTTTTCATTTTTGGGCTTAAAACCCCTGATGCACTCATAAAAGCTACATCTGTTTTCTAAACACTAACTCATCCTTAGGAAGACAAAATTTCAGTAGAACAAAATTATTATTTGGCTACCACTCATGAGATAACATACATGGGAGGGGGAGTCTCATCCTGCTTCTTCCTACTAGCTGTTCCTTTACCTCTGCTTACATTCAACACTTCCCTGGCCTTCCACATCTCCTTCATAAAGCTCAGCACTCCCTGATGCCTCACTGACCTGGTTCACAAACCAGGTCGGATGGCATCCAAACTAAGTGGCTAGGGATATACACTTTTTTTAGTGACCTAATCCAGATTATTATCAAAGGAGTTGAGACTTACAGGGAGGTTGCCTGAAGTCAATAGACATAAAACTTGAATGGTAAATATTAGAAAGCCAGTGAACAGTTTATTAACTTCAACACATATTTACTTCTCTGAGAACTAACTTTTTAATGAATTTTGATATTGCCTTAAGCAAGGAACAGCACGGAGAACTGTTAGAAATACTTAACAATATGGATCTGCTATTCAAACTAAGAGCAATTTAGCAGCCAGTGACAGATTTCACTATGACCACTGGCTTACGAAAACAATTTACATGAAGTACTAAAACAACAACCACCACTGCTAAGATTAGCTCCTGAGCGCATTGGTCATTCTTCCACACTACTTATTTCAAGAAGAAAGAAACAAAGAGATGATATAACTGTTTCTAAGGTTAAAAAAAAAACCACAAAACCAGGAGTGGCTTTGATAGCCGTAACATCTCTTGAAACACTTGAAAGTCACAGACTTTGCAGACTTGCAATGAGAGCGTATTTCTTTGCAGCACAAAAATGCTGTGGCAATGCTAATTTCTTAATTAATGCCCTCTGAGATTAGAGTAGAAGACATTGTGGAAATACAAAGCATTATTATTATTCATATGTGTCTGAATACCTGCACTAGCAGTCAGTTGAGTTTTCTGCTCAATCTTAAAGCGAATTTCCTTCACAACTTCCTCTGCAGAAGTTCCAAAGACAACCGAATTTTCCACTGATTGATTTCTTTGTTCAGGATGGTCATCCATCAGAGGTGTATTGTCTTCAAACAGTACTGGTGAAGAAGAGTATCCATCTTCATTAAATTTGGCAGACATATTTATATCATCTTTATCTATGTTAGATAGAAACACAAACAATTAATCCATCCATATAAAACATATACTTTATTGATTTCCTTCTGCAGTGGCTGAAGAGAGTTCATTAGCAGTTTTATTTTTTTCTGTTTGGAAAAAAAAATATAATTATTTAGCCAAAGCAATTGCATTGCTTTTTTGTTTGAAGAAAGGAGAGTCATAACTGCTTTGTTCTTAATACAATTTGAGCTTGGCTGAAATTGGAAGAATTGGCAAGGAGACTGTTTCCACAAAAGCAACAAGGTTTAATGGCCTGTTGCTGTAGCAGCAGAAAAACGTCAAAATTTTGGCATTATTTTTGTTTCATATCAGAGTGAAGGCCAGATGCTCCCTTTTTTTGTGGAAATACAAATCTTTTGCAGAAGTTTTTTCAAAATTCTCCGAAGAAAATGAGGGTTCTGGACTATCTGGTTCTAGAACCATCAGACTGGTGAGCTTCCTGTTTTCAACTGCAGTCATGGTAGAACAAGTAATGTCATCAGCCCTTTGACTCTACAAACTTTACTATTGTGATTTCACATTCTGAGTGCTTGTTTGTGTTTCAGAAGAACAAAGATGTCAGAGAAGTATGAAGAGGCACATGACTACACATCAGTGTTACTTATTTTGTAAAGACTATGCCAGTTTGCTTCTTTCTATTCTATTAATGCTTTTCAGTAGTAGTGTATCCTTGATTATCCTCTTAATGGATCATTTTTGAATACTAGTAATATAAATGTTTCAGTTTATGCATCAATCAACCATTTGTATGACTCCTCCTTTTTTATTATTCCCGATTGGGTATACAGTTGTGGATGCGGTTCCAACTCCATCTTCTAGACCCAAGTGAAATCCAGTCATATCTTAAGCATTACTGTAATTCCGGCAGTGTTCATTACTTTATACATCTTTAGTCTTGTAAAATAATCATGTAACTAGAGCTTACGCACACTGTCTTTGCAGACAATTTCTCATGTTTCTGATGTACAGGACTCACTATAGTATTTTAGGAAACATCTTTGCAAAATACAAATAATCTTTAGAACTGTAAGTTTATTTATTCTACACCTCCTTAAGTCATAAGATTATTACTACTTATTTGCAAAATTATCATGTTGAATTGTAAAGGAAAAATACACACCTAAAACATGCAATTGGGTTTAGTAAACCCAGTACCACTTTTCACACATTTTACTCAAGTTAAAACAAAATAAATCCTCCAAGTCCAAATCATCAGCAGTATACCTTTTATGCACAGGTGAGTAGTAGAGGAAGTTAACCTGTAAACTAACAAATCGGAGGTAGAGAGTATATGGGAGGATGAATTATGCAAGGACTTAAGTATCTACACTTTCAATGGGTGCAGCTTACCTGAAGCTTACGTTATATGCATGTGTGACTGGTACGCCCTGCTCCCGACCCCTGGTAATGTGGTTAGCATAACCAACGCCATTTTATAAGGCAAGCAGCCATCCTCTGTGACCGCGCGGGTCATGTATTCCTTCCCTTTCCCCTCATTATCAGGCCCTGAAGGTCCTGTGCACCAAACAGATGAACCAAACAGATCTCTTCTTCCCCTCCCTATCGGCCTCAAGGTTCCTGGGCACCAGGCCGATTACTCCCTTCCTTGCCAGCCCTGAAGGTCCCAGGCACCCAGCCAACCCGGTGTTGTTGATAACCCCACCACAGAACAGGGAAGGGAAACAGCACCCAGAGTACTAACTGTAAAACCAAGCAGTTACAAGTCCTAAGGGGGAACCTGGACCAGAACTGCTGCTGGACAGTGAGATCGTGACCCCCCCCCCGGCGGCCAGGGACGCCTCCACCATCGTCTTGCTTCCTCCGAGGACCGAGGGAGTGACTCGTATTCTTTTATATGATTTTTGAGTCTAGATTATGATTGCTACATTGATACAGCAAACCATGTCTTAAGAACCAACCCGACCTACAGAGGGTCCAGGTGATTAGAAACCATAAGTTAAGTTGTGTTATAAATTCTGTATTACTTAGGTGATTAGAAATCCTAAGTTAAGTTGTATTACAAATTCTGTTTTACATACTTACCACATTGATTCTGCTTGTAGAAATCCTGTGCTATTCTAATCATAAATCCTGTGCTATACTAATAATAATTTCCTGTTAAGAAAATAAAGCTTAAATTGTAACTACAATTCAGTGCCATCATCATTCTGCCAAGGATCCCTAAAAGAAACCATCTGTCCCCTCAGTGTCAGGTGATCGCATGAAAAGAGAGTAATTCGCTTACCTTTTTCTGTAGTGCTTTCCGTGTTAAAAAAGAATCTTCTTTTATCTTCAGGCCAGTTCAGCCTTTCCTCCAAGTGCTCTGTTATGTTCAGGTAGGCTTCATCTAGGCCCATAGGCATAAAATTGGGATCATATTCGGCCAGTATTTCTCTAACCTTGATAAACATAGTGAAAGTTTAAAGCCTTGTTGCTGTCAGAGCAGATCTTGACACACAATTATGAGGTGAACAAATGTAGTCTGAAACTTCAAGATGACCAATCAATATTAAAGATATTTATAGAACAAATTATTTATTGATATTGGAAAATTATAGTACTGCTTCTCACAAGTAGCAAGATATCAATAGTAGGTGAGAAGTAAACAGATTTTGAGCAGTGTATTTTACTGCAGAGGTCATTAAGATCAGTGTATAAGGACTCCACAGGCACTAGGTTCACAGACACTGCAGTAACCACCTGAATAAAAGTCTGGGGACCTCGGAACTCAGCAGAGCACATGAGCTGATGCACCTCCCTGTGCACTGTGTGTCAGACATCGCATATGCAAAGGTTAAAAAAAAACCCCACCTAAGTTTTAAATTACATTCAAACTGAAGTTATAGCCAATGTTTTAGAGCACTGTTTAATGCCACAGGCAAAACTTGTTAAAAAGTCTTTAGTGATAAGTGCATCTTCCCAAAAGGCAACATAATAAATTAAATGGTCAAAACAAATTCTCTACCTTTTCTCCTTTTTCCCCTCTCTTTTTTTTTTTTAAACAAGGAGGAAAATTTGAGTGCGTCATGTTTTCTCTATCAGTTTTGGTCAAATTCTTAGGTATCACAACATTAATTCACACGCATGTCATTTTTCTGAAATTGATTAAAGATAGGATTCACTGCTCAACTTTTAATGACAAAATGAAATGAATTTAAGTATTTTCAATCCAAACCCCAAGAGAAAAAGATTACTAAAAAACCAAATCAAACTGAACCTTTAACACTTTACCCCATCAAACAACAAGCGAAGTACATATCATGAAATCCAAGATCCTTAACAAGTTCAAAACCATTCTGAAATACTCATATTTATATATGCTTTTTTACAGCAGAAGTGAGAAAAATCAAATAAGATCAAAATCAGTAATTAGCTTACTTTATTTATGTGAAGAGATTGAGGCTTCATAAAAACAAGTAAATAAATCTTGGCATAATTTTAATGAAGTCAGGAGACTTGAGCCATGCACTAGTTTGCTTTAAGACCTACAAAAGATCTTTGTCTTTTCTTTCCTTTTTTTTTTTTTTTTTTTTTAAAAAAAAAACAGGATTCTGGATATCCTAAGTATTTCTCCTGGCACTAAGTAAAATAATACTTCCGTTAAAGCAAAATGTGATTTCTTTTCTCTCTAATTTTTTGCTCTTTATTTCAAGTCCCTTCTTTTAAAACAAATGAACCTGGATTTAGAACTCACTAATGCTCTTTGCTTCTCTCTCCAGTAATTAGCATTCGAAATGATGATTATGCATTGTATGAAATTGTTATCTCCATGTTTCCTATATACTTGCAGCTTCCTAGAAATTAGATTATGCTCCACGGTTTTGAAGTTTTAAGAATAATAAGGCTCAAGTGATATCACTAGCTCACTACACAGTTTTGAAAATCTCTATCAGCATCACTACTGACTTCACTAAAATGGCAAGATGGGTGAATGCAATGCTTTTTCATCTCCTTGCCCAAAAGCACCAAGGTTTTGTTTAACTTATGTTCAAAGCCACATCACTGAAGAGTTTAATACTTAAACTACCACTTTTCATATTATCTAGAACTGTTGTATTGATAGAGTCTAAAACCAAGTACACTGACTTTAGAGAGCACTTGCAGACTTACCTCTTTACTCACTTTGCCGTATTTTTCAAAGTTTAATGGTACTATAGTTAGATGTGGACATAGCTTTTTAGCAATAAATCCAGGCATGGCTGCACGTACACCAAATCTCCTAGCGTGGTAATTTGAGGTGGACTTAGGAGAGATTAAATAAGTTTAGTGTTCAGTAATTGAATTTTACTTGAAGTTTAGTATTAAATAATGGAGTTCTAACGACATATCTCCACGCAGAAAAGACTGACAGTTTATATGCATTCCCCTACCCCGTCTTTCAATCTGTTTACACCCTTTAGACTTTCATCAGTACACCTTTTACTGAAAAATAAAATCCAGCTTACATGGTCTAGTCTCAGAACAGATGTTTCCTCTATGATTTTTGTTATTTTTTCCACACTTACAAAAATTCTCTATATAACAGTGTCATTATATTATGTTATTATTGTATAGTTTATTAGGCTTTGGATTCATGTAATTGGTTTCTGTATTAGCTTGACATTCAGCCTTACCAACATACTCATTGATCCCACTGCTATAGGCTTTTCCTTCAGCTCTGGATTGTCTCTCATTTCCACGGCTGCATAGAAGGCATCCATGTCAATGTGCACAATCGTACTGCTAAGGTTACGGCTCTGTTCCAGTTCTATCACAAGTTTGTCCACCTGAACAAAATAAACCAATAATTGAAAAACTATTAACCTGGCAGAAGTGCAACAGTACAGATGATCCTAAAAACTCAAGTGCATCTGGCATATAATTAAAAAAAAAAAACAACAAACCCAAACCCAACCAAACCAGCGTCACCAAAAAAAACCCCAACCAAGTTTCTGATGAAACTTGCTCTCAGAGAGAACACTGCTGCAGCAAATGGTACAAAAAAACCCCAAAACCCAATAAAAAAAAAAACCAACAAACAACAAAAACCCACCTATGTGGAAAAAAAAAAGATAAATCATCTGATTCAGACAGAAACTTTGTAAGACCATTGAATATGCAGCTTTAGCTACTGTGATACAGGTTATTTAAAAAAACTGAAAACATGCTATTAGAGAATTTCCAACACTCCTAAATTAAGCTATCACACTTCAGAAAATTGGCCTAGACAGGTGAAGAGAAGACCAACAGCTCACAGGTCAGATCCATCTATCTTGTCTTGTCAGAAATAAGGTCTTAAACAAACAAGTTCATTTACTGCTAAGTAAGCTACTCAATCCCTTCATAAAATTCCTCAACATTTGTTACAGGAATCCATATCATATAAGGCTGGATTGCTAGCAAAACTGCAAGGTGACTTTTAAAGAAAAGCCCATACATAGAAAGTGTGTTTTACTCCAAGAGTTAAAGATGCATTGTCTACTAGTAGACTGTGAGCAGTACTCCTGCTTCATCAGTTCCATGGTGTTGTGGGGCAGAGGCCAAGTACACAGACCTCTCCATTAAATACTTTAATTGTGCGTAATTTGCTTGCATGCTTTTGCCAAAAGACTTGCAGATCATGTGCTTGTTTCTGAAATATCTTTCAACTATGAATGAGGTGAGTGTCACCAGAAAGCAGGAGCACATTATTTGACAGGTGATTTTTAACGTCTACTGATTTAAGATGACTACGTTGGTAGTATCACACATCATTCTAGAAGCGAAAGAGAAAATATATATTAAAAAAAAAAAAGAAAAAAAGGAAGTGCTGTCAAACTATGATTATCTAACCACACAAATGACTATGCTAACCTCTATTTACACAACAAAAGGTTGCTACTACTAGAAAAAAAACAAAAAATAGGCATAATAGAGCTCAAGAAATGCAAGTAGTGAAAAGGAACCGAAGTTTCACTTTGCTTGCAAGCACAAGGACACACACACACACATTGATGACATCAAGGTACCATTACAGAAATCTCTGGCTTGATTGCAATGGGTTTATGGTCCTGGAGAGGAATGTTTACATGCAATTTGCACAGTTACTTGAAGGTAGTTTCTCTCTTTTTCCCCTCGACAGAGCTGCTTAATAAAACCCATAAAAATCTTATCCAAAAACCCATCTTTGCAGCTGAAGACACTTGAACCAAGGCAAGTGGCTATGAATGTTCTAACTAAACTGCTGAGTAATGATTTACAAAGTCTTTTCTCTGTTTTGTTCCAAGTTGATTTGAGGGATGAAAGGCTAGAATGGGGCCTCAAACTAGGCTACTCCATACAGAAGAGCACAGTATGCTCCCTGAGGCCGAGAAAACTGGTTTAGACAAATTAAAAGCACACGGGGAAAGCCATTCAAACAACAACCAAAGAAAACCCTGGGGAATTTACATTATTTTCATTATGCTACTAATTCAGCAAGGGTTCAAGTCCCACTACAATCATGAAAAGCATCCTTATTTTAAACTATACTTTACAGATAATTTTCAGGCTACTCTCAAATTCAAATTGCTTAATTAATTAATACTGTCAATTGCTCCTCTAGTTACATAACTTCTACATGTCAATTTATCACATTTATAACAAACTTCTTTTTGCTTTTTCTCCCTAAATGTATTTCTAACATTATACTTACTGATTAGCTAACACATGCATCTAAAAAATGAAGTAAAATTACATTAAACTAATCAGAAATATAAAAAGATAACTCTTCAGTAAAAGCAACTGATACAAGTAATATGCCAAAACAAAACACACCTAGATGTACTCAGAGAATTCTGGGCACCTACAAATGTTTCCTTAGTAAGATAAGGAAAGTTATGGTATAGTTCCTTAGAGGCAAGTCAGGTTGACAAGTTTTTAAAAGCTGCTTTCAATTTTCCCTGGAAGATAAAGAGAGATACTAAGGTTTTTTATTTCTAAGCTAGATGAAAAAAAATCTAAAAAGTACAAATTGTAATTAGAAGTTTAATTTTGCTTATAGTGACTTTTAGACAATTTAAAGAGTAACCGCTCATTCTTCCTTATCCCATGATGCAAAATACAAGTTTTCTATCTTAAATCTCTTTGTCAAAGTAAGACAGAAAAGATTATTCAAAATCTCTTTTATATTTGTAAAAGTATCTGACAAGGTGAAGAGATAACAAACAGTGATACCATTTTAAGACAATACTATTTACAGAATAAACATCTGGGATAAACCCCATATGGATAAAAATAGCAAACATCAGTACAGCAGTTTGCAAATCTGGTAGCAGCTGGATAGTTTTTAAAGCATTATTAACTACTGCTGAATTTCAAGCAATTCCACTCTAGGGTAATCTAACTCTGTTACAGAAAAGTTTTCAAAAATTAAGAATTATATGATACTGTACAGTGTATAATTTCCCTTAAAAGACAACACTGACATTCATTAGGAAAACTTCAAACTACCTTCCACATTTCAGATTATTTAAAACAAACAAACAAAAACCCAAAGAAATATTTGTACATGGAAATGGCAGTTTTAAGAAGATTTACAAGTACTTTCTAATCTCCGATATTTGCAAAATCAATGGTGGTAAGTGCCCTTCTGCAAAGGCGGCCTGCTAAAGAAAACTGTAAAAATACGAGAAATACCCTCACAAATTCCTTCGTATACACACACGCTAGTGGTGAGAATGACAGCATTACGTTGCAGATTCTACATTTTATTTATATTAAATGGTTTCCACCATGTAACCAGGATTTTGTCCAACAAATCCAGTAAGTGGGGATTTTTTTGTTTGGTTGTTTTTACATTACACCATTTATATCAACTGCCAGCTTAGGAAGCCGTATCTGAGCCTCTAACCATCCTACAAACAAGACTTGATCTGCAGATAAGAACTTGCAGCATTCATAGAAGTAGGTATAGGGATATCTTTGTAATTCTGGAGTACCTCCCATTCAGAAATTTTAGGAGAACAAATTCTCTCATGGTATATCAGGAGGTAGTACTAAAAAGAAGAGTTAAAGAACTCGATAGATGACAACAATAAAGAAGAAAAGAAGATAATGAGAGCTGACTATATCCGTATCTGAAGACCTAGAGAAGCTGATTAAACAACACACAGCACATATTAAGAAAACCAAACAGGACAAACAAGACTTGCAAAGTTAAAGGTGGAGATAATGGCCTGGTGAAGACTAGCTGGCAGGTAAGTGACAGGAGAAGGGGGAGGCATTTAGGGTATCAGACATAGACAGATAAAGACTGGCTAGGCCAGGAGACTGGGGGCGGGCATAGACAAGGACTGCTTTGGAAAGAGGACTGATGGTAATCTGGGGATGTGGGACAAGAAAAGGAAATTCGGGATAGGAAAAATTAAAAGAAAGGAGAGGAGAGCGCAAAAGGGTCAGAACTTGTGATGAAGGAATGAGGGCAACAACAATCATGAACAAGAGCTTATCTGCATACAGATGACGGAACCAATATCCAAGATTTCAAGATGTTCTTATAGCAGCAAAGATCTAAAATTAGCCAGCAAAAAGTGTGCATGTTATCCCCCTCTAATGACAGTTCTCATGCAGTATGGCAGCTGACTGACTTTGTTACTCCATTGGAAATAAAGCTGACTGCTATTTGAGCAGGTGGCATAAAGATTTCAAACATAGGGTTTGAAACTCAGGTCCCAGTAAGACCCACATGGAAGAATTTCTTTTTTTAAGCTTCTTTTTTATTCTATAGAAAGTAATTTTCATACAAAACATTAAAAGAAAATAACATTGTGTTGCAAGATCAAGAATCAAGTTCAGAAAAAGACAGCATGAGGGTAGTCAAAGCAATTCAAATGTATTGGCTTTCACTATATGCACTGTATGTTCTTTAATTATATAACCACACACTAATTTTACAGGATCTGTGTCATTTATGTCATTCATTTTATAAGAAAGACTGTTCTCTGTAAAATGAAAAGTTCTGTGGTGAAGGAAGGATGGAAATGAAAGTATTTTTTCATAATTAAATGACTTAAAAGCTACCCCAGAAAACTAAATATAAAACTAGACAAGCAGAGACATAACTGATCCATGTTAAAGATTAACTAAAAACAGTTGAGGCATATAGGCTTATAACAAACTTTTCAGAGATACTCAGTAATTCCAAGCTTTTCTGGGCACAAATCTGAGACACTGGCATCTAATCTACAGAAGTGATTTGGAAGTCTGCAATGAACAAAAAAGATTGTTCACCAAAGTTCGGGACCTATAACCCTCACAATGGCATTCAAAATTAATGGATGTGTTTAATCTTCATGTGCTTCAGCTCCTCATCTACAAAACAAAAGCGTCACTCCACTTTGCTGGAGTATTACAAGAATAATTTAAAGAATTCACACTATGTGGTGTCCAACAGAAAAGTCTATGAGGAAGTCAGTAATTGTGCATTCAAAGCTGGATTAGACTTGTGCACAACAAATAAAGCTTGGGGCCACCCATTGAACAATGAGGACAACAGTAAATATTGAATAATTGCCCACTCAGTGAACACTGTCTGCACTGTGCACTGAATGAAGCAGGAATCCTGTTAGGGAAAAATAGCAAGCAATCATGTAATTAAAGACTGAATCACAGTACAAATGAAAAAGGAAAGGAATTCTACAAGCAACTTCAATTCTGTTGCACCTAAGAATGTTGCAAGCGTGCAACCTTGGTGCTGTTTTCTTTTAACAACCTTTCATACACGGTAATACTTTGGATACTATTATCTACAATTAGCATTTGAGAAGAGAAATAACCTCTTCGTCTTTCTAGTTCAGGACACTTGTATTTCTTATGACTGCTTGCCATGATGACTTTTTCATTAATTAGCATAAATAAGGAATAAATTATATCCAGAGGAGTTGACAACTGTGATCTCCCTCATCCCATTGCAGGCCATCGAACACAAATATACTTATATTATAAAAACAGAAAGTAAACTCAATACTGATATGATACTTATTAACAAGGTATTTAACAAAACTTTTACATAAACCATAATGACATCCCTTTAAACTGATCAGACTTAGAAGAACAGGAATTACTTTGCTTCACTTTACTCATTTAGAGAACATTTCAGAGTGATTTTACAATCTATTCTTCTAGCAAGTTTTTATTAAGATTACATCATCAAAACATTGTGCACTTTTACTTGCATGACTAACATCAAAATGGTAGTTAACAGTGTGCTTATCACCAGAATTTAATGCAATAAACTAGAAGACAGCAAAATGTTTATCATTTGCCATTTACTCCAAAAAGTCTTTACGAGATTAGTACCTGCAGCTGTGCTTTCAAGAGCTGTTGTGTTGTAATTTTCTCTTTTAGCTGCATCATTTTTTCAATTCGTTGGTTAACTTGTTGATCTTTCTTAAGTTCATTTTCGTAAAATCTAGAACCCTGGAAGAAAATTGCAAAAACACTAAGGTTTTTATTTGTCTTTTCCTATAAACAAACACATTTGATCTTTAAATACAGAAAACGTAAAACACAGTAATGGTTTCTAATGCATACTTTGGTTTTTCATATAAATGATAAACAAAAGAGACCAGTGGTGCTTTACATCTCTCTCCTCAAATGACACAAATATATTTCTCCTTCTCACATCCCCTATACACAGATATAAGGGACTATTTAGAGAACTTACTATGTTTACTCGTTCTAACACTTGACCACAAAAATTCCAAAATAATAGATAAAAGTCAAAACTATTCTTTGCAATACCTCCAAGATAAGGAGTACAAAACTCTAAAAAAAATTGATTTAGGCATTTAATCTACATGGAAATAAATAATGACATTGTAAAAGTCAAATCCACTTATAATGTTGAGTATTTCATTGACCATCTGATCTTGAAGGACATTGCAGAATTAGAAGCTATTTAGAAGAGGATGATGAAAAGCAAATGGGTATAAAAAAGCCCTCTTGCTCTCAAGTATGTAATTGCTCCTTCAAGAAAAGGAATGAATAAAAGGAGATGTAATGAAAACACAAAAAGACAACAATCATGTGGAGAACGTATAACGTGACTTCCCTTCCTGACTCGTAACAAAGAAAAGTGGGCATACAATGAAATAGAAAAGAGGAAAATTCAAAACCAGGAAATAAAATATTTTTCTTGTAACATCTGCTTAGCTTACAAGAGAAATAACATTTGCAGGAAGAGGTAATGTCTTTTATTGAACCACCTGATAAAATCTGCAAAAGTGGACAAATTTTTAGCTCAAAGCCAGCCTCTGACTACCAAACTGTCACTGATGCCAAAAATTCAGCCATAGTCAAATAAGAATCAGGCACTTATATGAAAAGCAAAAATATTCACTTTTATAATAATGATAAAAAGGATGAATGGCAAGACTGTGATGTGTCATGTCTCATTGCTTAGAAAAAAATCTCTAATTAGAAGAAATTAGGGTGTGTCTTCTTTCAATATCACACATACATTTCATCCTTTCTCCCCTCTGCAATCAAACATGACTTGTTGAGACTCATTGAAAGAAATAAGTACCAAAATGTTGGTGTGGGAAGCAACCCAATACTTAAGACTGTTATTAAGCTGTGGGTTTTTTTATGTCTCTTGCAGTATTTCTCAGTTGAAATGCTATAAAAATCTTGTTGTAATACAATTGTGGGTAGTGTTTGTAGGTGTGATTTTGAAGACTAAAGAAAAGCTTAAGAAAAAGAATCAACACTTCAGATTTCTTGAGCTATATCTGGTATTTATATTCTTTTGCTTTTTTTGACAGAAATATATTCTAATACATAGATGCCCGTATATCAGTTTTGAAAGCCTATTTTACAGTTCATTCTATTTCATAGCAGGAAATTAAATAGTAACTGTTCTGACAAAATAACTTATCCAAATATCATTATTAGGGATATATATGACAAAGCACTATGTTTTCAAGAAAGAGTGAACAGAATAAGTAAAAGAAACATCTAACCAATAAGGGGCTTGATAGCATATAAAGTATCATCAAAATGAAAATGCAAGCAAAAAAAAGTTTGCCAAATAAGAGCTGTTTGTAGTACGTTTTCTGTTCCTCCCCCCCACCCCTGCAATTTACCACAGAGCAATAGTAGTCAACACAGAATTCATGAGCAAATATCAAGCACATAACCCAGGGCCACAGCGACACCAAATGAAATACACAATCGTGCAAGGAAAAGTAAGAAAACCCAGAGCTGCTCAAATAGTGTTATCCCCATATAGTTCTATGTGAAGACTTTCCAATAACAATTAAGAGGACTAATATTTCAATGTTTTGTAGATTTGTGGGGTCCTCTGTGGATCTTTGGTACAAAGTTGCACACTACTGGCCACCTCTCTTGAACACTGAGAAGACAGTAAAGACGACAGGCAGTAAGCACAAAGAAATTCTACTGAAAGTACTAGAAAAACCTGGTTACATCAAATTCATCAGTTACAGGAAGGTAACCAGTAGAGGTAGAGCTGCTTGGCTGATTAATGATGGGGCAGGCAAAAGGAATGGAAAAGGGGAAAACAAGAGGCCTAAGGAAGCTGAAACCTTCACAATTACCTCTGGACAATGCTGTGTTATTTATGCACTGCTTCAGTTAAAAAGGGAGCACCTCAGGAGGTACTCAGTTGTGTTCCTCCATGTCCCTGTGGATGAATTCAACAGTACCCTATGGTACTGTAAGCTACAGTCCCTCCCCTTCCTCCCCATACGTACATTCCTTCTTAGAAGCTGCCCTCCATTTACACATGTGAGGGATAAAATTTAGGGAAGGGAGGAAGAGGGCCTTATGGTACTGGACAACAGATAAAGCACCAGGAAGAGAGTAATCAAACCAACCTTGGTAGCGTCCATGATGATTTTATTGATTTTCTCTTTATCCAAACCTTGCATTCCAGCTTTGTTATCATTGAGGCCCATTCTAAGTAGAACTCCACCATTGCAAGAGCTGTTACCAACTTTCTTCATGTCGTCCATAGCACTTCTTGAAAACAAGTACCTCTTTTAAGACTTAATACCTGAAAAAAAGAATTTAAATCATGTATTTGTTTCTAAGTTCCAGCTGAACAATACAAAAAAAATTATGGAATTAATTTGCTGTATTTATTGAATAAGCATTTTATACTTATTCAGAAAACAACATAGTTATCACAAATATGAAGACTTGTATTCCTATAAAGTGGCTGACATGCCACACTCACCACATAAAGCCACCTGTAACTCTACCAGTCTTTGGAGACAGTAAGATTTTACTTTTTTATTACCTTAAAAACATACTCTTTTAAAAGCTCCCTTACAGAAATAATTGAGCACCACCAACTTCAGGTAAAGGCTAGTACCTTACACATGCACATGAGATTTATGCCTGTATGTTATCCTGTCAGATGAAACAATACTGCCTTAAACACCAAATACTGCTCACTAGATTATTACATTAAAAGAAAAGAAATGGAATGATTTTTAAATTGCAAAAGACCGTTGTTCATTTAGTCCTCATTCCTGCTTGAGACAAGCCATAGAATCCTTCCCAGTAATTTGTAGCTCAAATTCAAAACTTCTGTTTGTCTTAAAGCTCATCTTTTAGAAACAGATGGCTTCAATTTAAAGTTTTGAATAAAACCCTATTGTTTAATTCAGGGTAAAATTCATGCATTCCTTTTCTCCATTAATTTGTACAGTCATGGTATCCAACTAATAGAACTTACCAAGCCTTTACTACTCAATTACTGCCATCAGTAATTTCTTATACATGCAGGTACTTCTGATATGTGAACTTCTGACATCTTCCCTTGTCGCTTATGAAAGTAAATAGCTGAATCCTTCAATAGGCTCTACTCAAATGGTATATTGTCTAGTTATTAAACTGACCTTAAAAAACTAAAGAAAGCAAATTTTACCCTCTGTAGCATGAACCTGTGGTCTTATTTTTGACAGATTAAAACAAGCAGAATCCAAGTGTAATACTGGCATAAATTACTTAACATGTATTTATTACTGGAAAAGCATACAGGAAGAATTTCTTCCTACCCCGAGTTGCTGACTCATAAACCACTTCAGCTTTACTCTCATGCAGGAAGCACATTCACTCCTAAACTTCGCCTTCAAGCGGCTCCCTGTGACAGGAGCCCTTCCGGTTTGGAGGAGCCACACCCTTCCAGGCACATACAGCAGCTCTATTAAACAACCACAAATTACACAAATCTGAGTTTTACATTTTTTCTTTAAATGCCACTTTCCCACTCCAGGACTTAAGTGGGCCTTGTTAGCAACCAAATTGAAGAAAGTCATTATGTACTTTTGCATTTAGAGATGAACTTTTGCTATTAAAGAACCACATGGGTGACTTTTTTAAATTAATGGTGGCAATGTTCATATTTTCCTGAAGATCTTCTCCTGAAACATACTGGCCAACTGAAGTCAAGACATTAAAGAAAGCCATCTGTACAAAAAACGTTCTGACAAAAATATCCCAATTTTAACCATATTCCATTAATTCAGATTATTATTTATGATGTCTTCCGATGATGCAAGATCAGGTAAGTGATGCTGTGTTTATCTCCAGCTTGTTGTATTTCAAAGAACAGAAGCACTTGAGTTACTATAATGGCAACTAGGAATGGGAGTGGCTTCATAGCTCTTACATGTATCTATCAAGTAAAAGACCATGATGACAAACATTTTCACAAATTTTTCACTTAGAGTAGGACAATCTGTCACAGTTAACATACACATTTACCAGAACAGGTTTGCTAGACTTCAAAGGTAAAAGCACTGCATCCCACACAACATTCCAAGTTTCATCTCAAGCTCATAAGCACCCCCATATCAATTAGCTCCACAATAATTCCATTGTTACTGGCAATCTCTGGTAAGTAACAGGCACAACTCCCAGTAAATACTTTCCTCAAGGAAAATGCCCCTCCACTATTCCCCCTGGTTCTTTTATCACTCTTTCCCTTCAAGAAGATGGAATGAACACAAGATTGCTTCCATTTCTGTCCTGGTTCTGGCTGGGACAGAGTAAACTTTCTTCCCAGTAGCTGGGGGGTGTGTGCTGTGTTTTGGGTTTGGTATAATAGGAGCGTTGACGGCCCATTGACGTTTTGGGTGTTGCTGGGTGGTGCTTGCACCGGGCACTTTTCTGTCTCCCATGCCCTGCCAGGTGCATGGGAAGCTGGCGGGGGGGGGGGGAGCATAGCCAGGGCAGTTGACCCAGCTGGCCAATGGGGTATTCCATACCATGTGATGTCATGCTCAGTATAAAAACTAAGTGTGGGGGGGGCTCTGGCATCACAGGACATGCTCTCATGTATCGGGCTACGTGTCGGTTCGGCGGGTGGCGAGCAGTTGCATTGTACATCGCCTGCTTTGTGTATTCTGTTGTTGTTGTTACCACTGTTATTATTACTGTTCTATTTTGTTTTATTTCAATTATTGAACTGTTTTTATCTCAACCTGTGAGTTTTCCTACTCGTGCCCTCCCGATTCTCTCCCGCATCCTACTGGGGCGGGGGGGTGTGAGCGAGCAGCTGCGTGGTGTTTAGCTGCTGGCCAGGGTTAAACCACAACAATTTCCTATTCTAGTCTTTGCAACATTTGTAGCTGTTCCTTATTCCTGAAAGTGTCTTTATCCCTAGCACATACAAATCTTTCCCCTCTCCTCATTCAGATCACTCTTAAAGGCTCAGTTTTATAGCAGAGGCTTTAAACACTAAGCCTTCTCTATCACACTGTTATATATCCAGCGAGAAAAAAATTACCATGATGATACCAGTGATGGAAAAAATAATTGTCTTTAAAAAGCCTCATAAATGGTAGTCTCCTGATGTGTTTTATCTTTTCAGCTTCTTGTGTGGAACAAAATACATTGCTAGTACCAGATGATAAAGTGTATAAATATCAAATAATACCTTAGTTGGAATTAAGAAGAAAACATTTATTTTAGGACATGACATTAGTTCTCCACCAAAGCTCAAAGGTGTACAGAAGGGAAAACATGAGTAACAACTGATACAGTTTTTAGCCGCTTAACATGAACAGAACCTGAAGATTATCTTGGTTTCAGATTAACAGGCCTGGAAAAAAAAAAAATGTAAAGTATTTAGCATATTGAAATGAATCACAAAAGCTACAATAAGACAACAGATATAGGACTGGCAGGTAAAACCAGTGGATCATCTGTCATAGACAAAATGAAAATGGAAATATTTAAAGGAAATGCAGGAGAAGCACAGTTTGAAACACTATGCAAAATGTGAACAAAATGTCTGTGTAGAAACTGGTAAGGACAAGTAGTAACTGTTTTAATGGAAAATTGACCTAGAGAAAACATTTAGCTTGTGGTGACACAATCTTACAAAATTTTTGCTAAAACAACTTGGAAAAAGTGGGTAAAGTTTTAGAGTCTAATGAAACACCAACTCAGAATAGTCTAGGCAGAGTGACGTATTTTTGGCATGCTGTCACCTCAAGAAGCTGCTGCAAGACTGAGCTGTTTCCTCTAACAGAACACATTGAATCTCTCTCAGTATCATACTGAGTAAAGTAGGGTGTGAAATCAGAGAAGTCTGTGAAGACAGTCTACAATTAAATACTATCCTATTATTCCTGTGATTTGGGAATGGGGGGGCCAGGAGCAGGAGAATCATCTGTAAGTGGAGGAGGTAACTTTCCGATTGCTACTGGAAGGACTTTTAAAAGTAAAGAGGAAGATTTCGGCAGTGGGTGCCAACAGTTAATGCAAAACAAAAAAAGTGGAGATGAACCACATAATAGCATTACTGTGTAGGAAGCTTTGTTAGCAACCTAGGATGCTTGCAAGAGGAAAAAGACCACTAATAAAGCCCCAATCAAGCTCTTCTAGGAGCAGGCACAGAAACTCAACTGAACCAGTCAGACAGGGCTATATAGTATATGAAAGTATCAAGAGACTGAAACAGCAGTGAAATCAGAGCAACAATTTAATTTCAAGTGCCTCTACCTTTATTCAAATTTAGCATATTTTTGGACAGTTGACTGAACTAGCCTGAAGGAAATGGCTTGTATTTGATCCTGTGCCACTCCTCCAGCCTGTCTCCAGTAAAAATCCTCCAATTCCAGCAACAGAAACTCTGTGTGTTGTGTGAAAACTTAAATGCCTTCATATTATTATTTTCATGTAATAAAATAATACATAAGGAAGATAAAAAATATTTCTAAGAATATTCAGCTCAGTGGACACAGTGTTATTATGCAGGTTATTAATACTTGCAAAGTATGTTTACAGTTTGTCTTTTATTGATAGCGTTAACAACTTGCTGCGAAGAAATATTAGGACTGCAAAATGACACCAGTATGGAAAAAGAATTTATTTACATACTGAATTATGATTTGATGCATGTAAATTTTGTACCAGTCCTCATAAAGCAAATCAAATTCTGACATCTTTGCTACCACAGATGCTTATGCCAATAGTGAGATGCAAAGAAGTTACTAAGACACACAACTGCCTACTTCCCCCAGAGTTCAAAAGCTAAATGCAGGAATCAAGACATATATTACAGATGTAAAGGACCATCTTTTACATCCCAATTGCCCTGAGTAAGCCTCCACAGTGTGTAAAAAAATACCGATGTTGCAAATAGCGACACAATTAAAGACTCCTTTCTATATGATTTTTTAATTATTATTTTTAGGATGGCTAAAATAAGGATCTAAATTAGTTTCTTTAATTTCTGTAAAACTCATAAAAGCCTCCAATAACATTTCATCAAAATCTGACACCTCATTTATTGTAGTATGAGCCCAAAATAAAATTCCTACTTTCCCTAGATTAAAATGTTTTAGAGATTCCTTTATTTAAACTCTTCTATTTTTAATTTAGCAAGAACAAAACAAAATTATAACAGCTAACTTCATGTACAAATGTAGAGAATGGATGAAGGGATAGCTTCAGGAATCCTGTCATTACAGGGGCTGCATCAGAAGAAAATCATTATTACCCTTAATTTCAATAACAAGATCAAGATGTTAATGGGAGTTCTGTAAAAGCACTGAAAGCACAATAAACAATTAACAAAGTTAGCACTTATTTCATCCAGTTTTGACCACAAAGGATCACTTCTCAGGCTTTTGGCTAAAATCAAGTGTGGTGTAGTATGGATCACCCTATGTTCAAAGATAAATGCCTCTGAAGTTAGTACTATACCAAAAACATCAAAAAGAAGAAGAAGACAGAAAAAACTTCAAATATCAATATAGATACACACGAGATCCCTGGTCTTTCACTTTTCTCACGAAAATTTTACGAATGACCCATTATCAAATACTACTAAAGTTCAGAGCACTCAGTGCAAGTGTGGGATGGAAGAATTTCTTCCATAAAATAATTATTAAAATAACCACATCCATGTAGAAGATGGTTGTGAATAATATGAAACTCCTAGAAGACTTCGTAAGTGTTCATAAGATCCTCAAAAGCCAAATATGAAATATCCAGCTTTAACAGATCTTCAGCGAAAGGGTAATTCAGTAGTTTAAGACTCTAAAAGAGACAATTTCAGTTACTTCAAAAAATATACCTGTCATAAAACTTTGCTGGGCCACCACCTCACCATGATACACACTTAAGCCAACCAAAACCCTCATAAGCCAAGACAAGGAACATGAACGAAAATAAGCAAGCTGGATAAGTGTGTTTCCCTCCAAGAATGGTGAGAATGCTACAAAAAAAGTCACTAATAACCATTCTTTGCAGTCACTTTCTTTTGTATTGAGATAGAATTAAGCTTAGTGTTGTAAGCAGCTTCCTCTACCAAAAACCATAAACTAATGAGCAGTTACTGTTTTAGATCTCAGAAAGGACAACTCGTATTCACCTATTTGCAAAAACTTTCAGTTTATATAAATGTGAAATATAAAATATACCCCCAATAAGTCCTATAGAAAGTTATATACATACTGAATCAAAGGATAAGAAATCAAGTCCTTTAAAAAAACAAACAAACAAACAAAACACCAAAACAAACAAACAAACCTAATGAAAATTGTTTTGACAAGAGATGTGGAAAGCTGTTAAACTCCACTGTAAGCGAATGTGGATACTCTTGGGCAGAAATGAAAATCACTTGTACCGAAGACTATACTTCACAAGTAAGCATGAAATACTTTCTCTATCTACTTCATTACTTTTTGCCAAGCATTGAAGAATACTTGAAGAATAAAGAACTGAAGAGTGAATGCAGAACAAACAAGCCAAGCAGACCGATTTAAGAGTAACTCTCAAACCCAACCTTTCAAATGTCTCCCTTGCACTGGAAATTATTACAACGGGAAACCTCATCACGGGCCACCTCAAAACAAAGCCTCTGGGTACTACTGAAACAATACTGTAAGTAATAAATAAAAGAGACTATACAAGACCTTCCGAATAAGACCACAACTCATCTAAATCAACATTTTTAATGGACACTGCTTTGTTTTCACTCCAATTGCTAATTAAGATTGAAATGGTGGCTACATAGCTACACTTCTTAGTCAACTCACTGCACAGAAGTATCTTCATCTAGGCTGTGCATGCAACTGTTTGAGTCACCATCGTTAAAGAACTAAAACCCAGCTAACCCACCTTGGTATAGAAATTCATGTACCAATAGTCAGGCCATTTGAACAATGGGTTTCCCACAAATGCATTGCTTGCTTTCTTGAATTTCTAAGACAAGAATAAACATACCTTCAACAAACTAGGAAAATTCAACCCCGCTAGAATATTTTTAACATTTCTGATATTTAAAAGTTTACACTACAAATTCCAGTAATGCATTTGATTTCATACTACTTGATTTATCCATTACTTGGATAAGGATTTTATCCCGAAACCGTAACGTTACATTACACACTTTCCAACAAGAAGCGCACCTGTCTTTTCTGAGTATTCGTTTGGCAAGGAAACATTCTGGCTGACAGGATCAAATTTAACAAACTCCTTAACTCTCATTTCCTTGTAAAAACATGTTCCTCCGATAATGATTTAAGTATCAGCTGCTCTGAAGTCTCTCCTCCTCAGCAGGATAAACCACCAACAAAGACAGACATGTGCAAGCAAGCACATCAGGTTGTCCTTCTGAACTATCTGCTCATTTCTTTTCAGCCACAGGGGGTTTGATATTTACTAGAACCCTGGTTTCCAAAGCCCCAAGAAGAGGACTCCTGCCGGTTTTAATCCTGTAGTGATTTACAAGAAAAGAACTGGCAGGAGGAACTGCACAATAGTGTTATTAGCATTTAATATACACAGTGTTAACCACCTAGGTTCCCTACTAGTGCATTCAAAACGGCTACTGTTTCACTCTTCTCTCTCTCAATATATAATAAAATCTAGTTCCCTAGAAAACAGAATCTTCTAAGAAAGATGGAAGTATTTTTACAAATTTAATAAGCCAAGGTATATCATAAATTAATACTGAACACAAAACCAGGCCAGGATTCACAGAAGTGAAAATTCCAAGTGCTGAAGCTGACACAGCTGAGTGGGACTATTTTTCAAGTAGCAGCTGACTCAGCATTTTACAGAAACATAGGTCCCATATAAGCACCTAGAATTAGCCTTCAAAAAACAAAGCCCTAGAATTATGTCTTTTCTGAACTCACTGGCTTTAAGATATGACAAATTACAGACAATTAAATCCTTTTAAAAAGTAAATAATTCACACTGCAAAGTAAGCAGATAACAGAGACTGCTTCTGACAATGCCCAAAATTAAACGTCAAAATATGCATTTTACACCATTCAAACTGCTTGAATAATTCTTCGCTTATGTGAAGAGCAGTGCACAGTGAAACAAGTAGAATACTCATCCCCTATTAATTTTCTGCAGCCAAGATGCAGTACAATTCTGTTGTAAATCCTGTTTTCAGCTTCTCTGTCTAAAAAAACTCATGTCTTTAAAACTTCAAAGTTTTTTCAAAGGGCAAAGAACTGTGGTATCTTCTTCTGCCTCTACTCAGCATTTTACAAGACCTTTTAAACTGAAAGATTTATCTCAAGTTTCTAACCAAGTTTTCCTAGTACTTCTAGATTACTGAAAACAAATGTTTTAGCAGTTTAATCCATAAAGAAAATAATGAAGGAACTGAACTATTATTAACAACATTCATCAGTAAAAACTACACCAGAGGTGGTGTAGTTATCTGCAACCTCGTTTCTACTGATATGTGCTTATTGCCAATATATTCATAAATAGCAGTCTTCTGTTTATTTTTTTTACTTAGAAGAAAAGCCCCAAAACAGTGATTCACAGAGATAACAATTGTTTTAGAAAAAATTGTCTCAATCATTTATATCTCAGGGCCTATACTATTAGGCAATATGCTGTGGCATAAACAAAGTTCCTTCAAGGATCCTCTTAAGAAAAATAAACTTAAATTTAAAAACAAACATAACCATAAGCATGAATATACTAGAAAACGTTTATACACTAGTGATGAATGTGTTTTAGTGACATACAATGAACACGCTAAAACAGAAGGTACAATAGCGGAAATAAGAGATATAAAAAGGGAGAAGAAAAAAATTAGATATTTATAAAGTTACCCACTCTATGATGTTTATGACCGACATCTTTAGAAGTAAAACTCAAAAAAACATTTTTGTATTACAAGTAGTATATCAGCAGTACCAAACAACAGTATCTGTTCCACTATTCTAGGAAAGGTGATGACTATTTCCAGTTAAAACAATAATTTGTAAACTTCTCGCACTATCTAAGATAGTACTGGGGCTTGCAATGAAAGAACACACACAGCAATGAAGCGCAAAATAAAAGTCCAGTGGAAAAGGCATAGAAGGAGGTAGAGAGGAGTGAGTGGTCTACATCAGCATATCAGTTTGATCACGTCCATTTCCCACGCTTTGGTTTGCATCCCAGATTGGTCTTGGAGCAGGCAAACCAGATTCCTTTCAAACTAAACTAAACTGGAAGACTGCTAACGCAGGTGCCCTCCAGGGGACCAGACTAGTGCTAGTCCGAAGAAATACCTCTTAAAGCATATATAAGGTGAACTCAACGTCCTTAGCACCAAATCTTTCCTTTACAAATCTACTCCCACTGCAACACACTCTTGCTAATGCAGATATGGCCTGATCTCATTAAGAGACAGCAAGTTATATGTGAAAAAGATGGTCAGAACATTAGAAAGAAGAGTTAATTTACATAAGGTATTCACAATCCCAATACACCTTTTAGGAAGAACATAAGATGGTGACATTGTGGAAAAAATAAGACATATTAGGAGGATGTGGCAGATGTAAAAAAAATCTATTATTTAGCAAAGACAAAGCATTATACGAGAAGTTGAAAGAGCAAACTTTTTAGCATCCAGTATTTATTCATTGCAAGTTTAGTTATAAAATATTAGCTAGAATTAATAATTAAACAAATATTCTCTCTAACAGGAATGAGTACGTTTGTTAAACAACCTGAAAGAGTATCTACCCATGGCATTTTTATTTTTTAAAACCTGTTGGAGTCAATCTATATTCTGGAGAGAAAAAGAGAAAAAAAAGAGAGGAGAAGGGGGGGGAGAGAGAGAGAGAGGAAAAGAGAGAGAGAGGAAAGAGAGGGAAAAGAGGAAAGAGAGGAAAAAGAGGAAAGAGAGACTAAAGGGGGGGGAAGGGGGAAGGGGGGGAGAGGGGAAAGGGGGGAAAGAAAAAGAAAAAAGAAAAAAAAGAAAGAAAAAAAAGAAAGGAAAACAAAAGAAAAAACAAAAAGAGCTACTTCTGGAACTAAGTGAATGGTCCTAGACCGAAAGCATGACAGCGCATGGCTATGCAGTACGCATCACTGCCACTACCAAAAGGATTTGCTCAGACATGTCTCTTCACCTCCTGCTCTTGATCAGGATAGAGAAAGAAGTTCATTCAGAGTTTCATGGGGAAAACACGACTGGCTTTACAGGTGATACCACATAACTTCACCAGCATACTGCAGAGAACTATAAATTATTCTCATACATATCAATATATACAAAACTCAGCCACTCTGCTTGCTTAACAGATGCAGTACATCGCAACAGACACTAAGAAAAAATATCTTGCTTGGTTTCTTTCCAAACAGTTGGTGAATCAAAGAACATAGTTTCTCAACGTTTTATATATTAGAAAACTGACTAAAATAGCACCTACAGTAGACTAATATAAAATTTTTTCTGTGCATTCCAGTGATTACACAAATATTAAGACATGTGTGACTGTTCTTTATTTCTAATTGTTTACGACAATGCTAATTGTCCTAAAAGATGCTGCTTTACCAATCACTCTCAGTGCTGCATTCATTGTAAATATCTTTACACCAGAGACTTTGAGCTGGTACTAATACTATTTGACTTTTAGCTGCTACATATATAGAGAATGCATACAAATAGCTGTGTCAATGCTAAGAGCTCTTTCAAAAAAATAATAAACTCTCAATGGAAATTTTCAAGCAGCATAACGTGGAAAAATCACACAACGATTTGTCATAAGGAGGAAGTCAGAGAAAATACAATTGTACAGCATTGCTCTTGCGATATAACCAGAAGTGTGTTCCAAAACTGAAGTTTCCTCAACCAATACTATTTAACACACTTTTTTTTTCAAGAAATCACGAGACAGGAGATGAGCCATCACAAATCTTAAGCCTCTCCCAAGCCACTACATCTGTTCACAAATTGTGAAGTGACACATTCAACTGCCCTTTTTTTTTTTTTCCTTTCTGCAAATACTTCTCCACCCACAAATATCGGCAAGTACACATATCTCAGACGTAAGTCTATAGAAAAAAACTATCGTTTCGTTCCCTAAATTGCGAAAATATTAGGCAAATAAAAGACAGGACACCGCTACCTCGCAGCTGAAGCAGGCTGCTGACCGCCACTTTCCGCTCAGCTCATCACACGCCTTCGGGCACAGCCAGTGAAGCAGAACGAAAGCGGGCGGCCGGGAAGGAGCGGGCTGCCAAGCCCACCCACGGCCGCACAGCGCGGCTACTTGGCACGCCGCGCCTAACCGCGATCGCCGCCGCCCGCAGGGCGAGGGCCTCAGCGGCCTCTTCGCTCCGCAGTCCTGGGGAGCAGCGCAGATGCCCGCCAGCCCCGCGGGCTGCAGAGACCCGTTACCTGCGGCGGGACGGCCCGCCCTCCCCTCACGACTCACCCGGGAGCCGGCAGCACCTCCCGCCTCTTCCTGCGGCCTCCGCGGCCACCATTTTTGTTAAGGGAAAGGTTTCGCGCTTACCCCCTGAATCCCGCCGGTTTGAGGCAGGGAAGACGAGGCCGCATCTCTCACACTAGAAAGCAAGCAGGGCCGGAGAGACGCTTCACCTCACTAAAGAAAGAGCCCTCACCCCACAAAAAATAGAGCAAACATCGCCCCAAGCAGCACCGCTGCCCTCGCCCGGCGGCGGGAGCGGAGTTCCCCACCTCATCGGGGGCACGGAGGCAAAACCCTCCGGTAGCGTCACAGAACGACGACACCAAGATGGCGACCACCTGCCGACGCGAGGGTGACGGCCGCCGCGGCGGACTACACCTCCCAGCACGCTGTGCTGCCCCACCGAGGACCAGAAACTACCTTTCCCGAGAGGCAACGGTAGCGGGGCTTACTGCTGCTGAAGCAAGACTACAACTCCCGTCAGGCACCGCGCGGCCCGGCCGACGGTGCTCGGAGGGAGGGCGTGGGGCGGAGCTGGTAAATAGTGGCACAGAGCACTCGCCTCGCGTAAGATGGCGGCGGCGGCGGCGGCAGGGGCGGCAGAGCTCTGAGCGGAGTGCGCGGCAGGCGGACGCGCGCTCGCCCCTCCTCCCCTCGCCACCTCTATGTTGTGGCTCTTGCCGCGGGTGGGGGCCGCGGAGCTACGGTGAGGGGGAAGCCCGAGCCTGTGCGCTTCGGCGCCGGTCTGTCGCTGGCAGGGGCGGGCGGTGCTGGTGGCACCCGCGGGCGCGGAGCGGTGCCGCTCAGGTAGAGCCTGCCGCTCCCGTCTCTTCAGCTGGAGGAGGCTGAGGCTGCTGTGGGCGGGGGCCGCTTCGGCTCTTCCCTGCTTGGCGGTGGCTGTGGCTTGGGTCTCCATGTCGGACAACCAGAGCTGGAATTCCTCCGGCTCCGAGGAGGACCCCGAGACCGAGCTCGGGCTGCCTGTTGAGCTCTGCGGGGTGCTCAGCAAGGTAAGCCCCCTCTCCCCCTTTCCGCAGCCTGCGCCCCGCGGCCTCTCGCTTCCCCTGTCCGCGCTCCGGCCCCCCCACCCCGCTTAGCGGCTGGCCGAGGGCTGTCAGTCCTGTCCGTCTGTCTCCTGCCCGCTCCGGAGGATCGGGGGGGGGCGGGAGGCTCCGGGGGAGGCGCTGGCACGGCCGGGGCAGCCGCCACCTGACGGCGGGGAGCCTGCCAGGCAGCCGCTGCGGCGCCCGGCGCCAACCGCCCGCCCCCTCGCGCAGCCGAGGGCACCGGCACATCCCCGCCGCCGGGCCCCCGCCTCTGCGCAGCTGCCGCCCGCCCCTCCCCACCCTGGGAGGGCGAGAACCACGGGCGCGGCGTCAGGCCGGCCGAGAGGCTGGGAGGCGTCGTTGCCGCCCGGCCCGGGGGTCCCTCCCGCCCGCTGGCTGCCCGGCGTGAGGTTCCGGAGAGCTGGGTCCGGGAGGAGGCGGCCGGGTGCGCCGGGGGAGGGCGTCTTCCCCGCGCCTCGGGCTCCTGGCCGGAGCCTGCGGCGGGCCCGGGTGCGGGCTGGGGCCGCGGCACCCTGTTCGCCTCCCCTGGAGCTCCCGAAGGCAGGCGCAGCCCGTGGTCGCTCCCCAAGACCGGGCACCGGCACAGGACCGGCACAGCCTTTAGTCGAAGTATCAAAACAGGGCAATAACATACTCCTGCAGCAAGAGATACGGAAGGTGGGGAGGAGCGGAAGGAAAATGGCCCTAAAACTTGTTTCCCCTTTTAAAAATAAACATAATTTTTTGCTCTTGAATCACTGAAAATAAGATGACTTGCAAGTATGCATCGGGTGATACTGGGAAATTTTATTTTTAGGAGTACTTTAAAGTTGAATGTTGAATTCCTAAGTTTGAACGCAGATTTTTTTTTTATTACGGAAAGAACCTTCAGAATTAATGTTGAAATATCTTTAGAATTAAAGCATTATGTTTTGAATTTTTTTCCTGTCCTACATGATGAGGCTGGACGAAAGCCAGCATAGGAGGCACAGGTCACAGGATACAGAGATCATAAACCGGCGCAGGATGCTGAGAAAACAGCCGTAACGGGGCTAGCACTCTGCTGTTTGTGAGGGATTCAGTGAACTCCTTCCAGCCTGAAAATGTTTCTAACCCCAGAGATGAGAGGAATGGTTAGGAGAAAAGAAGGGTCTTGGCTTTCATTTGAAAGATCTTGTCATCTAATAGTGGATGGGGGAGGGAGAGGATGAGACGGATGTGAGATGTTACAGCAGTTAAAATGTGAGGTTTTGGTTTAGTGTAGTTTTATTGGGGTTTTTTTCCCATTGCAAAGTTTTCCTTTGATTACGTGCTTCCATCATTAGCAACTTTAATATTTGTGGGATATAATTGATTTTTATGTTGGCAAATTAAATACTTTAAGTCAGGTACTGTTTCTTACTGGCATAGCAGGTGAAGCCATGGCTTCTGCCATTCTGTAGCTTAGGTATGTGCAAACTTTTTATTTTTTTGGATGATTATGCTGAGTGTAGCTGACACTGCCTTTCCTGTGAGAACACGGGATGTGATCCAAATAGTCAAGTATCGTGAAACCTGTTGCAGTGAATATGCTTGAGGGATAAGTTTACCTTTTGTTAGTTGGTGCCTCGGTAGTACTTGAGACAAACTAATTAAAATGAAATGGTAGCATACCAAACTTTCTACTAAGGAAATACCTATTTTTCATAACTTATCGTCTGTAATTAAATTTTAAAGTGATAAAAGTAGGCTGCAGTTCTCTGTGTGTTTAGTAGTGATTCAGTTGTTCTGCCCTTCGGTAAAGAGAGAAGCTTTGAAGGAAACGGAGTAATTTGGTAAGAGAAGCTTATTAGAAGTACGTCCTGCCGGTCTCTTTAAATGTTCCAGAACTCTAGGCTTTTTTCCATTGTATTTCCTGCTAACAATTTTAAGGTGGATATGAAGAAAGAACTTCAATGTGGAAGAGTCTTTCTTGAAGCACAAGAATCTAGATGCTTGAAAAAACAGTGGTCTTTTCTTTGCCAAAACCTTGTGCCTACTCAGTATGCTTTAAGGAGTCTCTGAATTGATGGCACATTTTGATTGCAACAGCAAGTGTTGATTGCAACAGCAACTGCAAGATTGAATGCTATATTTGCCTCACTTAACTCTGTCAAAGAAGGAAAGGTGCTTTCCTCCCTGTCCCTTACTCTTTTGCCCAAGATAACTTTGAACTCTGCCTTTCACATCTGGGAGGAGTTGGGAACATGAGAGACAGGAAAAGAGGAGGGCAGGAAATAATACACCTCCATGACCGCTTGTGCTGCCAGTTCATGTACTGAGCACAGCTGAGGCTTTTGTTAAGAAATACTGAATTTAGCAATTTGGTGTATTAAGAGATCAAAAAGGGCTTTATCTTTGGAGAGCAAATCAAGGTCTTACCTACACTTGAAAATTGTTGGGAATTTCTCAGCTATAGAATTTGTTTTCCTTAGACCTCCTCTTGTTATTACTAGAATTAACATGTAGTTATGGGACATGCATTAACTAATATGTGTAGTACAATGTGGAAATGAGCCTGTTAGTCGATTTTCTTCCCCCCCATTTATATATTACAAAATGATAAATAATGGTTAGACTTAAATGCTAAAAAGAGCTTATTTTTCAGAGCTTTTTGTCAAAGAATGGTTGTCATGATCAAAGAAATGCTTGCATGATAAAATTATTTTTGATGCTTTTGTTTCCATTTTTATCTAATTTATAATTTTTGCACTGTGATTGAAGACTGAGCACCAGTGTATAGTCAGAGTTACAGAACAGTCCTGATGCTCTGTCAGTGTCGTATGATTCTACAAAGTGTAGTTGGGAAGATGTTGCGAACAAAGATAAATAACCAGAACTTTTAGTCACTTCTTAGTAGATCTCTATAGGATGAATCCAGGACTTGTTCCTGGAATATCAATTTCATTCCATGTGTGAATGCGGAGTCCCTAGAAAAATCTGAATAACAAAAGGATGATTGGATGTCTGCTGATAAGCAAATATCTTCTTAATGAGAAAGTGGTTAGTAATTAAAACCTAAAGCAATATCTATGGGCAATATTAAATTGATAAAGAACTGATTACTCTAGGCACTACAATAGCTATATACTGTACTGTGGGATAATGGCATGTTTGTATTTATATGAAGTGAACTAGATACTTTAGTAAAATCATTTTTGTAGAAATTAACTTTTATATAAAATAAATTATTTCATGTTCCACTTAAGTTTGGCTTTTGGTCTAACTCCAGATTTTAAATCAGGGGGCTAAACTCCCCTTAGTGATTAATGTTTTATTTTCCCCCTTGTCCCCTTTCCTCAATTTGTGTCATCAGTATGTTTATTACCTTTATTTTAACTGGCCTTGGCAGTGCAGTTGCAGTCAAGACATCTGTTATCTTATTGTTCATTTGAAACAACTGGTTTTTAGTACCCTTAGGAGTTTGTAAAATTATTTTAGGAGCTCTGATCAGAATAAAGTTCTCAATTCGGAAGAACTTTTAAAAATAAGTTGCTTTTTTCTCCTGGTGCTTGAAAGCCTGAGAAATATCAGCCACACTGTCTTTTATTGTTATTTTTCTGTTAGCTGATCTTTGGAATTTTTTTTTTTTTACAGTGGACCAACTACATTCATGGGTGGCAGGATCGATGGGTAGTTCTGAAAAGCAACACACTCAGTTATTACAAGTCTGAAGATGAAACGGAGTATGGCTGCAGAGGTTCTATCTGTCTGAGCAAGGCTGTGATTACAGTAAGTGCTATTTCATTACTGCCATCTTTTCATGTTTTGGGGTGTTACATACATTTGTAGGCTAATGTCTGGTGAAAGTAAACATGGGTATGGCAAATTCTTTTAGGTCATCTATTATGAAAGTTAGTGGTATCAGTGGAACACTGTGGAGCAGGGCGAGGAGTTCCTAATAAGAAAACGAGCTGTTCTCAGTTGCGGCTGCAGTAAGCAGCTTTTCATCTTTTATGTTAGAGGTTTCTGTGGGTAGGGATACAGTTTGCCTCTGGAGCCTGCAAAGTTTTTCCAGGGGTTGGCCTAAGACCCTGGACCAACTTCCCAAAGGAGGTACCATCCGTCAGTCTTTACACTTTGCACTAGAGAGAGAGGGTAGTAGTTCTTTGACTGTGCTTTCTGAACGTGACTCTGTAGAACATTTCCAAAAGAAAATGTTCTACCACGTGCTTCCTCCTCTGAACAAGGTAGTGTGTTGCTGTTTTTGACTAATGCTAAAAGATCCAGTATTACACTGCTAAGAATAAAGAGCCTACATATAAATGAAATCTCATAAAGATGCATTGGCCTTAGAAGATAAAGAAAAAAACCTGCTTTTTGTGGCTTTCAGAATTATGATATGTATGAATTATGACTAATGCTTGCCAAAAAGCATGCTGTAGCTTTTCTGTGTTACTGTTAAATAGTCCAGTTATGTAATTTAGGGAAAAAATAGCTGGACTTCTGTGTAGCACACAAGTTCCTAGAGCAGTAGTGTTAAATCTTATTATTTATGTTCTTATTCCACTGAATGTGTTTTTTCGAACTGAATTCAGGATGACAACTGAGAAGCTGTCTTTCTTACTAATATTCAGCTTACAAATAGAATTTTATTAAACACATCTTGGTTTGAAAAAGAAAGACTGCATTGATTACATCAACTGTATACATTTTGGAAAAAATCTTGTGAAGAAAAAGCAGATTTTTACATTTAGATGTCTAATGGGTATTGCAGTCATCTAAAAATTAAAACATCACCTCATTTGTTTTAAAACTCTTTTTTAAACTGCCTAAACTTTTAAAACTTGCTCAAGATTTGACTTACTCAGAAATATATGGTGCACAACAAGTCTCTAGGAATTCTGACTTAAGTGTACTTTTGGCAGTCTGTAGTAGTATCAGCCTCTGATCAGGACTTCCAAAAAGGTCTCAAGTTCGCTAGCAAGACGCTTAACATGCCAACCAGGCTGAGACAGGAAGGTGGTGGCAAGGAGGTAGGTCAAGGGACATCTGGAAGTATGCTGTAGAGCACATCTCAGCAGCCTGAATTCTGGTTGTGGTGGTGGAGTGAGAGATTATAGTGATGCTGCTATTGCTGCTGGAACGTTTTGGTACATTGCACTTTGTGAAGGGAAGTTGGTGAGCTTCTCTTCTGACTAGGGAATGTGTAACACTGGAACTTCTTACAGATAGCTTTTTTCCTCTTCTATCTGGCACTTGTTACATCTGGTAACTTGGAGTTGAATCGTTGCATTTTTTTCAGTTCCTGAGCTTCTTGAGTACATTGAGAAAGAAACTACGGAGTTGGAGAAAACAAAAAGTGGGCAGAGTTCTAAAAGTTAATCTGATATTTTAGTTGTTCCATTTTCATTCAGGCTCATGCTTTGTGAGTGGTATTTGACAGTTTAATTGCTTGATTGTGGTTTGAGGTGGCATCTCTGAAACCTAGTAAACGTAATTATTTCTAGCTGCAGTTAAAGTGATTGTTGTGTAAGTATTAGAGGTTCAGGAATACTATTGGATCATTTCATGTCTCTAGGATGTAGAAATTTACTTTTGAAACTGTCATGTGATTATTCTATCTCTTATTTTTCAGAAGTTATTCTTCTAAGCCAGAGTTTTAGCATGAATGCTTCTGGTTTGATAGTTGTTTGGTAGTAAATTGAATTTTTTTTTAAACCTATGTTTTCAATAGAAAATTAACTATGGTCAAAGAAAAATGTTTAAAATATTCTTCCTGAGGTACATAGTTAATCTTTACTTTCATGTCCTTGTAATGTCTTACTAACTATAAGCTTACTAGCATGTATTTAAATGCATAGGAGAACACCAATAGCTGATAACATGAATGTTGAGATAATGTGTGAAAACTACTTTTGCTGTCACTGGAACTTACCCTTTACTGTATGTCTTGTGATTACTTTGGTACAATTTCATGTAATTAGGATCTTAATCTTGAATATTTTTCAACAGTCTTTCACTGTACTGTAAGTTTAGTTTTCCTTGATCTTGCTAATCCAGAGTCAGGCATAGTAACTACCTATCTCCTAACCTGGTGTATTCACTAAGTTTTCCTTCAGTACAAAGCAGGACATGAGTGGTATGAGATGGTGTTGATGTTTTCTTGTAGGAAATGGTGATTGTTTTGTTTATGAAACTTTCTTTCAGGCACTCAGATTAGGTATGCACGTTTGGATTCAACAGGGAATGTAATAATTTTCTGTGTGCAATTAATGCTATTAGTAGTATAGAATGTTTTGATATATAAGCATAAATTTGGAAAGCTGCTGTCACTGAGTAGTTTTACTGTACTTCCAGCAATGATCAGCCTAATGATAAGTCATAGTATTAATTGAGACTTGAATGTTGTATTTAGAAAGCCGCAGTTGCTTCTGCTCTTGTTTTATCATTCCTATCACATTGGGCAGAGATTGATAGACAGATAATTCTACAGGGATATAAGACACTCGTCTCGCCCCTTTTTATTTAATGAGAGGAAGACTTGTTAAATTAGCTTGTTAAATAGCTTCTTCAGGTATTTGAAGTGTAGAATTATAATGTCATCCCTCCAAAACAGGTAGGTTCCTGTGACAATAGTCTTTAATTGAATGAAAAAGATGGGGTCTGGTTGGACTACTTGCTATATTAACCCCTGGAACTGAAAAGAGCTGATTTTTCTGGAATAGAGGACTAAAGGATGAATGTTTATTGTATACTCACTGGATTACATCAAGTAATGAACTGTTAAGAACTGGCCACGTGGATTAAGTTATGGGGGAGGACGACAATGAAAGTCATTATGTGATGCTAACTGAGTTGCTTTTAGCCAGGTAAGGAGAAACACCTCGAAGGTGTTTAATGGATTTATAACAGGGTGGAGGCTTGAACTCAAGTTAAAAGTTCTGCTCTGTGGCCAAGGGATGAGAGGAAATTATGGGTATTATAAAAAGTTCATATGTGCACAGATTTAAGCTTTGTTATATTAATATAGCCTGGACATTCTAAACTACTGCTGTAGTTGATTGTCAAAGCCAGATGGTGTTTATTAAAGATACCCTTTATTACTGTAAAGTTTTGTAGTTCTTTGATTCCTAAAGTCAAACTTTCAGTGGGGACTTCTGTGTACATGATTAGGAGTGGATGTTGATGGCAGTCGTGTAGTGGTGGATCCATGGGATTCAGCTTTGGAGTTGGTAGGTCTAGGGTCTGTCATTAAAAGAACAAACAGAAATGCTCTGTAGAGCTGGAAGTCCAACAAGCCTTTCAGCTTGTACTCTCTTTGCCTTGATTACTGTGTCTGTTCTAATAGTGCAAGTCACTGTACAAACTCAGCAATGGCACTAACTCGTGTGGTCACAGCATGATATATCAACAATAACATGGTATGCATAGAGTAACTTAAGCTGGAAGGGAACTCTTGAGGTCATCTGCTGTGTCCACCCCTTCAGGCAGTCTCACAGAAAGGCCAACGCTAATTTAATCCTGGTGGTAATTTATATTAATAGATTTTTCAAACCTGTTTACAAATTCTTAACAATGAAGTTCTAGGGTTTTTCCAGAAAGGATTTGGCTGGTCAGGATAGCTCTTCTGCTTGGATCCATGTGGAGGATCTTGAAAAATGCTTAGAGAAATGTCATGCTTGATAAATTTTAAGAACGCTTAAACTCAGCCGTGTGTGAACTCTGCATTTTTTGTCACTAGAGGTGACTGCCTATACAGGAACTGTTCCAAAAGCTTATGTTCCAACTTAACCTTCAGCTTTTCTTCAGACAGGATTCATACTTGCTGTATTGTTTTAATCCAGTGGTTGGTCTTCGTCTTCCTTTCTGTATATATTACCAATGCAGAAAAAATTTCTTGATTTCTAATTTGGTAGCTTAAACAAGATGCAATAACTGTGATGCAATGATTTCCTTGGTTTTGGTTACACTGTGATGATGCATACTCATGTCAAAATCTTAATGGAAACATGCTATTGGTTATTAGTCTTTTTTTTTAGAACACTTTGTTGTTATTGTGTTGTAAAGAGATGTTTGGACAGTTCTGGGGAAATGCCTGGACCAGGATTGAGCAATAAATTCAGTTTGCGTAATGGAGATGGTTGGGTTTTTTTTTCCAGAAACAGTAATTAGAGAGCACTGTTGCTTAATGAAGGCAGTAATGATGTTTTATATTAATATACAAGTTGAAAGCCATTCCCCTTCAGAATGCACTTCTGAAAGGGTGGATTTCTTCAGTACCTGTTGTGAATATCTGGAGGCAAGAAGATAGAAAACTGAAGTCTGCCTGAGAGACAGCTTAGTGAATTGTCTTAGCTTTTTTTTTCTAAATAACAATAAATTGCTATTGTGAAGAACTTAATAAATATTTGTGTTATAAATTAGGGCTGGTATAAACATGTGTTAGTTCCAGTTTACGAAAAGAACAAGAGCACTGTACATGAAAGAGCTAAACTGGCAGTTTCCAATTTTAAGCTTCTCATTTCCTTACATATAGTCTGAAGAAAGAGCGAGATGGCTCTTTCCAGTAATCAGCCACTAATAATAAAAAATGTACCCTACTTTTTTAAAGATATGGTTAGTTGAACAGCCACCCTTCCTCACTCTAGCAGTACTTCTGGTTTATTTATAGTATGACGCTGGCCACCATTAATAATTGGGCACTTGTGAGGGGAAGTACAGTTTAACATTTTTAAAAATAGATTGACAAGTTAACAGAGGATTCTTTGTGCATTTGTCAATTTAAACAGATACAGAAGCTTCCTATGAGAGCTTTTTTCACAGAAACTTTAAACTCTACAAATATTTAAGTTTTAGAATAAAGATGTGTATTTTTAATTGAGGGAAATGTCAGTGCTAGGCAAATATTCTTGTAGTATTGTTTAAAACACTTTTAGCATGAAGAATCATGTCTTGCAAAATAGACTTTCAAAAATTTGCCTTGACATTAACAGTACGTTGGCATGTTTCTTTTAAATTTTATAAAATGTGAAATGTAACAGTATTTCGGAAGCAGTTGGAGTGGCAGTGTATAGAAGTGGACCCACTTGGAGGACTACTGTGGGTAAACTTTGGATTTGCTTTTTTCTAGCTACTGCTCTGAATTTTGATCTTGCTAACAAACCTGCTTATGATAAAAGAGGAATGATGTAGTTGCAGCTTTTAATCTACTGGTAGGTTTGATGCAATCTGTTGCTAGTTAAGTTGAATGGGAACTGATAGCTTTCAGTTGGTGAAAGCTTTTACCAAAAAAGCTAAGCTATAAATCCGTGCCCTAGGCAGAAATACCATAGCAGTAAATTTGTAATAATTGCTAATTGCGTGGGAGAATATTGTTTCCAACCGTCTGAGGTTGGAAAACAATCTGTTTTAGTATGAAGTGATGAGCATTTAATTAAATAATTCATTTTCTGTAATTTGATAAAGTGCTTCCTGAGCCTTAATTGCTACTAAAAAGATGACCTGAGTAAACTAAGACATAAAATACTAGCCCTAACTAGATAGGCGTTTATTTAGGACACGTGGCAATTAGTACTTTTAGGCTTTGGTGTGTGCCTTAAATAATCAAGTAGCTAAATCCAGAGTGGTGGAAAGTCTTGGCTAAATGGGAGAGAAATCTGAATGGATATTCTAGACAGAGGCAAGTGTGGTCAGGAATGCTTACTCATATGTGAAAGGCCTGAGGTGATTGTATTCTGGAGAGGAGAATGCCAAAGAGCAACAGGAGAGTGAGGGGAAAAAAGGGAGTTGATGCCTAGGAGATAATGACACTGGGCTGGTGCTGGTGCAGCAGGCAGAAGTTGCTTGGAACCTCAGGTTCTCCTGGACAATTATTTTTAGCATTCATATCCTCTTTTGTGGATGTCTTTGAGTTATCTGAACCAGCAATGGATGGGTTGATGTTCAAGTGAAAATATCACTTAAATGTTGCCCTGTATTTATCGAAGTGCTATAGAGTGCTAATATCCTTGGCAAGCAAAAAGCAATTATTTGGCAGGGTGGAGAAATAGAAGATTTCTTCCCTAGTAGGTATTGAGGAAATTAAATAAGAAGTGGGAAAATATGCATGCAGATCAGCTCAGGTGAGACTGTTCTTCATATTGTGATGAAGAATTCCGTAATGATTAAGATGTGAAAAAAAATCAGTAATGTGTGTTAACCAGATATTTTAGGATTACTTAATATTGCTGAAGAATTCAGCTTTAGTACTTGAATATAATCATGTGTTACCACACACTTGAAATTAGGGCTGTAATCCAACAGTATTTCTGTCAACTTTTTATTATCAATTAAAATATCATTCCGCCACTTGACTTTTTTTATTAAGAGAATTAATTAAGTTTTAACAGCGTTCATGATTTGACATCCACTTCAGGATCATAATTCCTGCCCATGGTTTCTATCGGAGCATTTTCATGCTGTGGAGCATTTTTCACAGATGCTATACTAAGCCTTAAATAATTCCAGTGTTTGCATTTGGTGTTAATGCTATGATTTTATACCTCAGCAAATTTTTCTGTGGTATTTGCAATCCTTATTCTTGCTCAATCTGAATTTTTATGCATCTTCATAAGATTGATTGATAGTTGATTTATTGTTTATGGGTACAGCTGGTTCATATGTCACCCCCCTCTGTGTTGTAGTGTTGCTCAACAGTCCTGCTAGGCAACTGCTGTTGATTATCTGATCTGTCTTGTGATAGCCATTAATGACATTTTTAACGTCTCTATTGAGGATTTGTACAATACTTTCTGATACACATTCCTAGAATGCTAAGTAAAAAGGTCTACTAATATGCAGCTGCACCAGGCCATCTCCTGTTTTGCTGCCTCCTAAAGTTGCTAACTTACCAGCCTTTCGTTTCTGTTCATATACTCAGAATAGTTCTTCACAGATGACCACTTGAGCGTTGTTTCTGCTTCTCCCAGTTCATCTTTTTGCATCCTCCTTTAGGCATACACTTCAGTTGCTGCGTTTGCCATGTTCCTTATGAATTCTAATCAATGTGGATTAGATCAAATATTCTGGCCGACTTCAGCTGCTTCTTAGTCTGTTTGGTGTGTCTTTCCACTCAATTGAAGTCCACCATTCCTCAGTTAAGGGGACCAGTTGGAACAGAACTTGCTACCCCATGTCTCGAGGCACTTAACCCAGATTGTATTGTGACTAGTGTCTAATATATTCTGAAAGCTTTTTTAAGTTGCTCTCTTTTAAGGAGAAAAGTTGCTCTTTTTCTTAAATCTCTTTTTAAGCTCTTTCACTACTAAATATGTGTGCATATATAGATATATATGTACACAAATAATAATCATATATATATATATCAAGGAATTAGAGATAGCTGTGATGGAAGAGTTTAGACTGCCAAATCAGGTCAATTTTAAACTTTAGAATGAAAGCTTTTAGGCTGACATTCATTAGTAACATGCCTTGTGCTTATAATTAGTTCTTACACATTGTTAATTATCACTATACATTAGTTCTTACACACTAACCATTATCATTATGTATTCAAAGCAGTCAGTCTTATATCTGACTTACATCCTAAATTAGCTGTAAGTATGCAGTACCATGTAGGCAGTACCATATAGCTAGCCTACTATCTTTTTTTTCTTGATGGTCCTAGTTGCTGAGGTCAAAGTAACCTGACTGAAGAGCTCTTCAGTAAGGGGTGGGGGGAGGTGGATGACGGGACAGGGACAGAATTGAAGTAGGCATCTTCTTCTGCCAACCCGCCCCCCTTCAATTTAGGATCTTTTATAACCATCTTTTATAAAATGGTCGAGGCTCCTGGACTCCATGTGGTGTGATGCTGGGGAGGTGTTACTTTCCCAGGCTGCAGCAGGTGCCTTGCCCTGTTGCTCAGCTGTTTGGTTTTTTTGCCTTGTGTAGCTGCTGCTACTGCTGCTACTTAGAGCAAAAACAGCCTTCCCAGCTCTGGAGGTTGTACTTTTTCACTGACCAGTAATTGACCATTACAGAGTTGTTTATGTTTCTGGAGCCTCTGCGTTTAGTCTGTGTCCATATTTTCAAGGCCTTTGTTATCTCATGCTTAAATTATGTCATGACAAGAGACACCTGGTACCAAGGTCGAGTTCACTGAGCCAGTTTTCGTAACATGTTGATAATGAGCCTTACAGATCAGGACTGGAGCCTTGCATAATTAGCATAAGGCTTGTTGCTAGTAATGTTAATACTGTGTTTATAGAAATGCTTATACAGTTGTACTGTGTTAAGTTGCTTATGTTTGCATTCAAACCAAGCTAATCTTAAGTCTTAGTGTGCTGCTTTCACAGGTAGAACAGGCCTCTGCTTTAGCTGCAGCTCCACTGCTTTCGTAGGATGGGAAGTCTCTGTTCCCATCACTGTGAGTCTAAGTCCAGGGTGCTCTACTCTCTCTGCTGCAAAGCATGGCTTTTCTCTTAGGGTAGAGTATCTTCTGTGGGTGTTGCCTCATGGATATCTTGTGAAATCTTTATTGCACTGTTGCTGCTGGTGTATGTGCAGCTTTTGGGTCTTCCATGGCACACTGCAGTACTTAGTATGAGATACAACAAAGCTAATCAATACACAGGTAGTGGTTTTAGGGGTGCAGCAGTGTACATGTGATTCCTGCTCCTATATTTGACTGTTCTATAAAAATAAACTTTTAAAAAAGTGACACACGGGGTTTCTGAATTCTCTAAAGTGGATATGAAGTTGCCTTGCTTCCTGCCTGATTAGTAGCTGTAGCTTCTTGCTGTGTATGATGGGATTCCTAATGAGTTTAACTTGGTGATTTCAAATCAATTCTAAGCTGATGTTTTTCCAGGTGGTATAATTCTGATTTTTTTTCCCCATGGCTGATGCATGATGTTGGTGGATAATGCAAATATTTTGCTCCTAATGGATTCCTGAGAAGCATCATATGCATTTTTCTGCACGGGACTCAGTTGTCTGGTTTGTCACCGAAGTGACAACATGCACACTTCCATTTCCAGTATCTCATATCCTGGAGTCATTAACTGAAACTGATAGTTAGCTCTAAAGGCAAGTTGTTACGAATTTGATAAAGTTTAGGATTATTCAGACTGTGTTCAAACAGGACAGGCCCATTAGTTATATCCTGATTTCTCACCGTGTGTATCTAAATCTGTTAATACCCCATCACTAATCCGTGGAGCTCTTACATAGGGTATCCACAGTCACTAGTAGATCACTTTAGGCAATGGCTGTGTGCACATGCTGGTTTAAAACTATTTCAGTCTTGCCCTCATTTCTTCTAATAACACAGTGCCATTCCATGTCTTTGACCAAAGTTTAGCTGATATTTCGAGTGCACATTTGTTATACTCTAGATCTTGCTATTACAAGTCCTTGTTTTTTCAGTAGGCAGTTGGGAATAGCATGTGTCAGAGGTGTGTTTACATATAAACCAATACAGCATGACTTGATACTACATAGTAATTACACATTATTAACAGGGAAATAATGGGATAAAATATTAATTAACAAATTGGGTACTGTAAGACTATAGGATAGTTGATTCCCCACAAAAAATCTGAAAATTATTTTTATGTGATCACTCCTGCATCTGAACATCTCTGTCGGGTGGGCAGAAACAGATTGACCAGGTTTGCTCTTGAGAACTGTAGGTTTCAAATGTTAAATGTGGTTTCACTGCTAAAGTAACACATACAATGTATGCTTGTTCCAGACTTAAAAAGGCGATTCTCAGATGAGAGAGCTTCTTTGCAATGGATTCAACCAAGCTAATTTTAAAGTTTGCATAGCATGCTAACAAGTTAATATTAAATTCTAATTAGCATGGTTCTGCTTCCATGGGTGCAGTAGACCCTCTACTTCAGTGAGGTTTTGGAAAGATAATTATTATTTAAAAGAAAAAGCAGTGTTGAAAGGCCTTTTGAAAGGCAAATATCCTAACCTAAGACCTGAAGTGAAATATTTGGGTAGTAGCAAAGAATGTAAAAATATTTAGTAGGCTTTTATATTTTTAAGCCTATTTTCTTGATAAGGTTTTTCTACATGTGTAAATGTGCCATTATGAGAAAGTTTTTCTTCTTAATGTAGTAATGAGCAAATGAGTAGACAACCCATGTTTTGCCACCTAAAAGCATCATCACTGTTTCAGTAGGCATAAAGCTGTCTTGTTTACTTGCTTGTTTGAAATAAGGTTTTCCTATATCCTGTAAAAAAAAAAAAAAAAAAAAAAAATACAGCCAGCTGATGTAACTAAAAAGTAGGTTCTTACTGCTTAAGAATAACAGCAAGGAAAGGCAGGACATCCTAGTCCACTGTTTGTATTAGATTGTGCCTGGATTTTGGAATTCAGACAGGGGAACCAGAATTTACTGTTGTGAATTTTGGCTGACCCTAATTCCCCAGGTTTGTGGATCTACTTGGATTTTGTTGGGGGCAGGGGGGGCGGGGAAGTATTACAAATAAAGTGAATTAGAACTTGCAATGTCTCTTGGGGTTTCAGTACATTTTTAATAAAACGTATTATAAACAACAAAGTATAACACTTTTTCTAAGTTGCTCCACCCTGAGAGTTAGATCTAGAATAGTTAATGATATTAAAAAAAAACCTTGCAAAATTAAAGTGATGACTTTATTTAGTAACTTTAATGTTTATACTTCCGAATCCAAGTGTCTTCAAAAATAACTTGTAGAGACTTTTATAATTGCACGGGGTGTACACGGCAAGGGTGGGGGCTGCTGGGCGGCCTCTGTGAGGAGAGGCCAGGCTGCCCTGCACTGCACATGGCCGGTTCCAGCCGGCTCCAGTGGACCCACCGCAGGGCACAGCTGAGCCCCCTCAGCCACCGAGGTGACAGCTCGAGATAGACATAGTTAAAGGGCAAAAATGCTGCTCAGCAGTGTGTGAGAAAGAGAGGAATGAGGAAAAAGTGTGAGAAACAGCCCTGCAAGCACTGAGGTGAGAGCAGGAGGAGGTGCTCCAGGTGCAGAGATCCCTCGCAGCCTGTGGAGGAGAGCACTGCGCTGCAGGCATTTCCCTGCAGCCTGTGGAGAGGACCACACCAGGCCAGATGTCCACACTGCAGCCTATGGAGGACCCTACCATAGCAGCTAGATATGCCCTGAAGAAGGCTGCAGCCTGTGGAGAGCCTATGCTAGAGCAAGGTTTATCCTGAAGGACTGCAGCTATGGAGAGGATCCATGCTGGAGCAGGGGAAGAGTGTGAGGAAGGAGTGGGAGAGTTAAAACATTATGAACTGACCACAGCCCTTGTTCCCCATTCACCTGTGCCTGTGTTTTTGATTTTTGTCTTTGTTTCTCACCATCCAACTCTAATTGGCAATAAAATTAAATTAATTTTCACCAAGTCAAGTCTGTTTTTCCCATGATGGTAGTAGGTAAGTGATCTCCCTGTCTTTATCTTGACCCACAAGCTTTTCATCTGATTTTCTCCCCCTGTACAGCTGAGGAGGGGGAGTGAGAGAGCGGCTGGGTGGGGGTCTGGCAGCAGGGTCAAGCCACTGCAGTAATCTAGAGAGTCATTGTAGACATAGCTTGTGATTAATGTACTTGTTTGAAAGGATAAGAAGGGACAAGGATTGTTCCTAAGCAGAGGGAGGATTTTGCTGCGTGCACTCAAACTTTGGGAAGGGAAGAACTCTCTAAAGGAAAATACAATGATGATGCTCATTCAGAGGAAATAATGTCAAGGAGGGATATGAGGAGGAGTAGACCATTTGGAATAGCAGTGTTCAGGCTGTATTCTGAAAATGAGCATTTTCTTTCCAGAAAGAAATACGCTAGCTTGACTAAATACTACTTCTCCTTAGTATTTAATAGGCCACAAAAGACCATGTTTTAAGACTTATCTTGTCTGGTAAAATTCTTACCAAGCATAGTATTCATTGGTAAAACACCCAAATCAAAAATATTTTGGTTCAGCTGATTGAGAGGATTTTTCCATTGATGATGTTAAGTACTATTCACCATATAGAATACAACTTTAAAATCATCTCTGTGGGACTTCATTTCACTGTCTTTTCTGGTCAATGGTTTTCATAAGTTAGCCTGTTTTCAGCCATTTTAAATTTTGTAGGGAGGGGACATAATTCCTCTGCAGTTTGGATCTGTCATGAATTAAATGCTTTAGAAAAATTATTTTAAGATGTGCACTTTTTGAAACTTGGCTGAGGTTTTTCACTTGCTTTTTTTTTCTAGCTGAATAATCACAACCTTTGCCAATTCCAAGCTGGTTTTACATGGGAGCTGAAATGCAGTTTTCATGTGTACTTTTAAAATTAATTCCTTCAATCATACAGCACAAATCTTAAAGTAAACTTTTTATCTTTGGGTTTTTGTTAGCATCTCAACATAAATACATGTAGAAAGTGTTCATATAACTTTTCCTTCCTGGCATCAGATAGGTTCTTTTTTTATTTGCTCCCACAGTCAAAATAGACACTTTGGTGTTAGCATCACTTCTCAATAACTGCAATGTTTTTCTTATTTTGATACATGCTGCTTACTGAAAATGGTGGAGTGAAGAGATTATTTTTTTTATTTGATCTTGTTACCTGTTACTTTACATTGCTTTCACTGGCTTCCCCTTTTTCTATTCCATCAGATAAACTACTTCTTGAGGTCCTCAGCATCATATTTCTATAGCTCATCATATAAAATGTTACGCCTTCTCTCTGTTTAACATGTGATAGTGTTTTTGTTCACTGCTTCCTAAATTATCAAATACACATCTCTCCCTTTGTCCAGTTTGCTGCCACCTGTTATGAGGAGGCTCCCTTGCTTATGTGTGAACACTGTCCTCTTTCGAACTTCTGTCTGTTTCAAAAGTAATACCATGTTATAGATGCAATTTAGTGTATTCTGGTAATTGCTTGTTCCCTTCTATCCTGTCTTGTCCTATACATATTGTCCTGGAATGATCTTCTGGATTTTCTGTTGTAAACTAGAGAGGATAAGGGGTTTTTGGCATTTGAGTGAATACATCCAGGTCCAGAACCTATTGAATGACCTATGAGAACATGTAGGCAGATCTGTAGATCTTGTTATGTGGTAACTGCTCTGAACTCCTGTTTTGTGGAGGAAGTGGTAGTTTGTTCAGGTACTGTGTAACTGGAGGATTTCAGGAAGTTGCAGAATGGTGCAGAAGGGACACTTTTTCCTGAGTTCCATGGGGATGGTGGAAAAACTAATCCACAAACCAGTGGATAAATTGTACTTTGCGTTGTAGGAAAGTGGCACCATTCACGTGAGAAAAGATTGTGTATTCAGCTCTGTTGAGCTGGCAGACATTGGTTATGATAGCCTGGCTTGCATCTCATTTTCCAGGGTATAAGTTTTCATGTGCACTTTTATAAGAAGTATTTAAGTTGCAATTGGTGGTGACTGCTATCTTTAAAAGATTTTTCAGGCTTGTGAATGTGAAGATGCTTGCAGATAGACATCAGAGTTGCAAAGTGGTATTCCAGTACTGTCCCATCAGATGAAGCAAAAGACAAAATGAAGCAACGCATATTCTGAGTGGAGGAGAAGTGATTTTGGGGTGGTTTGTCCCTTTACGCATCCTACTTGCAAAAAAAAAAAAAAATCTGTAAGCATGGGTTACAGCATTTGCATCAGTGGAATAAATGCAAAACACTTTACATTTATATGGGAAGAATAATCTTATGTTAAGTCAGTTTTACTCATGTGAGGCATTTTTTGTTTTTAAAAGCTGAGAATTAGCATTTTTAATAGCTTTAGATACTGTGATATAAAGCATATAAGTTTAGGCCATTTTTTAAGAGAAACCTTTTAAGTTTGATTACAAAAATTTTAATTGATTTTTCTCAGTTGTCAGTCAAAAGGTAGTTAACTGAAACCATCTTCAAGCCTGCCTGGAAAAAAATGAGAAGTTCTGTTAACTTGCTTTGAGCTGCACTAAGAGAAGGGGGAGGAAACATCAGGTTTCATGTTTTAGCTTAAAGCTGCTACTAAAGTCTTTGCTAATGATTGAAAGCTAACTGATCATCAGAGGAATTCAGATCATTCAAGCTTTTTGCCTTAAGAGAATTTTGTGAAACCTAATTAAGTAAAACAAATGCCTTTTCTGAAGCAATGCTTTCTCATAATTTTGCAATAGTTTTATTAGAGGGAATAAAACAGGTAGTACTTAATATTTGCCTTCATTGTAAAATTACCTTTTTTTTTAATATAGTTCTCTTACAAGATTTTATGGCTGTGATAACTCAGTCCAGAGAAAAGTAAATAATGTAGTGTTCTAGCAGGATGAATGAGAATTAGCATTAGAGGTTTTTGGAATCTGGCTTAAATATGACTGGAATTTAGAAATTCAAGAATTGTATTCAGCAGCTGAACAGGTTTTCACATTTAGCTTTGGGCAAAATCCATGTGCAGCTATACTAAATTTTTCTTAATCTTGTATGAAAGAAATTACTTATTGGCATCACAAAAAACAATAAAAAACTGCTATGTCAAAGCTTCAGGGATAAATAGCTTTGTACTGCTTAATTAGGTAAATACAATGCTTGTCTTCACTCAGTTAATATATGTTATTAGGGTGTATAACACTGGTCTATTTGTAAACTGCAGTTATCTTCATAGCAGTATATGGTATTGTTTTGTTAATAACTGTGAACTGGTGGAGCTAGGCTAGATAACAGCCTCTGTTGCATTTATGCTAGTGACATTCGTGTCTGAGAGAGAACTAAAGAATGGTGGTTCTCGTTTTCTGTAGGCCTCTATTGTTTGTCTCGTGTCCTAGTGCCCTGCTTGGTATTTTCTTAATATGAAAAACCTTCAAAACTTTAAAATAAGTTAACCGTAGATAAGTTCTAGTTCTGCAATGGGAATAGCAACACAAGCACACTTAATAGGTGATGTGCAGACTTGAGTTGGATCTACTATGAACTGCCCCAGCTTTCCTCTGTAGGGAAAAGAAAAATACCATTTAGAGTAGTGAGAGAACAAGCAAAAGTTTCTTTGTTCAAGTTGTTTGGGTTTTTTTTCCCCATGCAGTACTCTTGAAGATTATGGAGTATATAAAAACACTTAAGCTTCCGTGTGTGATTTGCCTTAAGCACTTGAACTGGTATTGTTCAAGTAGATACTGCTCTGAAGCTTGTTTCATGAATACCTCAGGCTTGAGAGCTGTATAGCAGGAAGGATTTTGTGGCAATGCAGTCAGCTATGACTCATGAGACCTGAGCTGGCTACAGACTTCCTCAGTAGCTGTAGCCAAGTAAATGTTTCTTCATGTAAATTGTTCTTGCTTGTTTAGAATTTAAGAGTTAGTATCTGTTGGTTTTATACAGAAAGATCTGGAACACTTGAATACTTGCAATTGCCTTTATTTCCGCAGGATTCTCTCCAGGTGCCTCGGAAGAATGCTTAGGAGGCATACAGAAAGGGTGTTTGGGGGTGCTGAAGGCCTATTTCTTGCAGCATATTCTTTCATGGAATTATGATTTAGCTGTTTGGGTTTTTTTAAATGCTGGCTCTGGAAGGAGCCCTTGGCGCACACACAGGCTGCCTCTGCCACAGACTCTTAAATTCTGCCCAACTCACCTTTGAAAATGCTGTAAAGGTTTTCAGGTGCTCCCATTCACAGTGTCATGTCAGTCTGGGTTTTTGTTGCCTAGTGTGCTCTCAATTTACGTATGTATGCTGCTTGAGGCTGCTGCAGGGTGGGGGGTGTTAGGAAAAAGCAGCTGAAGTTCTCCAACCTGCTTTAGGTCCTGAGGGTAGATAGTGAACTCCTACTTGCTTCCTGCTTCCCTGCATGACTAAAACATTCCTCTTTCTCGCCTTATCTTGGTTGTGAAAGGGCAGTAGGACATATCCTGGCCTCAGCACAGGTCCTTATCTTGTTACAGGTGAAAATCCCTATTTATCCTCCAATGTCTTGTCAGGTGGCTAAGAACTGTACCATTTTAAAATCACTTCTGAGCATAAGGAGGAAAGTGAACATTAGGCTAGAAACAGTGAACCTCAGAAAAAAGGAGATCTAAATTAAATGAGTAGAGATCTACAGGAAGAAAGTGAAGGGAAGGGAAATAGAAAAACTTCCATCAAGTGTAAGGAGAGGCTCAAACTAGTCTGAAGAGGGTGTTAGAAGAATAAAAGACAGACCTGAGAAGTGGTGAATCTCTGAAGTGTGGTGTCTGCTAGATGCAGCTACAGAAAACAATAAAAGCAGTTACAGCAAGAGGGAAGCCAAGGAGGTTTGTCCATAGCTCAGTGGGGAGGAGAATGTAACAGATGATACCAAAAAGTTACATACTGAAGTCTGCCAAGTTATCAATGAAGATGAAACATTGACTCATTCCTGGTTGAGAAAAGGGTTAATCGACAACAACTTGATTTGTTCTGTGTTAAGAAAAGAACAGATCACATGTGATTCAGGTGTTTTATTTGCTCTTGGTAAAATGCATATTAGAGAACTTGCCTTTCATGTTCAGTTAATTCAGGGTTCTTACGGTGGAGCCTGTCTTTAAAAAAAAAAAGCAGAGGAAAAGGGGGGGAAATAATGGGTCTGATTTCAGTTGCCAAAAATATGGAAAATTGGCAATTAATGAGTACTATAAGATGGTAAATAGGTAACATGCATCTGGCAAGAGCAAATCATGTATCAGCTGTCTAACTTCCTTTTGAAGCAGTATTTATCCTTGTTAGTGGATATTTCTTATCTTTAAGCAACTTGTCTAACAGGACTACCTGATCAGCTGGCTTTTTTGTAACATGGAACTGCACAGTGAGATGAGTAGAACCCTAGACCTGATTTTTCAGATGGCTTAGTCTCTAACTATAGGTAATGCAGAACTGTGCATGCAGTGAATGGCCCAGAAAAGTGTTCAAAGGTTTTAGCTAGACCTCAAGGAAAACATTTCCCTTCCCTGTCTTAGCAACGAGGCATAGTGTGTCCTACTGCCCTGCTCGGTATTTTCTTAATACAAAAAGCCTTCAAAATTTTAAAATAAGTTAGCCTTAGATAAGTTATTTCAGATTTTCAAATATATTAAAAGTTGCTATGCAAAGAAAGGGAATATATAAACCTGCCTTTGAAAAGGGCAGAAAGGTGATGGTCTTAAATCACATTAGAAGATGTTTAGGTTAGAGATGGAGGCAGGAAAAAAAAGTAAGGATGATTGCACACTGGAGTAAGTTGTGTATGGAAGTGTGGAATCAGTAGTACTGCAGGCTTTTAAGATGAATTTTGGCAAGTCTTTCTAACTGCGTAGCATGTAATTGCTTTTAACTACTCGCAAAGGGCTTCAGAGAGAGAGAGATTGAGCAGAGGAACGCTGTCACAGCAGGAAAAACTTTGATAGCTAATTCTTGTACGCTTGCTTTTTGGGTGATTTGGGGGAGAATCTTCCATTGTTGTAGATGCATGTCCCCCACCACATGGCTAAAGGAGGGCCCGGCAGACAGGTGGTTGGGAACAGGCATGTAAGCTTGACACATTGATGTGGCAGGTTTGCTACCCTAAAGCAGATAAACATCTTTCTCACGTATAGAAATAATAATGTAGCAAATGCAGTTTGAGGAAGGGGGGCCTGGACTAGGAGACTTGATGTCTCGTACTGGGTTTGCGTGGCAAGGTTTTGGTAGTAGGGGAGCTACAGAGGTGGCTTCTGTGAGAAGATGCTAGAAGCTGCCCCCATATCTGACAGAGCTAGTTCTATCTGGCTCTAAGACGGACCTGCTGGTGGCCAAAGCTCAACTAATCAGTGATGATGGTAGCACCTCTGCGATAACATATTTAAGAAAGGGTAAAAACTGCTGCGCAACAGCATCTGGTAGAGAGGAGTGAATATGTGAGAGAAACAACTCTGATGACACCAAGGTCAGTGAAGGAGGGGGAGGAGGTGCTCCAGGTACCAGAGCAGAGATTCCCCTGCAGCTCGTGCTGAAGACCATGGTGAATCAGGTTGTCCTCCTGCAGCCCATGGAGATCCATGGTGGAGCAGATAGCACCCTGGAGCCCATGGAGGAACCCACGCCAGGGCAGGTGGATATGCCCGAAGGAGGCTGTGACCCTGTGGAGAGCCCGTGCTGGAGCAGGCTCCTGGCAGGACCTGTGACCCCGTGGAGAGAGGAGCCCACATTGGAGCAGGTTTGCTGGCAGGATTTGTAACCCTGTGGGGGACCCATGCTGGAGCAGTCTGTTCCTGAAGGACTGCACCCCGTGGAAAGGACCCACACTGGAGCAGTTCGTGAAGAACTGTAGCCCGTGGGAAGGACTCATGTTGGAGAGGTTCATGGAGGTCTGTTTCCTGTGGGAGGGACCCCATGCTGGAGCAGGGGAAGAGCATGAAGAGGAAGGATTGGCAGAGACAACGTGTGGTGGACTGACTGCAACCCCCGTTCCCTGTCCCCCTGCGCCGCTCAGGGGGAGGAGGTAGAGAAATGGGGAGTGAAATTGAGCCCAGAAAGAAGGGAGGGGTGGGGGAAGGTGCCTTTAGTTTTGTTCTTATTTTTCATTATCCTACTCTGATTTAGACTGACAATAAATTAAATTAATTTCCCCAAGATGAGTCTTTGCACTGTTTTGCTCATGATGGTAATTGGTAAGTGATCTCTCCCTGTCTTTATCTCGACCCACGAGCCTTTCGTCACAATTCCTCTCCCCTGTCCAGTTGAGGAGGAGGAGTGATAGAGCAGCTTGGTGGGCACCTGATGTCCAGGCAAGGTCAACCCACCACATGTCCCTTCTTACCTCCCTATGTTCTGTGGTTCAGTGAAGGCAAAGCAGTGTATAGAACCAGTTTTGAAAGTTGTTTGAATTGAATTAAGTTGAGATGATCAGGTATTAAGTAATTAGTAGCTGCAGTTGATTGAGTTGATTGTCAGTTTTGTCAGTTGCTGGGTTTTTTTCTGTGGGAAGTTTAAATGTCTTTAAATTGAACTTAGGTTCTGATGCTTGACCAAATATTTGAAGCTTTTAAAAAAAAAAAAAAGTGAAGCTTCATGTACTTTTATTAAACTCTTCCTAGCTCATTTTTTATTTGGTAGTTTGGCTTCTGTTGTGCTTTTCTTCCTCCTTAGTATATTTAAACAAGAAAGATTGTGTATGATGTGTAAGTAGCTTCTGATTTCCAGATCCTTTGAAAATAATTCTCACTGACACTGGACTGTTGTGCATGACAACAAATGAGACTTGCTTCTACATTTTCTTTTGTGGAGTGTTTCATGAGTGATCCACAGTGCTTCAGTTGTCTGCAAGATGAACGTATTCACGGAGCGGTTCTTATATTGTAAAGGATACCAGTAATGTGTAGACTTGTCTTTAGCATCTGGAATCAATATTTGTGGTCCTTATCACCATGTTCCAGTATTTAAAGGGTGGCTACAAAGAAGATGGAGACTCCCTTTTTACAAGGAGTCACATCGAAAAGGCGAGGGGTAATGGGTACAAGTTATTCCTGGGGAGACTCCGATTGGACACAAGAGGAAAATTTTTCACAATGAGAACAATCAGCCATTAGAATAATCTCCCCAGGGAGGTGGTGGATTCCCCAACATTGGGCACTTTTAAGATTCAGCTGGACGGTGTGCTTGGCCATCTTGTCTAGACCCTGCTTTTGCCAAGAAAGGTTAGACCAGATACCAGAGTGGTGATACTGGAAAGGATTGCATGTTGCTCTCAATTGCCTGACAATCCTGTCTTACATGGTGAAAGTAGTTGAGGCAGAGGGTGCCACAGCTTCCTTTAGTTCCTGCTCTTCCTTGTCATTTTGCTATGGTCTGCTTTTATGGTTCTATCCTGGTGCTTTTTGCTACAATGTATATATTCCTTCCATCTAAAATCCATACTGATAGCAATAACCTTAATTTTTTTTTTCCTGCTTTGAAATAAAAAAATTATGTATATAGGTGTATTTTCCTGGTTGTGTCCAGTAGTTATTTTGCTAAAGGATTTGTTTTGAACTATGAAGTTTTGGTCAATGTTTGTGTGGAACTTTTTTGTGACAATTTATTTAATAAGAATGTATTATTAGGCTTTTCTATTTCAGAAGACTGGCACTTTTCATTATGAGGGTGTATGTTCATTATTTGAAACAGCTACGTGAAACGGAATGTAGAATCTAGGATGAATTCAAGACAATATAGACCAGGTTTTCTAATTACAGCGTTTTAGAGCATCAAAATATTCTGTGAGGTATTGTTGATCATGTTGCTAATTTTAGCTACTCTTACGCTCTTTTCTGTCACAGCCCCATGACTTTGACGAATGCAGATTTGATATTAGCGTAAACGATAGTGTTTGGTACCTCCGAGCTCAGGACCCAGACCACAGACAACAGTGGGTAGATGCAATAGAACAACACAAGGTACGTTTTTTTTTCTGATTTCCTTTCTCACTCCCTCATTAGATCTGGTGGTGCTTGTGGAGGGTTGTAAGCTTCCTGTACAGTCATTAAAGTACTCGAGGTATTTATGACAGGTAAAAGCTGCAAGATTGAAGCTGCGTTAAATAATGTTTCAAAGGAATTGATTTGCTTGTTCTTCACAGGTAAGAGTTTAGAGAACTGGGAGCTAACAACTGTGGACTCTTCTTGAGCTCTCTAGCTTGAAAAAGAAAAAGCTTGCATTATGTTTGAGTGACTTTGTAATCATTTTGTCCATCCTCTCTCACTCATTCTTGAATTGTTTCTTACCTGTCCTAGATGTTAAACTTGTTAGTCTTAGAGTCAATTCTCCTAGGTTATCATTCTGGTTTTAAGCTCCTCTCTTTCATCGTTTGGCTGTTTTTACTGTATCTGATTACTGGCTTTTGTCTACTTGTCTTTTAAGGCCTTAGTCTTCATCAGGATTTTGGTTCAGCTTTCCTGATCTATCCTGTATGTCTTTCAATGAACTCAGTTATTTTCATTTTACCTACAGGGCTTGAAGGTCAGTTATTTTTAAAGTACGTAGCACACAAAGCATACACTATGTTTTCAGGTACAAGACAGGTACTGCCCCAAGGCGTTGAGTTTAACTACAATACCTAGCACAATGCAACTTCTGCATCTGGGTTATACAGGTGTTACAGGAATACAAATTAAAATAGGTATCTAAGTAGGTATGTATTTTTGCCTGCAGCTTCTTGAAGTATTGCTTATTTAAGTACTATGTGTAATTAGGAAGTTTCACCTTTTGTGGGTAATCCTTCAATAAGCAGTACATGCTCTTAAATTTGAAGTGCTGCCTTTTGATAATGGTTCTCTAACAAAAAAAATCATCTCAATTAGAGTATTAGTCCATTTATAGCGTGGCATTTTGCCTTCACTTTGATACAGAGGTAACATTAAAACATGTAAAATTAAGCTGCAAAACTAGGATTCTTTTCTGTAGTCTAGTGAAAAAATACGAAATTAACCATGGAGTGTTCTTGAGACAAAAATACCGCAATTTGTTACTATTGCAATACCTAAGAGAAATGTCTCAAGAGGATACACTGAACAAGTTGCTGGATTACACATCCATAGAGCTTGCATTTCAAAAACTGTTTTACAGGTATGGGGTTGTGGGGACATGGAACTTGATAACCCTGGGCTAAAACTCAGACTAGGTTTGGTGAATGATTTAGCTGGTGAAATGCAGAACTTAACCTGAAGTCTGGATAAGCTGAAATGCAGGGTGGGTCATTGCATGCTACCATGCAGGAATGAATGAGGAAAAAACCCAAATCCTATCTTAAACTCTGCTCTGCACAACCTCAAAGGGAAATCTTTTTCATGCTGTTCTTTTCCCTCTTCTAAGGCTGTCCTTAACTGTTGCTGAGTTCTGAACTGATAATTTTATGGAACCACCTATTTATAATATGGAAGTATTGAGTGGTAACAGTTTAAACTTTGTCATTATATGTGTAAATTTTGAATTGTTTTTCTGTCACAAAAAAAAAATCTTGTTTTTATCAACACTGAATTTTCTTCTCCTGCTTTACTGCCCAGCCCCTATCATGAGGTGTCTGTTTGCTTTTCTTTTTCTGTCTGGTATTACTGGTAAACTTAAGTCATCTTATTCAAACTCCTTTTCAGATCGTTAATGAGTGTTGAGGAGCACGAGTTCTAGCATTCCAAAAGTGACCTCCCTTTGTGAAGGAGCCTGATTAATTATGCAGTTTTTCCACTTTAAAAAAAAGGCTTCTTTTAATATTGATTTCGGTTTGCACAGTTTAAACTTCCATGCTTTGCAAGAATTTAGTGGTTCTTTTAAAAAGAAAAAAGATAATACATTGTATCAGATCTCTGTCTTCACATTTAAAGGAGTGGAATGAGAGGTTTCTTGGATAATTCCACTACCCAATTTTTTCAGTATTTACTTAGAGTTAGTATCGGGATAGGGGTAATGAGTGCTTTTTTCATTATTTTATTAAAGTTATCTTTCTGCTCATGGCTAAAGGAGAGTGAGTCCTGTATTCTGGAATGTTATATAAACTGAAAAAAGTATGTCTACAAGTAGGAAGTGGAAATAAAATTCTTTCTGTATATGCTGAACTGACAAGAAACAATGCAGTTTGCATCTTGCTGTCCTAATGTAATAACACTGGACTTGACTGTTCCAAATCTGATGGCTTTTTCAGTATGTGTAGTTTGCAGTTTCATGGCTATTTGACATTTTTCAGTTTCTTGCATACTCCTTTTTACTCTCTAGTGTTTACAGTATTCAAGACAAATAGTTGTTCTCATTCTTAAATGGAGAGGGAAATATTATGGCACCTTACTTCTAAATAAACCATCAAACCATTTAATATATTAAAGCAGTACATTATTTAAAAGCATTCTCTTTGTAGTATGCAACTAAATACCATGATCAAGACAAGGCGAGGAAAATAGCAAAAGGTAATGCGGTCTTGTAACAATAGCTTGGACTCAAGTTAAAAGTATATAATTACATTTCAGAAAATCATGAGTTACTAGCATTTTTTTCCAGTGCAATATTCTGTTGTCTTCATAATACAGTAGCAGCTTCGTGTGATGAATGTTGTAGGTGTGGAGGTGTATCTGTTCCTACTAACTGTTCCTACTAAAATACATAGGAATCTTGTTACCAGAAGCCTTGGAAAAGTGCTGGATGCACATAAATAGGTGTTTGATGTAATTAAACATAAAACAGAAATGTCCAAATCCAGTTTTCAGTGTGGTTATCATTAATGTTTCTTAAAGAATGTGTCTCCAAATGTCTTGTTTCTGTATTTTCCAAATTGAGTGGTTAGTGCTATATCATATAATTTATATACAACTTTGTAGGAAAAATGTACTGGAAAAATGTACTACTTCTTAATAACATTGCTCGGATCTGAAAAATAGATTTTCTTGGAGTCTGGAAGTTAATCCTATTTTTCATTTGAATTTGTATGAACAACACTTCACTGATCCTTAGTTTCAAGTAACTTTTCACCCATCCTTTAATTTTCTTCAGCTCTTGTAGAAGTTTTATATCTAAACCCTTGATTGAGAGTAGAAGATGAGCTTTTGTGAGGCAAAACATCCCATTTCACTAAAAAGTTTGGATTTTTGCCTGCTTACTCTGAAATTTTCTGAAGGAACTTTCCTGGTCAGGTTACCAAAACTCAAGCAAATGTTCCTTGACAAGCTGTTGTTACCAGATAAAAATTGTTTTTGTTTGAGAACTGGGTTCTTGAACTGACACATAATAATTAGAATAAAACTGAGAGAGGAAATTATTTCCTTTACTAAGCAGTCATTTTGATTAACTTGAGTCTGCTGCTATATAAAGTACTTTTTTTGTTTGTTTTTGAAGCTCTCTGTTACTTACTGAGTGGGTAGGTAATTCTGGTAGGCTGCTTAAGCTGTTTGCTAACAAAAGTATGTTTGTGAGACTTACTGTAGCATGTCACAAGGTTGTTTATCTTTAGAGTACAAAAGATGGACTGAAACTTTGTGACTGTGTTTCATTGTGCTCTGAACAGAGAAAACACTGATTTAAAATTAATTCTATATTAAATTTGAGTGAGCAGAATTAGAAAAACTTTCTGCTTAGCAACATCAATGAGTAGCTGGTAGCCGAGAAATGTAAAACATCTAATGTTCAAGCATGAAAACTGTTAGAATTTGCTGCTCTCTTTTTTTTTTTTTTTTTTTTAAATCATTGCATTAGCCTTTTCTTGTATTGAGGTTCCTGAACGCTTCCTAGATAAATGTTTCAAGTACAGTTTCTAAAATGCTTATTAATATCTCTAAACTGGAGGAGGGAAAAATCTAAAACAGTGATAAGAGCATCAGTGAGGCAAATGAACAAATAGCTCGTGTAACCAGGAGTCCTTTCTTCTACTTAAATGTTTCATTAGATGTTCTGAGCAGATACTTATCTGTAAAATACCTGTTTGTAAGGGTGTGTTTCATTAGGAAGCTTCTCTGTTCTCCTACCCTAAGAGATAGTCAGGTCTAGGATGACTGATAACCTTTTCTTAGATGGATCTAATGGCAATGTATATTGCTGAAGAACTCAAGACCAGACTAGGTTTCCACATTTCTCCAGTGTAAAAACATTGATGATGCATGAGCACCAAGGTATTGATGCTTTTGAAAAGTTGCTCTCTTCTTAAATAATAAATTGAAGGACTGACTCCAGGTCTCTACTGTGGTTTGAAAATGGAGTATGGAATTTCTAAGCTAAGATTAGAGAAACCGGCTTAAATGTTGTTAGTTCTGTGCTGTGAGGAAAATGCCTGGGTTTACCTGCAGAGAACATGGACTCGTGCAGCATGTAACTTCTAACAAATAAAATGAATGTGTGCTGTATGAATAAACAAGATTTACTTTTTCACTGAAGTGGAAAGTTTTTCTTCACACATATTAAACTTACCCGAAGTTTTCATTCTTTGCCCTCTACTCTGGAGAGTCAATGTGTTAACTTACAAACTTGCTTTACTTCCCAAAAGTATAGATGAGGGGAGTGAACTGCTGTTTGCTGTGAGAACCATCTGGATAATTAAACTTATTTTGAGCAAGTTAACTTGAACTCCTGAGATCTAGATAATGATTTATTGTAATTTTAATCTAACACCTGAGTTGAAAACTTGCTGAGAATTTGTTTAGAAATGAATGTTTCATGAGAAACTCTGCATCAGCTTAGGTTTTGTCCCATTTTGTTCCATCTTAGTTTTAATTTTTTCCACACAGTTTCTGCATGTGTTCATTATTGACTTTGTGAGTCTTCAGCAAAATAAAGTGTGAGAGTTAAAACACTTGAGAGTGTTTTAACTCTTGGATTTTCAAAATCTTGTGGTTATCAAGCTGAAATACTGTTAAAGTCTTGCTGACTTCTTACAATACCTGTCTTCCGTGTGTCAAACTGTAAAAAGTAATTTTTCCAAAGGGATATCTAGATATCCTACGAGTTTGGCATGTAAGGAAGTAGGGTAGGTTCCCTTTTTCATTTTGAAGTGATGATATACGAGGTGTTCCTATCTAGAGCAGGAGGCATGAATTTCAAAGTCTGACTGTGAAAGGCATCAAGTGGCTACCTTGAAGGAGTGACTACTTCTTTGTTTTTACTGTTGATTAGACACTGAGAGAGGAGTCAGCTACTTAGAATAGGGTTATACAGAAACATCGGGAAGAGTAAAACTTACAAAATGTCTCTTTTCTAGCAGTTTTTTTCCCAAAATAGCTTGGAGGGAGGGGGCGTGGCAGCCTCAGGGGGGTCGAAGATAGATTAGCTTGTAAGTAATACTAGTTTTGTGAAATTCCTAATATATTACAACTTGTTTTTTAAATTATCAGTTGTCAAACTCAGTAAGACGCTTCACATCCCAGGTTTTTGCATTGTTTAAGTACAGATCTAGTTAAGATGGTGAAAAAACAAAAAGCTGGATTTAGCAGGCTAGTGAAGTCAAATTTAGGCGTAAGTATTAAAACAGTTGATTCACTTCCTTTATTAAACACTGATACATTTCCAAACAAGTAAACTAGAATTGGGACATTTAGTTTTGAGACGATTGTTTTCTGAATGTGGATCCTGGTTCATAGATTAATTTAGGAAACTACAGAGCAAACTTTAAACAGCATAATTTTGATTGCAGTTAATAAGGGCACTTTAGAATATGGTTGTGGAAAAAAAAAAGACAACATTGTCAGTTTGAAACTTTCACAAAATGCTTGTTAACCACATAAAATGTGGTTCTTTTTCCACATAACCTAAAAAAAGTTAAGTTACCTTATGCATAGAGTATTAAGAATCATTAATTTCACCATTAAGATAATCTGCATGTTGTGTTTTCTCTTGTCAATGTACTGTTCTAAAAGAGTTACTGAATGTGCTGTTAGGCATTGAAAAGTATTACTACTTTTACAGTAATTGTGACGTTGAAGCAGAAGAGGCAGCCTGGTAGGTGTCTGAGGAGAAGACAGGGGGTAGAGGTAGGCTTTTGCTAGTCTAACATGATTGCAACACTGTACAAAAACAACTCCCAATGGCTAAAAACAGAGCACCATAGTGTTGTGCGCTTGAGAAGCATCTTAAATATGACAAAATAACCCACAGAGCACTCTCAAAGGAGCCCCCTCAAACCATTCTAATTGTTCCAATTCTAAAAGGTTGAGTTAATGTCAAATTGCTTAAATCTGTTGGTAATACAAATCAGCTTCTGGGTAAACAGTATGAAGGACGTCAGGTAAAATATTGAAGTACAATATTGAAGTATTTCTTAAAATTAAACTTGGCCTTCTGTCTTTGTGTTACTTCTCTTATGAACTCAAGTATAAGCAGTTATGCAGGAGTAACTTTTTTCAAACTCAGAGGAAACCTTAAATTTCACTTCCAACTTGATGTAAGCACCCAGAGTATCTCAGTTCCCTGTGTTTTGTTCTGTAATTGGAATGCTTCACCTTCAGACTGAGACCCAAGTGCATCTACCCATTCCTTCAACCTAGTAGCTGCCTAAGAAATTTCATGTTAACAATACTTTAAGTCAAGCTTTTGTTTGAATACTGTATGCAACTATTGATCTATGAGATTATTTTTAGTTAGCTGTGCTAAGAAAACATTGAAAAATGCTAATGGAGGTAACTCTTTTATACTACTATTTTATTAGCAGTGGATGCCAGAGCAAAAAATTTCTGACCAGAAATCTGGTCAGAAACCAATATCAGAGTTTTATTTTGTTAAAAACAGAGTTCAGATTATCAAAGGGATAATGAATCCCTCATTATGAAAGGGAGCGTACAGAAGGGTACCTTTCCACAGGCTTTCAGCAATTGTGAGGAGAGCTGTAAGATTCTGTGAAGACAGGGTAATTTTCTCCTTTTCTACACCTCTTGAATCCTGCCCCAAGATTGACCTAGTTTACTGACAATGCCAATAAAGACATGCAAATAAATCACTCCAAATCTCTGTTGCATGTCTGGACTGAAACTAACATTAGTAAGATAATTCAGAATGAATAGGAAAGTATATGCAGAGTAGGAATGCTATAGAAACATTTTGATTCAGCACACTGATGTAACAAACTTTTTAAATAGAAATTAAATGAGAAGTATAAATTTCTGCCATCAGTGAATAGTTTTGTACATTAAACGTAGTTTTCCTATTTTCTGGCAGATCTTTGTGGAGCCACTGAAATAAGTAGTTTGGATGTTTATGTAGACTATATTTAAGTGCGTGATGAAACACTGTGCAAATGGTCTTCAGAAGTCTACATTGATGTTATGACCTTTATAAATCTAATTTTTTTGGTACCAGTTTACTATATTGCTGACAATTAGGCACTGTCAGGTAATTTCTGGCAAATGGCATCTGTTCTAATGTTGATGAGTGAATGCTAATTATAAATACAACCTTGTTGATTATTTTAAAATTAGAACTTTCCAATAGTGTAATTTCAGATATGTCATACAGGAGGGAGCAATAGGAACAGTGTCTGTTGCCATTTCTCCAGCTACTTTCTCTCCTGGAGTTTAGGTGTTTCAGTAATGTGTGATGTTTAAATGATTTGCTTCCTCAGCAGTGGTTGCTGAGGTCTGAAAAGGAAAAAATATAGCTCCCTAATCTGTTAATTTTTTTGGCATTTCGTCCTAACACCAGTTCTTCTGTCCCTACTTCCCCTCTGTACCCATTCACAAATAAGACTGGCTTAAGTGGAAGCAACAGTGCAGATGAAGGAAAGCACAGGAGGTATGGGAGCAGGTAAATACTGTTTAACTTTGGTTTTTTTTTTCTCAGGTTCATAGTGAGGCCTCCTTTTTCCTCTGTTGATATCGGTGGCCTAAGTGTTTGAAGAAGTTTCTTAAATAGTCTTGATGTCAGCTCTTGTTCCCTATCAAATTGATTTGGGTTGCCTTGTTCTGTTGTCTGATGCTCTGCAGCACATCTACAAAGTCTAAATTTTTCTGTTTGATGCTGACACTTCGGATTGTATAGAATACTGTATTAGTTTCTGTGATATCGCATGTTGCTCCAGAAGCTAGTGCCCCACTTGCACTGTGGCGTTGCAAGGCACTGACTTGCAGCAGCAGTGCAACTTGCCTGACAGGAGGCTGGAGAACAGCATTCAGGTATCTGTGTTAAGCTGTAAAAAGTTGTTACCTGTTTAACAGACTTAAATGTGTAGACGAGTCACCGATGAGTGGTAGAGACATATGCTTAAAGGTGTTGCAAAAACAGTGTGTACTAGTTTGAAACTAGAAAACCATAAACTGTTGCTCAAGTTTATGCAGGAACTTAGATCTGCTCTTGTTGCTGTTCTGTCACTTATGTATGTTGACATAAAAATAAGTTCTTGTGTATTCACATCTGACATCTTCCTTCAAAGCTGAATTTGAAGTGTTTACAAAAATACTCCCTGACAGCTAAACAAAAAATTAAGTCCAAGCATAGTCTTCTGAACTCTGCAGTAATAAGCTTATTTATTTTGGATTTTGGCTTGATCTCAGACTAAAGTGAGAAATACACAGGAGAAGGATGTAGCTGTCTCAAGTCCAAGCACCTTGCCTGGCTTTTCAAGTTCATTGGTCCTTTAACTGTGAATACTGGCTTTTCCTTTTTGCTCTTCAGTGACACCTGACTAGTATACGTATCAGAGGAGAAATAAACTGAAGGGCCCTCCTGAAGGAAGAGTCATGAAGTTCATCCTAATTCTTCCCCTAATATGAACTAAAGTCATCCTTATTAGATGCCATGTTTCATTACAAGTTAGACTGGTAAGTGTTGTAACAGTGAGGGATCATGGAATCATTTTAGCCTGTTTCTGCTGTTAAAGGGATTTCTTCTTGACATCCTCATCTAATCTGAGTTTTCCTTTATAGAGTAGTCTTACTCACAGTCAGTCTGGAGAGGAGATTCTTTCCTTCACCTTTGCGATGCTTAAGATTTCTTGCCTTTATGTTGGCCTGAGCAGGTCCCCATTCCTCAATTGTTCTTCATGTGGACATCTCTTACAACTCTCTGATACCTTGTATGGCTCTATTCCGAACTCAGTCCTCATCTTTCTTTGAGGTACAGGACCAAAATTAGACTCAGTATTCTTGCTGAGAATCTTACGGATTTTGTATAGACTGCAGGATTACTTTGTGGGTCTTGTCAACTACCCTGTTTTGCAATACCATGATTTTTTTTAGTTTTTCAGCTTGAGAACCACTAAATCTGTTTCATCTCTAGAACTATCTGCAGATTGTTACCTGACCTGTACTCGTGCAGTACAATATTTCCTATAACCAAGCAAACACTGAACTTCATTTTTCTCCAGTGTATACAAGTGTTAAGTTTTTGCTGCTCTTCTATCAACTTCAGTCTTTCCAACTCTGCTGTCTTGATTTCTTTCCAGAAATAATTCTTTGTGCTGCTTGGGTTGGGTTCAGTTTCTTAAGTGATTGTGCTTCTTCTAGTACTTTCTAAAGTATGGAGACTGGCTGGGTGAAGAAAGGCTATATCGTTTAGCGGTATCTTGGTTGATAGCTGAGCTTTCTTTTTGCTCTGTTGGGAGCTGGCTTATCTGAGCCTGAAGCTGTACACGTATGTGCACTTAAGATAATATTAAATCTTTGTATCCATGAAAGCTGTGATCACCGTCTGCCATATGTTCCTAATTAAAAAGTTTTCTGCTCCATCTAGTCAGAGCATTAACAGGTAGTCTTCATAACCTTAGTAGAGGTCTTGAACTCTCTCTCAAACCCCTACCCTCAAAAGGTAGTGAAATTAGTTGAGATGGTTTACTCCTATCTTTCCCTTATGTTAGCTAAATGTATGAATTGACTGAAGATTCAAATGCACATAAAGGCTAAAGTAACTTTTTGATCACTGTATAGCCAGTGGTGAGCCAGGGTGTTCTGAAATACCTAACGAATGCCTGAGAACTACAGGCCAAAATGCAAATTAGCAGAGCATTGCCTTGTGGGTGCAATACCATGTGAACGAACACACTTTGAAAAGTGCTAACTCGGTATCAGATAGCGTGAAAGGCTTGTGACTCTACTGCTAAGCTGTTAAGAGTATGTCAGTCAATATTTTTGTAATGCTATTTAATGAAGGGTGGTCTACGTGGCTAAAGTAAACTTGGTGCCAAGTCTAATGCTGAGTCTTGAGGTGAGTGGAACTAAGCTACCAGACCTAACATGCAGCTGGCCGTGTGGCAAATAACCAGTCTCATTTCTATAAACAAGTGGGATCCTAGTAGTAAACTCAAAGGTGTTATTAATTCACTTTGTGAAAACAACAGTGGTAGATCATTTTGATAGCGTATACTTTCATTTAATAAAAATAAGGGGAATGTCAATGTTTGTAACTGGCAGAATGACATGTGGTAGTTCTAGGAGTCGAACTATCCGTGGTAGAGTGGAAGCACGTTTTTGCATGGTCTCCCTGAAAACAATATTGTTCATTGAGAGAGTCCTGTGTCAAGCTTGACTTTGATGGTAAATGCCTCTTCAAATCAGGGTAAGCTCTTGGTATCAAGAGCAGAAAGTACAGAGCTGCAATGTGGAAGTAGTGAGTAGTTAAACAGTTAAAAGTTGACACTTGCCAAATAGATCTGCATGCTGTTTACTCAGAATTATTACTCAGCAGCTCAAACAGTACTGTGCATTAACAGTTTAATAGAAAAAGCTTGGATACTCTGTATGCCTCCATCTACCAAATGCAGTCTTTCTTTCTAAAAAGACTTTAAGGGGTGGTGTTTGTTCAGTGAGCTTTCATTACAGTGAAACTCATTGAGCTGATATTAACAGACCAGAGTTACACCCTAGCCATAGGGAGCAGATGCTGCTCAGCCACATGGGTGGGGTGCACAAGTAGCAATGATACATATTCGGTAACATTCGGCAGAGTTAACTTTTTGGTTCTTTTGAGAGAGGCAGACACACAAGCACACACACACCACCACCCCTCTCCTCATCCCCCTCCTGAAAAAGAGAATAGCTGCAGGAGCTAATGGGACTCCAAAGAGCTGGGGGAATTCTTTTAAAAACAAAACAGCAAGACTTGGGGCATCTCCTGCTTTTTTAATTTAATGTCCACTTGCCGTTATTGGAAGCTCTTAAGGTAATTCTTCTAATATAATTTCCATTGTAGGGCAACAAAAAAAATCTTTTTCTCTCTCTGAAAACAGATAATGCTTGAAAATATGCATTTGCTATCATTTTAGTGTCATCTAGGTGAATGGACTTACTGTAGAGGAATCAAAATTCTGGTGTCTTAAGCATACCTATTTTAAATGGGAGGGGAGGAAGAAAGGTTTAATATTTAACTGCTAGTATTTAAATGTCATATATTGATTGGTATGAATACAGCCATCAGAAAATGGAGGGGGGGGAGGGGAATAAAGAGAGAGATGTCCATCTTTCTTCCCCCCCAGTAATCTGAAATAACTTGTGGGGATTTGTGTATTACCTTAAAATTGCTGGTTTAAGCAAGCAAATGTAGCTGAGGCTGCTCAGCTGGTAAGAACTACTTGCCCTGATGTACATTATGATGCTGGTAGTGAAACTTGTAGATGTTGTAGAGAAGCTGTGCTTTCAGGGGAAGATTAGATGGATTGCTCAAGTTATTAGTCCTTTACTGGAAATAACAAAAGTTTCTTTCTTTAAAATTGAATCAAATATGCTCTTTCAAAGAGGAAAACTAAGCTTGGATATGTCTTACACATTCCATTATTTTAGCACTGTTATCAGCAGAAACTCTTTAATATGTATGATACTCTGTGTCATTTAATGTTACTAAATTTGCTAAGTGCACTTATTGCTGGAAACTGTGTATTTCCTGAAAGAAGACTTTAGGGGAAGGCCAGTGAATCAGCAGTTTCAGTTGACTACACAAGCATATGCTGCAGCAAACCTAAATGCTGTCACTTCCAAACTGTTGAAACTTCTCTTTCAGGAAAGAGAAAAATAGTTATTTGTCTGTCTTGGCACCCTTTTGCCACTCTTGGGCCCATGTTTGAACAGCAGCTGTAATATTAATAAGTAGTTACAGTTAAGACTGTTTAAAGCTGGACTAAAACTTTCAGTCCATTCCAGCCCAACACACTCGATTAATTATAAATAATGCAGATTGTTTCACTTTGACCAGCCCAATCTGTCTTTGCCTGTGTGTTCCAGTTATGTTTCATAACTATCACTTTGGCTTTGAAAATAGATATAATTCTGTGAAGAATACATCCTTACGGGGTGGAGGCCTGGGTGTCTAATTGGACATGCTCTGAGCAGGAGGTGGAACTAGAGATATCTTGCAACCTCGTCATTCTGATTCTATGATAAAACCACATTTCTTATGTAGCAGTTCAATTCTTCCTTGTTCATGTCATAATATTTTCTACTTCACAGCAAAAGGATTCCTCATTCCTCTCTTGAAATGATCCTCTTTTAACAAAGTGAAGTTTTATTGCCTCAATTTGCTGGTTTTCAGACTTCGTAAATAAAAGATTTGGTTAAACTCTGTCTCCTTGAAGTTTTGCTTTGTTCTTGCACTGTTCGAAGGTGCAGCTTCTGCTTATTTCCATTCTTGCTTCTACCTGCCCCCAAATATGCTAAACGAGGTTAAGCAGAAAATAAGATATCTACTTCGCGTGTTTAGTGGTACTTAGGTTTGAGGGAAAATGTAGGTTAGGTAAACCTGCCATTTTGAAATGTAAAAAGAAAGTGCAAAGATAAGCAACAACAGCTATTTAGACTGTATTTCCCATAATCTAATCAACACATAGGATTTAAGGTTTGTGCAAGTGTATCTAATTGATCTTCAGAGACTTACTGGGCTGGTTTGTGTTTTAGTTCTTGAAAAGAGGCCATCATGACTGCTAGATGCATGTCTTTAATAGATTAAGAGTGTTCAGCTGGCAGTACCAGTCATACATAGCCTCTCTTCTTGGAGTGTCCATGTGAGTAGACAAGTGATGCACCTGGAGTAAAACCATGTGTTTGGGCTTGGTCATATGAAAAGGAAGTCTGCAATATGTGACCTGAGGCTGCAATTAGAAACAAAACTTGTGTGTCACCTGGCTGGAAAGGTTTTCTGCCAGCCTCATTGGTTTATAGTGTCTTGATATAAAATGCTTCAAGAAAAGTCTTACCTTCTTAGAGCCCTGTGATACACAGGCAATCTGCAAAGTTTTCCTTTACTATCCTAGACTGTGGGGCAGCTTTGAGGCTGGAGTGCTTTTGGATGAAGATGCCATAGCTTCACTTCACTGCCATTTTTATGGCTGTACTTTGTCATGCCTGAACAGGACTATATGCAGATCTGTCAGAATATGAAGATCTGGTGGCAGAATATGCATTTTGTCACTGCCATGCAGAATGGGCAGGGAACACCTTGCCACACCTACCATCAGGTGGGAGTCTGCCTCCCCTCACTTAGCAATGGAGTGAAGTCAGCTTTTAATGTGTTGCAATTTAAAGCAGATAACAGCAAGAATATGGCCATTCTCCTTGAGTCTTACGCCACTCCCCCATACACACATTCCAGTGCCTGCAGGCAATAGCATCAGTGTTGCAAGTGGTTTGTGAGCTCTTAACACATGGCTGGCTTTCTCATGATGAATTCTTCAGGGACATACTACTGTAAGGGAACCAGCAGTGGGATTGGATTTTAGCAGTATGTAAAGAACATACGGGTCTGCAAAATAATTTATTCTGAGGACATACATATTGAATGTGTTTCTGCAGTTGCCTGGACTTTTCATAGTACGTGGTGCTGTTAAGGCACAAGTTTTTGCAGGAAGTGCTCCTACAGCTTGTACAAAATACAGTGGTGCTGTAATGAAATGAGACAGTTTAGTTACTGGAAGACTGAGTTAGAATAGGCTACTAAACTGCTTGTTTTATCAGTAGAACACTATTCTCTAGCTAATGCTTATTGCAGGGAGGTTTTTGTGTTCGTACCCAGCACTGCACTGGCATCTTTTGTCTTGTTCATACTTTTTTACCCCTCTGGAAAGCAGTAAGAACAAAAAAGGTGATCCACAGCTTAATGCACAACCTAATGATGGCCAACAGTATTACAATCCTGTATAAAACTGGTGATAACGCTTATCTTCAAAGTCCTGAGCATTTTAGAGCCTAGATCCTTTGGTTTGCTTTCTTCTGGCACACTAGAAGCAGCCTTTTGTGAGCTGTTTTTCCACCAGTTCCCAGGTTTTCCTTCAAGGACAGGGTAGGTCAGCTTGTTGTAGAGACCTGTGCAGTGCTTGAAGTTGTTTCTCCTATTGTCTTGCACAGAGGGTGTTGGCTTTCAGCAAATAAAAGCAGTCTGTTTCTTTTCGCATGAATGAGTAATGATAGTGTGGGGGGTGTTTTTGTATTGTCAGATCAAGTTGAATTTGATATTTTTACTGATATGTTTACTGATACTGTGTGTAATGTCAGATAACATTTTTATTATCAAAGATTAACTTTCTGAAAGTGGCATTGCATAAAACAGTTCTACAGACTCCTAAGTAAGCCTACTTAAACTTAAGTGTTATGGATAGAGTAGGTAACTTATTTCAAATGAAATGTCTCTGTATCACTGCTGCATAACTTCTTATGGGCTTGCAAGGGTTTAACTAGAACTTTGTTAATTCTGATGTTTCTCAAAGTGCATATGCATACAGGGAAAACTAGTTTGGTGAGAACCTACTTAATGCATCCTCTGTACATGMAGAAATCCTGTGCTTGTTCATCTGGCTGGTGTATAAAACTCCTTTTCACAATGAGCTGTATGTTTGACAGCTGCAGACAAATGGCAGAGCAGTTGAATGTGAAGAAAAATCTTCTACTCAAACACGGTACTTTAGACAGAGGTGCCCAGTTTTCTCTGTCACATATTAAGTGTTCTTTTTTAAAGCTAGATTATATTGAGCCTAACTGCTCCATGTTAGATGAAGTTTTAAGAAATCTGTGCCTAAACATTTGTCAGAGTGCTTAATTTGGTGCTAATGACTTTGGACAATCTTAACTGGAAATCAACGTGTTGTTAGTTGGTTCACTGTTTCGAACTGGCTGAGAGGTGTCACTTCAGAATAATTTCATTAATCTCTATTAAAACTTCTAATTTACTGTCATTCTTTCAGCAATAGATGTCATTGTTACTTCTTGCATACCGCGCAGAAAACTTTATACTCACTTAGCAATGTGTTTCAAATGTAATTATAAAGGCTAAAGGTAAAACTGCTCTGTTTTTAATTGTCTGCCAAGGAAAGGAGGTTTATATGCACAGGGACTGAAGCAGAAAGAGGATAAGGGTTACTGTTGGGCTTTGACCAATAGTAACCTCTAGACGTGTTTGTTTCCTTTTTGCTATTTCCCTCTAGTGGTCACACAGGATATTGACTTGCGGAGGTTAAATGCATGAACTGATATCTTTTCAAATGCTTGTACATGAGTAAACTAACACAGAAGTAATATGGGGTGTATGGAAACTTAATTTGCCCAGTCCTGACCTGTTAGAACACAGTGTATCGTGGCATCTTGTGATGGGAGGACATACTTTCATGCTTCAGGTTGGTGATTCAACAAGCTTTTGGAAATGATCTGGATTTTTATCATTTTGGATATCCAGATGTGCCCTTTACTTGAAATTCAATCATACAGAGCTCTTAGCATAATCTAAATTTGCTTCTAAAGTTTTTTGAGGTGGAAACTGCACTATATGCATACCTTTGCCTTTCTGTATCTGGGACTAGGTCTTATGTCTAAACAGTTGAAGTGTTAAGATAATTTATCACTTCAGCATTTTGTTTTTATCATGTTAGACTTGTTCCTGACCAACAGACTAACACGAGAATTATAGAATCAGGTAGCGCTAGTCTTTGTAAACCAATTCATGTTTTCATTTAACTTTTTAAAAACGTTGGTACATTCATTGTGTATCAGGTGTTTGACTTAAGATCTTGCAAATGTTTCTTATCATTTAAGCTCTTTTCTGGTTGTCATGCAGAACTGTTCTTTTTTTGTTTTTATAGTTGTCCTTTCAGAACTTTATAATTGATACTTTCTATCTAGTGTGTTAATCTTTTGTAAAAAAACAAATTACCTTTGGACAGAATTACTGCCTAGTTAGTTTGAGCTTAAGATATGGAATCTTTATGTTGTCAAACTGATGTGTGGTTGGAAATGGGTGCAAAGCTGCTACTGATGGCAGGATTCTGTGTACATAAAGAGCTTTTGAATCAGACTGGGCTTTGTTTCTAAACAAACATAATTTTGACACAAATAGAAGGACTGTTTTGATGAAACTTCAACCCTGGACAACTTCAGGAATCTGAAGCTGTATCAGGAACGTGACAAAAAGATTAATGTCCTGGGGAGTCCCTTGTTTCGTATAACCTTTTCTGTTCAACTGTGTAATGGGTACAGTGAGCCTCCCTTGGTTTTGAGGGAAGTGGGTGTGGACACCTGATTAAAAACAAGGGCTACAGCAAGAAGGAGGTAAGAAGAACAGGGAATAGGTTTTGAAAGTCGAGAAAAATGTGTTGATTTGATAGGTGTGAGATGCAAAACAAACACTGTGTTGAAAGTAAACTTCTCTTTTTCCCCGCCTTTACCCAAATTACTGTTGCAAGATTTAAACTATGGGGTTTAAACTGAATGTGTTCTCATAGTTTTCCTTTGGGTGTAAGATCAATTTTTCTTAAATCCTCTGTCAAACATAATATGGACTTCTCCATCTTCAACAATTCCAACTTTCTTCATCCTCCAGTGCTTGCTACCTGTTGCATACTCTGGGGTATGCCGAGCATTTAATAGAGATTTCTATTCTGATGGCTGGGTGAATGTCTGAGGATTGAGTGGAGGGGGAAAAAAAATCTGTTCCTGTGTGTAGCAGTGACAAGGTAACTGTTAACTGCACTAGGTGAACAAGAGATTTAATGATCTTTGTGGTTTTTGCAGAAGCATTTGCTTTGATAGTTTTGCTGCTTATTGATAAGTCTGCTGATGGATTTGTTCTGTGTTGCTGTAAAGCTTTTTGTAGTCCCCTTCTTCCTGTGCAAGTAAGAACCTTGGCTGCACCTGTACTTTGAATTCTAGGGTTTCCCGATATAAAAATGTTTCTTCTGAATAGCAAAGTGCAGGCTTCTCAACTCCAGGACAAAAACTGGCTCAGACTTGCAAGAAGTAACTTTCTGCGAAGGTGGAAAAAAAAACTTTGCTGTTTCACCATGGCCTCTCCTTTGAAATCCAATTATGTCTTTAGCCCAGGATTCTTCAATATAACACTGACTGTGGATGTGTTTTTCCACTTCTACACAGAGATGATATTAATATAATAGTTCACTACCTTAAATAGGTTAAAAAACAAAACAAAACAAAAAACACACAAAACAAAAAACAACAACCAAGTGGAGTAAGAGGCAATCATTCCTTCCCTGCCACTTTGAAGGATAAGTAAGATATTACCTAAATGTCTGTTAACTGTGATGGCGGTGGGTGGTTTAGTCCTGGTGGCCCTTGGTACGAGCTCAGCTGTTCCGGCGTGCTCTGTGCGGGCGTGGTGCAGGCTTTCCGTCCACCTGCTGGGTGCTGTGTGGAAGAGCGCTGGGAGGCCAGTTCTTGGGCTCCTGCAGCGGTTTTTCCTGCTGCCTCATGGCCCGTCTGCTTCCTAGCACTTGTGCATTGTCCCTGGCAACGCTGCCTTTTGAATTTTATACGTAACGATGATGTAAAATATAACTGTTAAATGCAATTTAACTATTATGTAATTTCGCATAACTATTAAAAAGAACGATATGGCAAGTGCTTTCAGTTAGGATCAGAACTTTTATTATTTTTAAAGGCACAGTTGCACAAGGACTATCCTTAAACCAAGATCAAGCAGTATGTATTTGATTGAACTCAGGATTTGAAATCTATGACTATCATATTCAAAGCATTAAAGCAAATAAGAACACTTACTTCAGTGCATTGGGAGCTGAGGCCACAACATCAGTCCTTTTGCTGACAATGTCTAATAGCAGAATAGAGACTTCTAGTTCTTGTGTAGCTCTACAGATCTTACTTGTCCCTCTCCTGACAGCCCAGATTCATAGGAAGGACAAATGTAGCCCTCACCCAGTCTCACTATAGCCTCGTGGCCCAGCAGTACAAGCTGCTTTAGTTTTACTACTACGTCAGTATACAGAGGGAAGTAGTTATTGTCAGCTTGGGTTTTGGTACTTTTGCTCAAGGAAGATTTTTATTCTGTAAAATCACACTTTGACACAGTGGTTCCCAAGCCTGAGGAGCAGGATAGTAAAGATGTTCTGTTGCTCACCTTCTCTGTGGGCTCTTGGGTCAGTGACCTGGCTGACCTCACCTCCTGCTCAGTGTCCTGGCTGTTCTTCATTCTGCTTTTGGAGCGCCTGCCTCTCCCTATTCAGTTTTCGTGGAATCTTAGCATTTAAAGATGTTGAATAATATTTGGTGAATAGTTTTCCTGTGTACATTAACAGTTAAGAGAATTCATGGAAAAACAGTACACATCCATGTAACGTGGGTGTGAACTACACGGATAAAGGTTATCAAAGGCCAGTCATTTGCCTTTGGTTGCCTCGTTGTCAACCTGCGTTCTCTTCTATCTGCAATGATTTGTGTTGATATTGCTTCTCAGCCCTTTCCCTTTCTTTAGAAAGCAGTATGTGGTTCCAGGGCTTATCAGCCAGTGTACTACTCTAGTTAATGCAGCTGTTAGAGGCTTATTGTCTGCAGGCAACATGTGGTGGCTTACCAAAAGTATATGGAGTTTGAGAAGTAAAGACCCAAAAGATAATTGTTGCTTAGATTGGACAAGTGAGTAAGCAGTTACAATAACCTTAGGGCTATATTGCTATAGTTTCTATTTTTTCAGTTGTTGTCTTATATGTATTTTTCAACTCAGAATTCCTGGTTTTTTCCTCCTGTGTGCATAGTATGCTTATTTACTATGGAATTGCAACATTTATCACTGTTGGAGGAAAAATACGTCTACATTTCTTTACCTGTTTTTGCAGTTGCAAAGAAAGGTCACCTTAAAAGCTTTTTTGCTTTCTAAGTAGTCTCCTGCACTGTGCTTGGGAGGGCTGTATCTTTAACTTCAATCCTCAGAAATGCATCCTGGGCTGCCCTACCTGTAGTATCTGTGGTGTTCTTGCTGTCTGGAGCCATCCCTAGGTAGCCCATCCTTGGCTCATCCTAGCAGAAGCTCTTCTTTCTTCAAGTGTATGTTGAAACATTTGCAGCAAGTCTAAAAATTGCCCTTGGAACATAGATGTTTTACAGAGCTTGTCTGCTTAGTCTCCACCAAGTCTTTCATAGTACCTTCCAGCTCTTCCATTTTGCATTTTTACTTTTTTCTACATTCTTGTTTTTCATAAGATATTGTGGTTTGATCTCTTGGATTTTAGTTAGATTTTTCACAAATACTGCAGAGAACATGATTAGAGTCACTGTATCCTAATGTCTGTTTCATCACCTCCTAGGATGAGCCACATGCCTTAGAGGGAGGAGCTGCCTGCTGCTTGTGTTATGTAAAATAATAAATAATTTATAATGCTAACTGAAAATACCTGCCTTGGTGGATAAACATACATTGAAGTGTTTGACAGGCACTAAATCAAGACATAATCAAAATAATTCCTTGAAGACATGGGAGAATAATTTGCTTTATTTGATTTTTTTTTTAAGTGGCAGAGCTTTCCTGTGAATCTGTACTTTACTTGAGAGTATTACTGACCCACTTCAGGAAATCCTTAACTGGCGGATCAGTGTGAGCCATAGCGGAGGTCTGCAATATGATTCTGCAAATATTTAAGCTATTTTACTGAAAGCAGCTTTTCTGATGTACAGCCTTGTTGCTGATACCAGCACCTGCTCCAGTAAAGAATCACATGAAGCTTTGGATCATGTGGCTCTTTCCTCTCGTCTATCATAACGAAAAAGCATTTTGAAAGGATTAATGGATTTTGTGCACTGCCTTAGAAAGCTGAAGGTGTTGCAATGTACTAACAAATACCAGTTTTAGTGTAGCTTTGAAGCTATGATGTATGCATGGAATTTCAAAGAACTGCATCTATATACTGAGCATGGTAATTTAGCATTAGTGCTTGATGGTATGAATTGATACAACTTCTGCAAGTTATTTTGTTTTCAGCAGAGGCTGTTAGCTTCTATCGTATGGACTCTACCTGCTTTTCCAATTTTTATCTTGGGAAATTAAAAAATGTGTAAACAGAAGAAGCTTGTGTCAACATTTCTCTTCTCAATGTAATTGAGTATTTCTGCAGTGAATAGTTAACGATGATCTGCTTTGCAAGACATAAATGCAGCAGTGACCTGCTCTCGTTTAGATGTTGCGGTAGTAGAATGGTGGGGCTTTGCATGATGCATGCTTTCATTGTTTGTGTTAAGCTGCTTGCATGTGTCTGCTGTGAGCTGGATGGCTTGTGTCTGCATCAGTTATAAGGAAATACTTATTTTCTGTTTCTTCTGACAAATAAGTATTCTTGATATAATTTTCGTTTTTTTCCCCTTGGCTATTAAAAAATAATTGTCTGAGTTTTGTGAACATGATCTGTAAATGCACATGCTTTGGATTCATGTTGTGTGCTGTTCTCTCTGCTGTGCTGTCTGTTGAATTTGCTCCTTGGTTGCAAATAGTTAAAACTGCCTAAATGCTTTTTATGTAGCACCTTTTTATTGGTAGTGTTTGCAAGCTGATAGCTGTATACAGCTGATAGCTGTATATGCTGTCTTGTATACAATTCTGAAGTGTGGATAAAGTGTTTAGTGGAATTATTAATCACAAGCATAAATGACAGTCAAATAAATATACTGCTGAAAAGATACCTTAAAAAATCAAACTTACATATTGATGTGGAAAGAAGTTGTTTTTCTTTCACCCTCAGCTTTTATTTTGTGATCTAAATTAACTGAGCATTGGCTGTATGGGTAATATTGGAAGAAAAGGATTTAATTCAAATGTAGAATATAAGTCACCAGATTTTCTACTTCTAAGATTACATCTATGCTTGTAAGTTTTAGAGTAGTACTATTAAGATGTGACTTTGATTAAATCTTCAAATACAGAAATTCAGAAATTTCACTTCCTAAGCTTAAATCCAGGTTTTGCATAGGTGTGTCTTTCTCACTTAAAGGAGAAGGTAATCAGGAGACATTTGCTGTCCTCTGTTAAAATGCTCTGACCTCAATGCAATGGATATTTTGGCTACATTTTAAAATTGATCTGTTCATTAAGTCATATCCTATCGAAATGAAATTTTACCTTTCTAGTGTGTACAACTTAGAGAGAAAATAGAATGAGTCCCCACTGTCAAACTGACTGTAGTAAAAGCACATTCAGAGTCCTCTTAATATATGTAGCATATGATTAAATAAACACTGAAGTTACCAGTAAAACAGTGAAATTTTTTTAGATTTGCATTTAGAGGAAATCTTAAAAGAAATGTTTCATGCTTCCAAGTGTTGTGTGACTCTTATAAAATGCTTTTTTGAGGTTTATGCTCATTAAACACTTCTGAAACAAAATAATTGTATGCTCAAAACTCTTACTTGTCCTTTTAAAAATCCTTTTATTCCCTTACCTACTTCGTTTTTACTTGTCAAGCCTTTGGAGGACTTAAAGTCCATAAAAAGAGCCAAAATCCCTTATTTGAGTGTTTGCAAAAAACCTAATCAAAGCTTCATTATTTGATCTCTGTTATACTTAAAATTACAACCCAGTAAATTAAGGTATAATCTTTGTGCTGAATTGCATGGCAATTCAAAATGTGGTCCAATGTCCTAAATACATTACCAAAGCCAGGTATACTGCTTAACACTTGATATTCTGTAAAAGCCCCACATATCCAATGTGATGTTCTTAACAAGCCTATTCCAATAGATACATTAAAGCCAAGCTTTAAAATAAATAGTAGGACTCATTCTTAAAAAATGGAGCTTTTAGCACTTTGGTTGCTACACTGATGTAGCTATTTTTCTAGGACACTTGTTCAGTATAAAATTGCTTTAAATACATGATTTATAGCAGAAATTAATAAATGATTACTACATCCTTATAGTATGACTTAATAAGGAAACTATGTCTTGTGTTCTATCATTTCACTCTAAGCTGTCATTAAACAAACTTCTATTTCTGCTAGTTCAGATAAGTTGCAGTATTTCTAATTTTTTGCTAAATTATGCAATGAACTTAAGATGTGCCTTATTAAATCTTTTGAATTTACAAGTGCCCTTTTTCTTTTAAGTTGATGAACACTTAGCCTTCTTCCACCAAGACTTTTGGAGTACCTTTTTCTAACTACACTTGCATTTCTTGGTCATATTCATTTTTCAACTCTGCTTCTACTTTTGATACTCATTCTGTTTCTCTTCCGCTGCCTCAATGCTTTCTTGTCTTCCACCTCATTCTTTAGACGGGCCAGATAGAAATTGACTCTTGGCTCCTTCTTGCTTGGTTTTCCAGGATAATCTCATTCAGTCATGTTCATTCAGGAATTATGTTGACAACTCTGGGACTCATATTTTTCTTTTCAGTCATTTCTCTAAAACTGTTTCTCTGCCACTGCTCCTTTGTAACCCAAACATACGTACTTTGTCCTGCACATTGCAGTATTGTCCAAATCCTACTGTTTTAACCAACACTTCAAACAACTTTTTGTCCTTTCTCCTTGCTTTTAATAGTTCATTCATCCTTGCTCTTTAAGTTTATTTGCATCTTAATTTATCAGCATTCTCCTGCCTTCCCAAAGCCTATGCAGTTTCCAATTATTCCGTAAAAAGTACAACAGCTAGATTTTCATTGTTGCTTCTTGTTTGTTGTATATAATTTATTTTGTCTCCCCTTCTGCCTGCCCCATCTGAATTTCTATGCTGCTGCAGAATTTATTTCTGTCAAAAGTCCTTCACAATGTTGTCACTGTCTACTTGATCAAACTCATCTATTAACAGTATTTCAAATATTACTCTGAACCATCTGTTTATTTCTTACATTCTCTTTCAGGGTTTTTCTTCTCCTTTGCCATGCACAGGCCATTTACATTAACCTTTAGGGAAATATTTTTCTTCCAGTTCCTCAGTATCTGCTGCTTTTTGATTTGTGAGGAAATCTGTCAAACTTGATATTTTTAGATCTCTCATGTTATTTTAGTCAAGAGATGTTTTTGTTTTTCTTTTTTCCATTATTTAATTATTTACTATTATTGTCTTCTCCCTCTTGCTTTTAGCATCTCACTTTGGTTTACATAGACTTTTATTCTTTGTAAAAAATAGTATCAGTCTAGTATAAAGAATTTTGCTAAAGAACCCTGGAACAAGCCAAAAAAACCTTGATAGCAGTAATTGTCTGGTTTTCTATGATCTCTATTTTGTTGCTTTTAAAAATAAAATGGCACTATTTGAATGATTGGGAGGATTGGCTGAGGCTGATTGTCTTCAAACTGAACCACGTTAATCCCCTGATTAATTGTAGAGTACTGTAGGTTTTTGAATTCTATGTTAAAATTGCTTGGTAGGGATTACATAAACCAAAATAATGGAACACTGTCCCTTTTTTTAACCCTTAAATACATGTTGCCTTGTTCTTTTGGGGTCACATAATAGGTTGTACATAACTAATTTTTTATAGATCATTATGATAACAAAAAATAGATTCATAGTAACTTTACAGATGCTGCATCAACATTTTAAACATGCAGGCATAACTTGAGTTAAGCCCCTGCTGCTTCCTGACAAGAAAGAAATGGACTGGTTTCAGAGGAAATGACATTAATCTTGCTTTCATGATTTCTTTTTTGTTAAAAGCCTCAGCACTCTAGTTTTGTGTGTGGTTTGTTTTTTAGACTGAATCTGGCTATGGATCAGAGTCAAGTTTACGACGCCATGGCTCCATGGTGTCTCTTGTTTCTGGAGCAAGTGGATACTCTGCAACATCCACCTCTTCGTTCAAGGTTAGTGAAAAAAGTTTTCTTAGTATTGGTGCATAAATAACACGTGCAACTGGAAAAGAAATAACTTATGTGAAGACTCATTCACACAATTATAGAAAAAGTACAAAATATTTGGTTTACTCTAAGTGTTAGTAATTCATCATATGATGATGAACAGATCATACGATGAAGGTCTCTTGTGCCTCTGTGCAGTTGTCCCTTTTAAACTGTGGTGTCATCTTCCAATGGCAAGAAAATCAAACCTGTGGGAGCATTTATTAACCTTTCCTAGTTTACTCCTCAGAATATCAGGGCCTCTAAATGAAAAAGAATGCTGATTCTGTGACTTAATAAATTTGATTAATACTGATTGACAAATGATAGCTTTCCTTGTCTCATGCACGTAAATGTTTAACGTATGAACTTGGGTGGCCTGTACTTCTGGGAGAGCAGAAGAGGAGCGACACAAGAAAGGGGAGTAAAGACTGGAACAAAGATCTTAAACTAGAGCTGACTGTTTTCATGCAAATAGGCATAAAGTTGGTAGCGTGCAAGATAGTACTTTTAATAAGCTTTTGTTGAAAGCTCTAAAGTAGCAGATGCAGTCAAGAGGAAAAATTGAGACCAGTGGACAAAATAAGTAAGGAACACTTGTTACAGTTTCTTACATTCATAGAGTCATAGAATGATTTGGGTTGGAAGGGACCTTAAAGATCATCTAATTCCAACCCCCCTGCCATGGGCAGGAACACCTTGCATTAGACCAGGTTGCTCAAAGCCCCATCCAGCCTGGCCTTGGGACACTTCCAGGGAGGGGACATTCACAACTTCTCTGGGCAACCTGTTCCAGTGCCTCACCACCCTCATAGTGAAGAATTTCTTCCTTATAGCTAATCTAAATCTACCCTCTTTCAGTATAAAGCCATTACCCCTTGTCCTATCACTACATGCCCTTGTAAAAAGTCCCTCTCCAGCTTCCTCGTAGGCCCCCTTCAGGTACTGGAAGGCTGCAATAAGGTCTCTGTGGAGCGTTCTCTTCTCCAGGCTGAACAACCCCAACTCTCTCAGCCTGTCTTCGTAAGAGAGGTGCTCCACCCCTCTGATTATCTTCATGGCCCTCCTCTGGACTCCCTCTTCTAACATTAACAGTATTTCGTAGCTGGTGATACCTAAAATGTCCTTAGTGTACTTGAATTTGTTCTTCATAGCTGCAGAAATCCAATTTTTTTTTTTTAATTTATGTATTGAACTATTGCTGAGTATGTAGAAGCATTTCAGGCTTTTCTCTCTTGTATTTTCAGAAGGGCCATAGCTTACGTGAGAAGCTTGCAGAAATGGAAACCTTTAGAGACATCTTGTGTAGACAAGTTGATACTTTACAGAAATACTTTGATGCCTGTGCAGATGCAGTTTCCAAAGATGAACTCCAGAGGGATAAAGGTAAAACTGTAACTGAAAACTCTTATCTGCATAGAATCTAGCTTTTTACACAGTAATAGCTCTTGAAATAGTTACTGTAGCATTTGATGCCATATAAATAAAATATGTATTTTAAATTTACTTTTTAGTATAGGGATCAATCATAGATATTTCTGCATAAACAGTGTTAACTATTTTCACTTCAGAAGTTGGATTCCCATAAAAATCTGCTTAACTTAATATTAGCCTGTAGCTGTCAGCTGTACAGAAGAAATGGTCTTTTAAGCATTTGATGTTATAGAACAATAATTGTTTACCCTCATAAGATGAATTCAAGTTAATCACTGTGTCTCTTACCTTTTTATTTTGAAAAACCAATAGGATATTAGTTTTGATAGAAACAATACATTCTTTACAAAAACCAAAGGTGCTGCCATAGTGAATGGTCCTGAGATGCATTGGCTGGAACTAGAGCACTGAGTGCACACTTGAGGCCCTAAGTAGGCTCAGGTGTGGATGTCTACATACCTCTGAATTGCTCTTCTCGGAGCACAGCTTGTTGTCATATCCATGTGCTCTCCTGAGGCATTTATATTTGTCCCTGGGTTTGTTCTGGCAGCCTGAAACCTTTGGTCGTAAGAAAATAGTAGATAAGTACAATTCCACTTCTTTGTGAACTCTCTACTGTAGAAGAGTTGCTGTATCGTGGTTCCATGCTTATCCAGTTGTAACACCAAAATAATGTTGTTCTTAGCATAGAATCGAGTGCTAAACTTCAACACTGAGCAAATGTTAGTCTCCTGATGATTTCTGACAGTAATGTTGATAGTGGTCTCAGGTCAAAAAAAAAAAAAAAAAGAGGGATTCATGACTTGTTATAGGAAAAAATCTTAAATGCTGCTTAGCCATGAAGATGCTCTTAATTCTTTCTTGCACGCTAAAGAATTGGAAAAGCTTTCTCACTCCCGTAACACACTTTCTCTCAAATTTAGTGGTAGAAGATGATGAAGATGATTTCCCTACAATGCGTTCTGATGGGGATTTTTTACATAACAGTAACAGCAGTAAGGAAAGATGTAAGTATGTCCCAACTTTTTCTCTGAAAATTCATATGAATGGTATGATGATAAGCCTGATACAAGATGGGTATTTATGTTCTTTTCTAAGCAGAAAATGGCAAGAATAATTATTTAAATGTATGTGACAGGAAGTTCTTATTCATGTTATCATTCATTAGCTGCTTTTTATGATAGTCTGAGTTATTCTTAATTCACACAAATATGCAAGCTTGTCAAGCTGGAATTTCCTATTCTGTGTCCAAAGCCATTTTCGCTACAAAATTCTGTTGAAACAGCTGCATCATTCAGATATTGAGAACTGAGATTTGTAACAGGTAATTGCAGTTTTTCTTGCAAGTGTTACCTGCTTTAGGAGTGTGGTAGAGCACAATGCTTTTCCAGTTAGGTATGTCCCAGTATGGTTTTTTGGAGTTCTATGGCTACGTAATGGTTAAGTCAGCACTGTTACTGATTCTCACTTATAATTTTAGCACTTTTTTACTGTATTTTCCATTGTTATGATGAACAGATTTCTGATTTTTATTCTTACCRTAAATGATCTAGTTATTGTACTCACTACATCCATGCAGTAAACGTGAAGAACTCATGCAAGTCTTGCTGTTTTAGAAATCTAATACTTCTGGCCTGGCAGAAGTTGTGTACGCATTTAAAATCTATTTGCATTCTTCTTAGACTTTCTCTTGCTTCCTGACTGAAATAATTTAATGTTAACATTCTCTAGATGTTGACAATTCAGTTAGTCCTAAGGTATTTCTTAGACTTCGATTCACAAAACTTTGAAGTTGCACTACCTCCAGTTTCAAGTCTGATGGAATCTCCTGAAGGAAATACTCACCAAAAGGGTATTTAAAAATGTAAACACTTCCATCAAGAAGGTGGAAAATACATGGGCAAAATAAGCCTTTTCTGTGTCTTCTGTTTTCTTTTTAATTGTCTATTGTCCCCAGTGTTATGCCTTTCCTTGCTATATTTAAGTGCCCTTTCTAGAGTATAGCCGAAACTGTTATGAGGAAAGAGGAAAGGAAATGGAAGGAGCTTTCAGCATACTTCCAGAATTCATCATATGAGTAAATTTTTTCAATTATATAAAGTGCTTGCTCTGCTGGGGATTAATCGTAATGCTGATTTCAGAGGTTAAGTAGCATATAACTCTGAAGTTTTGAATAAATCTTTCTTGCCTGTTATCACGAAAGATAAGCAAACTTGCAATGCTCACCTGTAAGCAAGCGCACAGTTCCACTAATCCTGTTGTGTATATAAAAGTGTACATTTTTTTTGTGGACTGTTAAGTCAGAACAAATTTCAGAAAACTGAAAAAGCCGCCTTTAAAAGATGTTAAGTGAGAATTTAATTTTACTGCATGATTCATTTTGAAAGAGATGTCTTTGTCAAACTTAATTTTTGTAGGATCATGTAGGAGTTTCAGCTTAATTTACCTTTAGAACATTTCGTCATATCTACGTTCTTCTGGTTTATCTGCTATATATACCCATACGATATGAGGAATGTCATTAGGAAAGTCTGTATTTTTAGTACATCTGGTCATCTTAGAACATTTAAATGCAAAGTGAGTGACTTTATTTTTTTCATCACCTGTCTAACAGGAATTTGAAGTGATAGCCATATTCCTCTTGTGAAAAGTTCTGTATCAAGTGTTTGGGAACTTACATGCTAAGAAATTGCTGTATATTATGGGTACCTGTATATAAACTCACTATAGCTCACTACAGAAAATTATTTCTGCAATCCCTTGCTTTTTGCAGAACTTCTAATTCCAGTTGTTATGATTCCTGATTCCATTAAATTTACTTTCCGTCAATTATTTCTATGAAAAGCTTTATCTCCATTTTAGTTTTTCTGTGCCTCAGTTTGATTTATAAGGGCTAAATCCATTAAATATTTAGTAGCTGAGTGCTGCAAAGCTTGATTAGAAATGAAAAATTAGTCTCTGCCCTAAGGTGGAATCATAAGTCATAAGTGATGCAGTGGGGGAAGTAGATGTCTCAGGTTGAGACAGCCATGCCCATGTATTGGGCAGAAAACTACTCAGACTAACTGGTAATGAAAGATTTATCGTCAACGTCACCCTTTTCTAAAGCTTAGCCTCAGAGCAGCTGTTAAGATTCTTCTGTTTCTCAAATTTCAGATTCCCTTCTTGAAGTCTCTATCCAGTCCTGGAAGGACTGGAACAATCTTTTTAACTGTAGCTGAGAAGTGGTTGCCTGTTTATTCTGGGGCTGTTCTGCAGTCAGTGCTCCAGGAAGTGAGAAGCATGGGTTCAACCTCTTGTTTAGCCTACTATGATAAGAAGGAGTGTTTGAGCCTACTGTTCAAACCACTAGTGCACCAATCTAATGCTTAAATCATTAGATTTAAGACTGACTTAAGGGACCATATTCACATTGTCTTTTGAAATTTGTTCCCTTCTACACCTTTCCTGGGGTGGGAGGAGAAAGTTAACATGACTACGGAGACTTGTGTACTACTCTGAAGAAGACGTTTTGGATAGGGAGGCATTTTCTTTTCTGTGTTCTCTAGGATCTTTGAGTGAAGAGCTAGGAAGAGTACTCTGAAGGGATTTAAATTTATTGGTCACTTTCCAATTAAAAAATCTGGTAACTGAAACAATGATCGTTTGTATAAAACACCAAGGGAGAGTCTGGCTGATGCATATTTACCCATTGGGATCTTGTATTCTAAGAGTGTAGAATCTTGATCAGCAAGTGTTTCCAGCCATCCACTCACGAAAATGAGTGTATTTGGATTTAAATTATGTAAGAATAGGAAGAGCATGTGAAACCTACATAAGGAACTTCTTTGAAGACAGAAGGTGTTTTTGCACTGGAACTATAAAGAAGGAAATGGTACAGAGGCTGAAGGAGAGAAATTTGATGTAAAACACAGTGGGATTTATGCAGGATTTTTGTGCTTTGAATGGAGGAAGAATATTCACCAACGTATTGCTGAAATAATGGGGTTGTTCTTAGAGGAAGACTAATCATATTGATCCTACTGCTATCCACAGATCAACAACAGTAGCTATCAATAAGTGGGTCATGCACCTGAACGTTTCCTTTTCACTTAGAATTAGTTTAGTGACATAAGATGTTAAGGTGGCATAAAATGGAAAAGGTAAAGGAACTTCTTTCTACTTACTGTCTTTAAAATGATTTTCTGTTTCACTGGAAAACAGGTGATGTTTGGGACATCTGGGCAACTGCTACAAACAGAGTCTTAGGAACAAGAAGGGAAAACTGACCTTTCCTAACAGACATAGAGGTGTAGGAGAGAAGGGCTAAAGAGCTATTGAAGGCTAAAGCATGGTATGAAGAATCCTTTATAGGAAAGGCAAGAGAAAACAAATCAGAAATAAAGCAAAATGCTTAAAAGACAGGATAATTAAAAAGGAACCGCTTGGAAGATGTTGAAATTGAAGTTAAAGTAGGAGAAAAATCATCCTGCTGCTTTTTTCAGTTGGCTGTGTGCAGTTTGATCACCAGCTAGAAGAGCAGTTGCAATGGTAAGAACACTTTCCTATTAGCCTTTACCTTGAACCATATAGATCTCCTGATGCCAGATTTCATTTTGAAACACTCAGTCTTGTAGCTGACATGAAAAAAAGCATAAAAAAGGAATAGAAAAGGTGTTCGGGATTTCTAAATAGAAAATCTCCTGACAAATACTTCTAATGTGCTGAAGATCAGCTGTTACTGAGACAGGGCTTGAGGTCATCTTCTGTCATGTTCTGGGAAGACAAATGTCTACTGTGATTACGAATGAATCAAGATACTCCCATCCGTTGTCAGGAATCTCTTGAGTGACTGTCTCTTCAAAGAAACAGGTTTTGCATCTTTCTGCAACAAGTTCATTTTTGCCCAGAATTACAATGGCTGAAAGGAACTGTGGACACTGACTTTAAAACTGCAAGCCCTGCATGTATTACTGCTACTTTCAGACTAGTCGTTAAAGAATGAGTATATGATGACTGAAACTGTATGGAAGTATTAATGAGCTGTAGCTGAGACCTAAAGATATCAAAGAACAAAAGCTGGCTTTTTTCCAGGAAATCAGTCTGCATTGCTGCATCTCCCTTACAATCTACCATAGAGATTTCTGAAATGATTTTATAGTGTTGCAGCCAGTGATAGTTTCTTCAGCGTGTGTAGCTTGTTGCATAATTAAGAGAGAAAAATCACATCTGTAAGCATTATAGCTGTGCTGGTAAGCCTGCACATGAACACAGTCTACATCAACAGGACAAATTATTAGTATAAACTATATTTTTCAGTCGTGGAGTGTTATGGGCGAAGCTCTTGTTGTGTAATTTTCATTATTATCAGTGAATCCACTGCATTGCCTCCTTGCCAGCTTATACCACTTTCAGTCTCAGCCTCCTCCGTGTTCCCTCTGCAGCTGTTAGGGGGAGGGAGAGCTGCTCTGCTCATTATTGTTTCTGAAACACATTTTTCTTTCTCTTACTTTCCTCTTTTCTCCAGCCCCCATCATCTTTACCTTTTAGGGAGTATTCTCGATCAACATGAAACAAAAAATAAGCTGTATTCTACCATAGTATGTATGCTTATTGAGGTGTTTGAAGTAGTGTGTAGTCTGTACTCATCTGTTTGAAAAATAGTTTGATTCCTTCTGAAAGGAGGGTGTATAAAACCTCTAGAGACTTAAACCATTGCTTAAGACCATGTGATGATCGCTTTCTGTTCCCCAAGTGTAGATACTGTGTTCTACCATTAGAGAACAGCAATTGCATTTCTCTTCCCTACAAGAACTGAATTGCTTGAAAGCTCTGCTTTGCCCTTGCAGACAGATATTGGATAAACTTACACAAATATTTATTTGTACATTTTAAACTATAACAGTGGCATGTTGACAAACTGACAGACTGGGGGAAAAAAAGCAATATTGAGCTAGGTGCTAAGTCATTAGCTTGCCCCATGGCATAGCAGGAGTTACTTTAACTTGATGGGCTCAGTCAGCTTCAACATGGGTGTTACTTCTGCTTTCTAATACTTTCTGATGTTAGTATGTAGTGTTTGATTTGTTATTATGTCAACCTACATACGAGTTTGACATATAGGTACTTTTTTTTGTCACACATTTTAAGTGACTTGTTTAAATAGCCTTAGCAACAGATGGCTTGGTTGACAGCATGAAGTAGTTGTTGGAACTGCAAAACCCACAGTACTTGGATAATTCAACACATTTGATACTTTTATCTTATATCCCACCTTTTTACTTTGAGGGTTTTAAATCTATAATTACCTGCTTAAAGCAACGTTGAATGTTACATTTTGGGTTTGATTGCATTTTGGAATTGTTCTTTCTTAATGCTGTATCAGATACGTTTTAAGGTTGCTCTGTGTTAATTAGGCCCCACTTCAAGCTGTCAAACTGCTATTGTTACAAAGTATTACCACTCCCTCCACCCACATGATTTGCAGAGTGCAGAGTAATAACAGCATTACAAGCAGACTTGAAATACAGTATAGCAAGATGAAGCTGAAGGGATGTGTTCCTACTTTTAAATCTCTCTCCTTATCCTGTGGATAGCTGAAAATTATTGGCACTTTTTGATTTTTATTTTTAAATTAACTTTCTAGCCAGTCTGTTTTTTTTCAAAGAGTTGTAATATAAGCACACATGTAAAATGCTTGTTTGAGTTAAAGGCAGCTATCAGTGAATGATTCATGTTTGGTTTTAGTGTTTCCACATGTGACACCCAAAGGAATTAATGGCATAGACTTTAAAGGAGAAGCTATAACTTTTAAGGCAACTACTGCTGGAATYCTTGCTACACTCTCTCATTGTATTGAACTCATGGTAAAACGTGAAGAAAGCTGGCAAAAAAGGCTAGATAAGGTAAGATCATTTTCCTTTTACTTTTGTTGAAAAAGAATTGTTTCTTTAGCTTGAAATTTCAAATGAGCTGTTAACCTTTTTATTCCAGGTATTGCTTTTATTTTTATGTACAGCATTTATTAATTTTAGGTGCTTTCATTATTACACCTATAAAATGTTAAAGCCTCATCCTGACTGGTGATATAGTAACATTATTCATCATAGTCTTTCTTTTCCCAGCCGTTGTTCAGATAGTGTTCCTATATTTTTTATATCTATAGAGAAGCTGACAGTATTCCATAGTAATAAGTGTATTGCTTGCAGCCTTCTGAAAGAGACCTAATTATCCATGCTTGAAAAATGATGTGCAAATGTCTGTTTTGTGATAAGAGATAGTGACAATACTGAGAAGAACAACCAGTTCTAACTTCAAATGTCTCTTTAAGATACAATTATTTCACTTTCCTTTAGGAGATTGAAGAGATTAAGTCATGTTTTATACTAATTGGTTAAAATTTTTAGGTGTGTGGTATTAGAATATCTGTTATTCTAATGGCAGTGATAGTTCATGCTAAAGCCTACTCAACCACTATAGCAACTCAAAAGGAGCAGTGTCTTCTCTCATGAGGTGTGCTGGAGGTTCTTCAGGCTTTGATTTCTAGAATCCTGCCATCACTGGCTGGTGTCCTGTGCCGTCCTCTAGCTGTTGTTGTCTCTTGTTTTTCATTTAACGTGTTTCCATGTGGTGTATATCACACTTCAAATCTCACTCCATATGTTTAGTGGTACACAATTCAAAGAATGAATGTATTCAGACAAAATACATCCATGTTTGAATCCTTGCCCCTGTCTCTTGAGTCATCTTTGTCCATATGTCAAAGGCCTGGCCCTGTCTAACTGTAGTGACTTCTATCAACACTTAATTTGTTACTGCTTCATCTAAGTAGTTGGAGGAATTACAGTAGATCCAAGACTTGAAGCTTGTTGATGGAATCATAGGGTAATTCAGACTGGACTAGAGACCTCAAGATCTCTCTCTCTCCAACCTCCTGCTTAAAGGAAGGACAGTTTGAGGTCAGACAGGGTTGCTCAGGGCTTTATCAAGTCTGGTTTCAAGTCTCCAAAGCTGGAGATTGCACAGCTTTTCTGGGTAGTCTGTTCTGCTGCTCAACTGTTGTTACAGTGAAAAGGTTTTTCCTTATCCAGTTGTTTTAACTCTTATTCTAGTATCTGCCTATTGTTTTCCATCCTTCTACTATAGGCTGCTGTAAAGAGTTTGGCTCAGTTTCTTTATGACTTTCTTGGAGGTATTGGAAGGCTACTATTAGGTCCTCCCACAAAAGCCTTCTCTTCTCCAGGCTGAGCAAACACAGTTCACTCTTGTTGATCAGACTTTGCTTAGAGCATGGATGAAGTGAATTTTTCTTGTCCCTAGGTTAGTATATGTTAATACAGAATAATATGTTAATATAGAATTTGAATTCGTTTAGAGTAGTTATTTGTCACTTTTTTCTTCTTCTGTGGACTAACTTTAAAACATTCGTTTTTAGCTGCAAGTGGTTAACAAATTCAAACCTAAATTTCATACCTCATACACCATAAGTAAACACATTTTAAAGGGGGTCACAAGCTTATTTCGACTTGTTTGCCCAGAAATTAAAATACCAAAAGCTTCTAAAAACTTGGAGGTTTAAAGTTGCTCTGCTTTGGTAGACTGGCAACTTTTTTAAAGTCACATTTGTCAAATTTTCTGGGGTTTACAGCACACTCATGGTAAAGTACTTTAATTCTAATACAAAATAATTACTTTTTATTTGTATTCCTCTAATTGCCAGCCTCTTGGAAAAGGAGATTTTCATTAAATTAAATAATATAGAATTGTGGTGGGCTAGCCTTGGCTAACAGCCAAATGCCCACCCAGCTGCTCACCACCCATCCAGCAGGACGACAGGGAAAAACAGGATGAGAAAGCTCCTGGGTCAAGAGAAAGACAGGGAGATTGCTTACTGGTTCTTGTCATGGCAGAACGTTCTTGACTTGGGGAAAATCAATTTGTTGCTGATTTAAAATAGATCCAGTTAATGGGAAGCAAAAAGACAAACACTAAACCAGCTTTCTTCCCCCATTTCCCAAGCTCAGCTTCGCTCCTTCACTACAGGCCCCTCTACTCGCTGCTTGCTAGTCCCAAGCAGTGCGGGGTGAGGAATGGGGGGTTGCAGTCAACCCAAAACACTTCATCTTTGCCACTCCTTCCTCCTCACACTTTTTCCCTGCTCCAGTGCAGGTGCTCTCCACAGGGAGCAGTCCTCTGGGAGAAATCTGCTGCAGTGTGGGTCCTCCACAGGACATGGTTCCTTCAGGAAATGTCCCTCTGCTCTGGCGTGGGGTCCTCCATGGGCTGCAGTGTGGTTATGTTCTCTGCCCTGGAGATCCTCCTCTTCCTTTTCTGGCCTTGGCATCTCCTCTGTTGTTTCTCACTTTTTGTTCCCTCTTCCTCTCTCCCTGGGTTTTTTTTTTGCTCTCAAATACCTTTTCAGAGAGGTGCCACAAACATGGTGGATGGGCTCAGATGTGTCCTGCAGTGGGTCTGTTTCTGAGCTGGCTAGAACCACCTCTGTCTGACACGGGGCAGCCCCTGGCCTCCTCCCACAGACGCCAACCCTGCAGTCCCCCCTGACCAACACCTTGACACCTACACCCTTGAAGACAGCAGTTGACTGTATTCAGACCTCTGCTAACACTATTCCACTTCAGTTGTAGAGCTGCTTTTTTCTTTTATCTTGTTGTTTTAGTGGTTAAACATGGCTTTATAAGAGTATCTTCTGTAACTATGGGCCTGAGCAAAAAACATTGCTCTGTCATCTGATAAATAGATGTAGGAGGAGAATGGTGTTGATCTTTGTACTTTTGGTTTTCTTGGATAGATGTGTAAACTGCTCTGAAAAGGAAGTAAATATTGTGAGATGATAAAGTTCAGAATACCTTTTCAGCGAGAGATTAGAGGGGAAAATTATGTGAAAATAGGCAGTGTGTTTATGTTCTAGCTGGGAGGGTTTTAGAGCTCTTGTAAGTCTCTCCAGTGCCTGTAAAAGACCATCTAGCAGAGTTGAAAGGGGCAGCATCAAGTTTGTCCTTTGCCTGTCAGCAGATTCACACCAGTGGCTCTGCACTGTGCAGGTTTGTCACAGGAAGAGTAAGATCTCTGTCAGTGGCTAAAATCAATGAGTATTTTACAAGTAGTATAAGTGCYACTGTAACCCAGCTCACTCCTTTCTCTCCAGCCTCCTCACTCCACTACCTTCAGAACTGACTTTTACTTAACAGCAACATGCAAAGGTGATTAGTGAGAGTCCTGCTACCTCACAAAATTACGCAGCCTCCATCTTGTAGCAGACTAGCTTAGCCTAAAGATGCAAGATAGATTTATGTCTGTTGAACTTGAAGCAAGTATGTTTCAAAATTATAGCTGTCCTAAAAAATTTCTCATATTAAAAAAGCTCAAGTTCAGTAGAATTTGTTGAATCTGGAGGTGACTGCAGTTTGACTGGAGATGAGTACAGTGTTACGAAATGAGTATCTTTCTCTAGAACCCTCTTTTTTTTAAATAAAAGAAAGGGTTTTAAGTTACATTCTGAAGGTTGGAAACTATTTCTAAACCTCTGAAAACAAGAAATTATTATAAAAACTTTTAATTTTTAAGGAGACTGCTAAAATAATGCACTTAACGATTGTAATTTTAGAATTCCATGATTAGTTTTCTTTGTTACCAAAACAGATGGCCAGAACAAAATTAATACAAAGGCATGTAATGTTATCTAAAGGTAATTATAGTTACAGCTTTGCTTTCAACCTTTTACTCTTAGCTGTTAAGATCTTGAGCTTGACTTTTTAACCACAGCATCCTCCTAGAGAAGCTGGCRGCTCATGGCCTAGACAGGTGTAATCTGCGCTGGCTAAAAAACTGGCAGGGCGGCCGGGCCCAGAGAGTTGTGGTGAATGGAGCGAAGTCCACTTGGCGGCCGGTCATGAGCGGTGTCCCCCAGGGCTCCATTTTGGGGCTGGTCTTGTTCAATATCTTTATTAACGATCTGGACGAGAGGATTGAGTGCTCCCTCAGTAAGTTTGCAGACGACACCAAGCTGGCCAGCAGTGTTGATCTGCTCGAGGGTAGGAAGGCTCTGCAGAGGGACCTGGACAGGCTGGATCCATGGGCTGAGGCCAACTGCATGAGGTTCAACAAGGCCAAGTGCCGGGTCCTGCACTTTGGCCACAACAACCCCATGCAACGCTACAGGCTGGGGGAAGAGTGGCTGGAAAGCTGCCTGGCGGAAAAGGACCTGGGGGTGCTGGTTGACAGCCGGCTGAATATGAGCCGGCAGTGTGCCCAGGTGGCCAAGAAGGCCAATGGCATCCTGGCCTGTATCAGACATAGTGTGGCCAGCAGGAGTGGGGAAGTGATTGTCCCCCTGTACTCGGCACTGGTGAGGCCCCACCTTGAATACTGTGTTCAGTTTTGGG
>JAYKAV010003324.1:250709-338392 GCA_035582835.1 Phoebastria nigripes
AATGAGGCACTTAGGGACATGGTTTAGTGGGCATGGTGGTGTTGGGTTGATGGTTGGACTTGATGATCTTAGAGGTCTTTTCCAACCTTAATGATTCTATGATTCTATGATTTTTCCAGTGTAGTATATTTTTCAGTATGAGCCTCTTGAATGTGTTTTAAAATAGACTTTTCTTAAAATGGATAAACAAGGAAAGGATTTAATCTCTAGTATTTGGTCTATGGTTTTATTTGCAACAAAATCCTTGTGATTAAGCTTTTCTTGTTGTCTTGACTACAGCAATATTTTTCTATTCTTGTTTCCTTTGGTCTTACTAATTGTTATTAATAAGCAAACTTATCTTCTGAACATTAAATTTCACCTTAAGAGTAACATGTTTAGGTAGCTTATTTTGTTCACCTTTGACAATTGTAACTTAAATGTCTCATTAAATTTTACAGAGTTTTAATACACTAGTAATTTTTCTGCTGTACAGTCAAACAGTTTCCCAATTTCTGCCTTATTTAATGTTGTTGCCAAGAGAAGCTGGCAGATTTGGAGAGTTGTCTTTTGACATGTGAATTATCACTAATTTGCAGATTGAAGTACATAAAGTGTGGGGATTGGGGGCGAGCGGGAGGAGGAGTTGTGTTTTGGTTTTGTGTGGGTTTTTTGTTTTTTGTTTTTTTTTTAACATTCCAAGTGTTCTGGTAAAGCTTCTATGCTTTCTCTCAATTACTTATACTCAAGTCATGCTTTATGCAGCTTCAGGACTCTCCAGTTACTTTCAAAAAAGATAGATGTGCATAATTTTTGAAATGTTAAGTGTTAGCAGTTATTGCCTCTTTGTGATAGTTTCAGAAGGGAAAAGCCTACATTCACAGATAAAGACAATACTGTCTTCATTTAAGTGCTGCTTTTTTTCCTAAGAATTTTCCTGTGGAAAACTACACTACTTTGTTTTACATCAAAACTGTTGCTTTACTTTTCAAATGTTTCTTTAGAAACTGGCAAATGTGTTCCAGAGTGAAGTTGGTAAACTCAGCCTTTCAGTATTGCTTAAGGCTTTTCCACTGAATCTTTGAAGTTCAGACTAGGTTGCTGAATTATACTTGTATCTGCAAGTAGTGGTGTGTGGTGTCCAGTTGTCACCTGTAAGACTTAACTTTCTTCCACCTGAAGTGATTCTGAATGGGGACAAAGAAACATCTTACATATTAAAGCTGAATTCTGCAAGAATTTCAGAAGTGTTTATAGCTTTTCCACTGAGAATATCTGGCAGTATGTAGAATTTGCAGAAGAAATTAGACTTAATCTGAGTCTGGCATTACTACTTTTTTATTCAAAATATACAATGATATAGACATCATCAGTGGTTCTAGTACAGTCATGCACCTATTATGGGAGAATGATGTTGAGTTGTTAGTATCTGCATGGAGTTCACAAAATGATTCACGTTGATCCTGTGCCAGCTAGTTATAGATACAGACTTACATGCAATGACTCATTAGTATCTCACCACATTCAACAAGTTAGCTTTTTACCAGTCTTACTTTTCACCCTTTGTTATCACTGCCCAAGCATCTGTGTCAAGGAGGTTTATATAAACTGTCAGTCAGATACAAAGTCTGACCCTCAATGGACCATGAATAGCTATGCTTAAACTAGATACCAGTTTTTGCTTGCTGATCTAGTTTCTTCCACAGGACTTAAAGAAGGTATCTTCAAGGTAGCTAGCTCCCCAAGCTTTGTATTGTATATGTGTGTATATGGGCCCATATAATGCATGCATGCAAATAAATTCAGAAAATCAGCAGCTTTGCAATTGTTACTTGGGAAAAACTATACTGGTCATTCCATTTATTGGCATGTTGACTGTTATCAGTCAATTCATTCTCACTGCATCAAATGATCATGTAATTTTACAGGAGATAGAGAAAAGGAGAAGAATTGAAGAAGCATACAAAAATGCTGTGACAGAACTGAAGAAGAAGTCCCACTTTGGCGGGCCGGACTACGAGGTACAAATTCTGCTTTTGAAATTTTTAAAAACGCTATGACTTTTAAAGATTGGTTTGTTTCTCAAAGGGGGAAAAGGAAGTATAAATCAAGGTGTTTGACTTGTGCAAGTGTGTTCATGCCACTTTTATTTTTCCACCTTGGAAACGGAAACTGGATGAAGAATCTCAGTCCTTAATTTTTTGAGAATGCAAGTCTGTCTTCACCTCAGGCTTCCATGTTCTGCTTTTGTTTAAAGCATTTTGCTTGCAGATATTTCAGCTAATCTTTTATTATTTTTCTTGTACATTTGATACTGCTTATATGCAATAGTTTTGTACTTTCCCTTTTTAATGGTTCAGCTGTATAGATATGTAAAGCAAATATGAAAACCTTGACTGCAGAGGCAGTCCTAGAATCTGAAGTTTAACTTGAATTGATTTTTAACTTGTCACTGCCACTTGAAATTTCGTGTTGACAAATTCAGTGATTTTAGGTTCCTTTCATCTGTTAATTTGCATGTTTCAGCAGCTTCCTCCTCAGTGAGATATTTAGTCAAATTCTAAGACGTTTAAACCACCTTCTGAAAAATAATGTAAGCTAATGCACCTATAATGCAGTTTGCCTAATTTTTAAGAGCTTGACCCTTTCATGTACATTAATCAAACATGTTTCTAGTTACAAATCATAGAAATAGTACTAATATGTTGAGATATTTAAAAGATACTTGAGCTTAGTTCTCTGTTGTGACTGAGGCATACACTGTAAAAGAAAAAGATGGATAGGAAGTTGGACTTTGTCTACCTGGTTATGAACCCAGCTGCTTCTCCCACATATCCCAGTTGTAAAGTAGTTTTTTGAAATTTGCTGGACCAGCTTGTTTTACAATACAGTAAAAGCAGTAAACCTAATTTTCTGAAATTACAATTTTATTTGGTAGACTCGAGTTTTTAATAGTTGACTGAACTCTACCTGCTGTTTACTGTTAAACTGTTCTTTCCAAGAATTTTCAATAGAGATCCCCAGAATTTTGTCTTTTCTTGTTATGTTTTGAGCACATATCTGAAATCTGCCCTAAGGCACCGGAATACTTGGAAGGAGTCTAACTACACAATTATGTTAATATGTGTGCTTTACTGACACACTGTAAACATTTTTAAGAGACAATATATGTTAATTAAAACCTAAATCTTATGTCAAAACATATTGACATGGTTACTCAGTTTCCTGGGGTTTTTTGTCTTTACACAACTATCCCTAAATTGTAGTTAGTGGGAGTAACTTCCTTTAATAAGTAGGGTTTTCAGAGGAATTGTAATCTAAGAATATTGGTGAAAATATTTGAGGTCTATAGAAGAAATTTTCTTCCATCAGTTATATGCATAATATATAAATATGTATTTCTAATATTAAACTTAAGTGGAACTCTTATGTCTCCAAAATTTTGAGCTAGTTTTGTTTCTTATGCTCTAGGAGGGTCCTAATAGTCTGATTAATGAAGAAGAATTCTTTGATGCTGTTGAAGCTGCTCTCGATAGACAGGATAAAATGGAAGAACAGGTATTGATACTTGAAAAATGCCTTAATGATGGGCACTTCATTGGAGACTTCTGTGACTTAAACTCAGTCGTGGGGTGCATCTCCTGAAGCTCTAGATACTTTATTCTGACACTGATAAGGGGAATTCACTTAATATTTTCACAGTTAAATATTGTTGCTTAACACTGATTTTGAGAAAGTGGCTTCACAGCTTACGTAGAAAAGGATGGTATAAGTGTTAAGCTAATTGAATGTCTCTAGTTTCTAATTCCTAAATAAGTATCCTGTATAAAACTTATCTTTGTATGTATCTGATGCCCTGTGCAAATAAGAATATCAAACTCTGCAGCTATTTCTCAAAACCTAATTATTGCTCTGCAGTTTCTTTTGACTATGCAGTATGTGAAATAGGAAAGACATAGTTCTGTTGGTGGTTTTGTTTTTATTTAAAAATTCTGTAGGCTCTGGCTACTTCTCTGACTCATTTCTTGAATACACTTCAGTGACAAGGATCAAAAAGGGATAAGATACATGGGAGGAAATATATAGAATATGAGAACGTATAGCAGTATATAAAATGAGAGGGAATAACAAAGTGATGCATCCTTTGTCTTAAAAATGTTTAGGCTTATGAATATAGTGAATACAATGACTTGGTTAAGAATTAAAAGACTTTCTAGTGGACATATAGTACCCAACAGAGTTTACCTATCTTGGGATCTCTTAGCGGAGAGTAAAAGTTTTGAGTGACTGTTGTACTACTACATGGATCCTTAATGCTGCTGATCTATTTTCCGTAACTCAGAAATACACTTTGCAATATAGACGAATTCAGTCGTAAGGCCCATTCACTTCCTGAGAATTCCAGTAGGATGACAGCTTCATGCCTGTCATGGACAGCATTAGTTGTTGTACCCACTGTGTAGATTGAGGATGACTCACTCTGTTTCATAGTCCACCCAGGAGCAGCTGACTACTAATAATTAAGCCTATTTTGTTGCAGTCCCAAAGTGAAAAGGTCAGATTGCACTGGCCAACATCCTTACCTTCTGGAGATGCATATTCTGCTGTGGGGACTCATCGATTTGTCCAAAAGGTAAGATACTTCTCATGATCTCCTCTGAATAATGGGCTGACCTATGATATTTCTATATAATATTTTGTGTGGGTAGGTGAGATTTTTTTTTTTGTAGGTGTTTCTAGTAACTTTCAATGGTTTACTCATTTTCAAATTAAGTAGCTGGAATTGGAGAAGGACTGTTTTCTGTCTTGGCTCAAAAAATACTGATTTGAGTATCTGTTTAGAATACTCAACTTGTATCAAGCTTGTCAGTTAGATAATAAAGGAGAAATCCCAACTTGCTAACCTCAGTGTTTTTAAGATACCTTCACCAAAATTCATTGAATTGATTTTATTTAAAAAAAAAAAAAAAAATTCCAGTCTTTTGTATCGGGATCAGTTGACTTTTTAGTGTTACTGGAAACACTATGCTCCTCTTAGGGCTACACTGGGAACATAATACATAATAGGTGCATGAAATCAGCATTCGCTGCTGTGCTTGCTGCTTATGGTGCTTTTGTTTTCCTTTTCTTCATTATCTTGTGCTTGCAAGTTGGTACTGAATGCTCTGTTGTGCCTTTGTTCTGATTACTTGGTTTTTTCTTTGTCTGTCTCTGGTAGCCCTATAGTCGCTCTTCCTCCATGTCTTCCATTGATCTAGTCAGTGCCTCTGATGATGTTCACAGATTCAGCGCCCAGGTACTGTATTAATGTGTAGAGTGGGGGTTGCATATCTTCGCTGTATTTCATCCTCTTCTCTAGAACCTGGGTTTTTTGTTACATAAATCACTGCTTGCTTTAAACTAGTATGTTGAGACAAACAAAGGATTTCTCTATTCCTGTACTAAATGGTTGTGTTTTTACATTCTGCCTGCATGCGTATCACTTGTGCAGAGGCCCACATCTTGTGAAACTGTTGGATTTAATTCAGTAGTTTTAATACAAATGCCTACAATTTGAAGATTTTGCATTTCTGATTATAATAAAAGTAGAATAACACCTGTTTTGTGTGGGCTGGAGATGGTCTTTGCTTCAAATTGAAGAGTTTTGTTTGCTTTTAAATTGAAGGTTTGATTTTTGTCTTTAATATTTGTTTGTAATGACATTAAGATGCTAAATGTTAAGGTTCACTATTACCATTTTTTTATCTCTACAACTAGTTTTATTACTGAAAGGTCATAAAGTATGTTGTTGACAAACAAGATTGGGGGTATGAGAATTTTTACTGAAGAGTTTCAATATATTCACTTATCCTTCAGAAAGTAAGTCTGACATCCTGAATATGTCAGTGTAGTCACAGTGACGTATTCCGGTAATGTACAAAACTACTCTAGGTGCTTGCTCTGAAGACCATAGCTTAGAGTAGAATTAGATAGGTGAGTTCATGTGTTTGCTCTTTAGTCTCAAAAGTGTTGTTCAGACATGGCATTCATGCCATTAGTTTCCTTCTGCTGTGGTCCATATGTGATTGTGAATATGGAGCTTCCTTCTAGGATCTGTTATTTTGGAGTTTTTTTGAAATTATTAACTAATACTGCAAACAACCTGCTTTTTCACATAGGAGGAATGGATTTTCTTTTGATTAACAGAGCCTGGAATCGTACCACCTGCAGGCCTTACTACCAGCTTTATGAGCAGGACCCTAACACTTAAGGATTTGCTTATTGGACTGAAATCCCTGAAAGCCCTGACCTTTTGCAGTCAGTTAATTTCTGAAATTTGAACTTACCGCAAGGGAAAAAGTATGCAGGTCATGTTGCACAACACTGATAGGCTCATCTGCTGGTACTGCAGTAGTCAAGTTAGTTTTTCAAATTCGTTTTTGTTTGGGAGGAGGGGGGAAATCAAGTAATAGAAAGCAAGTTTGATTCCAAAGATAGGAACTCATTGTCTGTCAAGATATGGGTACATGGGCAGTTCAATAAAAGGGAAACTCATAGTTGTTAAAACATGCAGGCCTCTTCATTTTCACCTCTTTTATGCCTGTGATAACATTTGTGCGTTCATACAATAAACCTGAGTATCAGATCACTAGTGTGGCTGAAAAACTAACCATTTAAAAACAAATCTGAGGTTGACCAGATCCTTATCACAATAATGCAAATTGAGGTTAAGGATCAGGATCAAATGGACTGGAGTCAAGTTGTTGCTGTTTTCAGCTGCTGCATGGATTATACTACGTAGAAGTTACTACTGAGTGCCTTCGAATGCAGTTTCAAGTGAATGGACTCACTGCAGAAAGGATGATCGATCTTAACTACTCTTCCCACACACACCTCTACCCCACCAAATATTTTCCCTAGAACAAATTTTTGCCAGGTCAACAAGTCAGTCCACCTGCTCTGGAGCTTCATTGCTACTGAACAAGTAGGTGAAAGACAACTGAGGGCATGAAGAGAAAAGTTGCCCTTCTTTTAGTGGCAACCTGCTCTGGACCTTATTAATAGGAAATTGGCCTCTGTCCCCAGGCTGAGGATTTGGCTTTTGGAAAGGCAAGCTAATATCGTGATTCTGAATAAATGTGACTTGTTTCTAGACTTCATTCATACGAAGGGAATTCTGGTATCGGTAAAAGGTCCAAGTAGAAACTTGTAGCCTTGTTTTTAAGATGGAGAAGTATAAACATGTATTCTGATGGGAGATGGTTCTTCAGTGTACCTCTAGAAAGGCATTGATTTGTCTCTGCCAGTTGAGTGGGAGGTTGTGGGCTTAAAATGCTGTAGATGTTTTGCAGATCACTTTCTTTTAAAGGACTATCAGATTTTAAGATAGATTGAGCTGTTCTGAGGGCCTTTAAAGTGAAGAACTTCCCACTTAATGCTCAGGCCAAGGCTGCATGGCGTACAGGTTACAAGTATTTTTGCAGATGATTCCTGTAGCTTGCCAGGAACCCAGAGGTAATAGTGTGGCCTCCCCAGTGGGAAAGAAGCTGTGAATCTTGACTCTGTGCCTCTGAAATAGGTGCAGGTTGACAGACAGCGACAGTGGGTAGATTACATAGAGTTTGGACAGGTAGTATGCACAGGGCAGTTGTAGATACTGCAATTCCTTGGTGAGGCAGAAGACAGAAACTGTTTAGATTGCACTTCTGTGGATGCCTCTTCTTCTTTCCTTGCTATTCCCCTCATCCCTCTGCATTTAGCATAAAACAAAAAGGAGCAAAAGACAAAACAAACATATAAAAGCCAGCTTTTTCTTTAATAGATTAGGAGCTAGGGGAGAAGAGACATAGGGACCTGAAGGTGTTGCAGGTAAATGTTGGGAGCATGGTGAGGATTCCTTTCTGAAAGAAGCGTGACCTAGAGCTAGTAAATTGAGTATTTAAATAGCCCACATTCTTACCTTGTTTGGATTGTACTGCCATTGTTTCACTGGAAAAAAAATAAATAGAAGAATCTTTTGTAGGAAACCTGGTAACTGGCAGGAAAAGATGGCCTGTCTAAAAGCAGAAACACAAATCTTGTGGGTGTTTTTAGTTCATTACAACTCAAAAACAAAAGAAAAAAACCCCAAAGAAAACCCCAGAAACTAGGCTGATAACTTTGGCTTCTGTAGAGAAGTCTATAGTTAAAATAAGATAAACTAGAATTTCCATCCAATGGATTTTATTTTGATGTGGTACTTTGAGGATTTTGACTTGATTCAACTACCTTTTTTTCTTCCTGGTCTTAAGTGTATTGCCCACGGAGTACATAGTACAAACAGAATTACTGCTTTAAATTAAAAGTGAATAACATCTTTCAATTCTATCATTAAGTATTCTTTAATTTTGCTTTCTACTTGTTGTACTACTTTCTCAAATATATGTTTTATATGCACACTAGGCTTTCCATTTTTGTAAGTTGTGCAAAACCACTTATGGGTTCAGGCTATCAATCTTGTGATTGTGTACTTCTTAGACTAATCTTTGTGTTGGTCAATTAACTAACCTTTGCTTGTAGTGCTTTTCCTTTTGAAAAAAAAGGTATTTCTAGTAATTCAGGAAAATAGAGTCAATCAGATGGACTTATTTGCTGTGACAAGTTTTAGTAGTGACCTACCTTTTGGGTGGAAAAAAGTTATTAAAGTGTTTCCAGTACTTGTAAACATTACGCAGCAATGGATACCTTATATTTTTGCTTCTATTTTTATTTGGGGGAGAGTGGGATTTGGAAGGGGGTGTGGAACCAAAGAAACAGAATGAGATTGTAGATTTAAAATAAAAATCCATTTCCTGTCCTAGCACTCGTTTTCATGCACATTCTATGGAATAAAAAAATGAGGTATTCACGTAGCTTGATAAAAATGTATCAAATATTTGGCCTTTAAGAAAAGCACACAACTGTCTAGCTAAATAATTTTTAAATTAGTATTTTGTAATAGTAGAGTCTCTGTATCATAATTTTTTTGAATGTAAGCATTACTGGGTTTTTTCTAGCTGGCAACTGTGCAAAGATGCCAATGAAACGGAATAGGCATGCTTTGCTCGTGACTGTTTCCTTCACTGCTCTTCCAGTATGACTTTTGATATGCATTCGCTTTTTTAGAGCTTGTCTGTCTTCCTCCCCATCCCCCCCGCCTTTGTTCAGCTTTTTGAATGCTCTTCAGTGAACATCTTACAGTGCATTGTAATTCTATTTAGAGATACCTGAAGTAAGTACCTATATGTTGAAATAAAACTGTCTTAGGTAGAAATAGTGAGTTTTGACAGTTTAGAGGTGCAAAGGAAGGATAGGAAGTACCCATAAAGAATGAAGTTGGAAGTTGAATCAAGATTTTGGCTTTTGTTTCTGAAGGTCAGAAGTATCTGCTTGTTCTTTAACCTGTAATAGAAAGCTCTGTTGTCCAAATTCAGCTCCTGCACAGGATTTGAAGTATTGACTTGTGGCTTCCGATACTGTACCGTCTCTGCCCAAGAAGATGGAATGAATGAGTTAAAAATGTGTATTTTTTTCCTTCAAAGGTGGAAGAGATGGTTCAAAACCATATGACGTATTCCTTGCAAGATGTAGGAGGAGATGCCAATTGGCAGCTAGTGGTAGAAGAAGGAGAAATGAAGGTAAAAGTTTGGGTTTTTGTTTAATTGATGTGAGATGATACGCTGTGAAGACAGATACTTTCAGTCTGGTGGACTTGGCAGTGTTAGGTTTACAGTTGGACTCGATCTTAAGGGTCTTTTCCAACCTAAATGATTCTGATTCTCTGGGAATACTATCACTCAGCAAGTTATGCTTCTCTCTGAGAACAGCATTGTTTAAGTTAGGACTGGAGTCCACAAGAGCTGCAGCTTCTAATATATTTATTCATAAAAAATCCTTTGTAACTCTTGCAATAGCTTTATCTTTGCAGATTCTTCATTCTCTCCTACTTAAAACTTGGTATCAAAATGATGTGTAAATTTGATGTAGGTAAATGTTAGAGTAGCAAGTTACTGTGTTGGCTGCTCTGCTGTGCTTGTATGGATCCTTGTGCACAGTGGTAAATAAGGTAGCTTAATCATTTTTGGATTCTTAAAATACTGATATTTTAATGTGAATTGCCATGTAAGAATGTCTGCATTGGTAGTTACCAGAGAACACTGATGTGGCAAATTATTAATGTGTTAGTCTTCTAGGTAAGTGTTTTTTTAAAACCTGATGAAATTTTAAACAATTAAAACATGAACAGTTTTGACAATTTCTGTTCTACATTTCTTTCTTTGTATTTGGCTATAGGTATACAGAAGAGAGGTGGAAGAGAATGGAATAGTTTTAGATCCTTTGAAAGCAACCCATGCCGTTAAAGGGGTAACAGGGCATGAAGTTTGCCACTACTTCTGGAATGTCGATGTTCGTAATGACTGGGAAAGTAAGGAATTGGTTCTTAAGCTTTGCATGTTTATCAGCAAGGATATTATTTATAACATTGGCCTAATATCTGTACTACTTTACTGATGGATTTTTTTTTTTCCCCCCTCCCTCTTTTAGCAACAATTGAAAATTTCCATGTTGTGGAAAATTTAGCTGATAATGCAATCATCATTTACCAGACACATAAGGTAATAACACTTCAGCCATATGCATACCTTACTGAGACAGTCTGGGACATACATGTTCTAATCTTATTCTGAAATACTTTAACAGCTTAACTTAAAATACTGTTCAGAACAACATTTCAGAACAAGTTCTCTGTTAAACTGCAACTTTGTCAATTTTTCAAACTTGTCTTGATAGCATAATTGCTTGTGCATGTGTCTGATAGAGCTTGTAATAACAAATGAGGACTGTTCTTAATCCCTAAATATATCACTGTCAGCAAGCAAAAGTCATCTAAAGCAAACAGAAGCAATAAATCAACACTGACTACAAGGAAGAAAGCCATACTGCTGTATCGTACATTTTGTTGTGATAATGCAAGCTATTGTTGACCACAATTAGTTGACATACATGTTTGCATTATGAGGTGGTATAATTGCTGGTGCAACATTTGTTCTTGTAACTTCATTATGTTTTTCCCCCCGCAACCAGTTCTGGTGTAGCTTTACTGAAATGTTCATTTGAATTATAACCCAACAACTGTAACTTAAACGTTCAAAAAAAATGGGAATGAAGTGTACAGATTCATCTTTAATCTTGCATGATTCCAAGTATTAGTATACTCAAATATTAAACCAAATATTTTTCTTTGACAATTTTACCAGTAGTGCGGTTACCTTAAAACTTCTGTAACAGAGGACTCATGATTTGGAGTAAGGCAGTTGTGTAAACTGTATAGTGTTGTGGTAAAAGCTAGACCTTTTTCCCCTATTAAGTGCCAGGAAAATGGCTTTTGTATATTTTCTTATTTTATCAGACATTTTGCTTCTGAAACTTCCTCTTAGATAATATCAGTTTACCCTATCTGTCTTACTGAAGTAGTAGCTTTTTGAAATAATATTAGTTTTAAATATTTCTCTCCCCCTCTCTCTCTCTCTGGAGACATAAGTAACTGTAGATGCATCTAGTTCAATTTGTAGCTTGCAAGTATTAACTAAAATGTAAACCTGAGGTTGAGGGAACAGGAGGGGAACTGCCTCTTCCTGTTTGTCTACAGAAAAAGTCATTGCAGCTTGGCTTCCTGCATTTCAAAGGCCTTAAACTTTTGCCTTAAATTTTTTAAAATGAAGCATATTGCATTGATATGCATCTGTACAACAGCTATGTTCTGTTTCAGTTTTGAAAATGAGATTACTAACTTGAAGAAACTTTTACTTAAATAACATGACTGACCTGTTTTGCCATGCTTGTTTTTTCCTTTATCTAAGGATAGTAAGTACTTAATTTGTAAAACTAGAAAAGCTTATATTCAGGTGTTTCTCTGCAGAGGGTGTGGCCAGCTTCTCAAAGGGATGTGCTGTATTTGTCTGCCATCAGAAAGATACCAGCATTCAGTGAAAATGATCCTGAAACATGGATTGTGTGCAATTTCTCTGTGGAACATGAGAGTGCTCCTGTAAGTATTATTTTCATTCTATCAAGTTCTGCTTCTAAGATAACACTTTTCTATTACGTGGTAATGCATGTGCAATACTAGTTTGAGGGAGGTGGGGGGGCTATGCAAAAATACAGTTTAAATAGATGAGGTGATACAATGACCTGATGAAGGCATTCTGAGCCAAAAGCTTTCTTGCCTTATCTCAACAGTTGGCAGATCTAAGGTGTTGAAGCAGAATGGAAGCAAAATTTCTCAACATGTAAAAACATTTTAAAGAATTGAGGTTATTTTGTATGGAATCAAATCAATAACGCTTCAGTATTGTCAGATACGGGAGTAGGATTGTGTAATTGTAGATATGGAATCTGTTAAACCTCCATCTTAGAGTTCTGCTTTGGTTCTGTCAGATAGTAGCAACGATTGCTTTCTTTGGAGTATCTCTGTGCTGATTGCTATGCCATAGCCTGCTTACAAGGGAAAAGTTACTAACTGGTATTTGTAAATGCTGATACATTATTCTTTAAATGTTTCCTTGCTCATTTGTCACAATAATTGAAGTAATTCACTTGTAGGTATTAAGCAAGCAGAAACCTGAGATTCAGGCATTTTAGTTTAACCCTTTCCGTATTCACCATGTACCTTTCATTTCACTCACATTCATGTTACATCCATGTAGTGCTGGAATGCAAACTGTCAGAAACACAGCTTCTGGAGTGTCTTAGACTTCATAGTACATTAAAATGTTAGCAGTCAAGTATGCTGAAACAAATTTAGTTTGAGGCTTACAAGCATTTCATTTTTTGGCAGCTGAACAATCGCTGTGTCCGTGCCAAAATAAATATTGCGATGATTTGTCAGACGTTAGTAAGCCCACCAGAGGGGAACAAGGAAATAAGCAGGGACAACATCCTATGCAAGATTACATATGTAGCTAATGGTAAGTCTAAAATTTTTCAGTATGACATTCATGATATATGCTAATTCTGGGGAGCTGAATACTGGCAAAAAATCTTCATGCAGTTTTCTGTTAAATTTATATATAGCATCACACTTGTGGTCTTCATGTTCAAAAAGATTTGAATTTATGTGCTACATGAATCGGTGAACAGGATCATTCATTGTGTGGCATTCTGGGAGGAATAAATGAAAGTGGTGTGTAGCTCAGTCCTAAGTATAGAACCTTGGGGTGGAGGAGGAGGGGCGGAAGAAATGTCTGCAACTGGGATGACTTGGCATAGCTTTTAGTTTCATTAATAGTATGTTTTTTCATGTATTGCTGGTTTTTTTTTCCCCCCAATTCATCTTGTTAGGCTGAAAAGCTGCTGATAGTGAAGATACAGTTCTTACCCTCAGTGTTAAGAAGGAGCAAATACATTTTGTATGAGGACATTTGCAAGCTGTATAATCTAGTCTACATACTTTTTTTATTTTTTTAACTGATAGAATCCTTGGTATTGAATGAAAAGTTATCAAAGCCAAACTGTATTGTTACTGTACCCAGTATTTAGCAGTGTATTGTAGTATTGGAGCTACATACTTACTAGCTCCTCTGCTGAAGCTACAAACACTTCAAGAGCAGCTCACCTGCTTATTACTTTTAACCACCTATTACATGGCTTACTGAAGAGTCAGAGTCTGAAAAATTGGTTCAGTAAATATTTGCCATATAGGAGTGATGTAATTTGTATTAAATCCTGTACAAATAATACTATATGGTGTTAAACTCTGGGGTAAGCTGCTTTGTTTCCTTTTTAGTAGTTTCCCAATTACTTTAAAAATACATTTTCACTGATAAATTCTGAACTGTGATTATATGGGAAGTGGCACCTTTTTCAGCAAAATACTTGCCCTGTGAATTGAAGCCTATTTTAGAATCAGTTCAAATTTTGTTTAAAGTGCTTTAAAAATAATTTGTAAGACATTGGCTATGTAGCAATTCTGCAGACAAATGCAGCAGTTTCTGAAAAGTTAAGACTGACTTCTGGTTTTTTTGAAATAAGAAGTAACTCGAGTCTCTTTCTCTGTTGTTTCTTGGAAGTCCTTAGAGAATATCACCTTCCATTTGGCTATACCTCAAAGACTCACAACACATCATGTTTAATGTTTTATAAATAGTGGCATCGTAGAACTGGACTGAGCTTGAGTATTAAGAGTAGGAGGTGCTACAATACAAGCTGTAAGGGCATAAAAAAATCTGCTGATCATTACTCTTTCCTGTTAGTTCAGAAAGTTGCAGGAATAAAGAACTTAAATTTTCTTTTCTAGCCTTTAGCAGATTTGCTGTATTTCAATGTCTGTCTTCCTGTCTACTTCTAGTGAACCCAGGAGGATGGGCACCAGCATCAGTGTTACGGGCAGTGGCAAAACGAGAATATCCAAAATTCTTGAAGCGTTTTACATCATACGTGCAAGAGAAAACAGCAGGAAAGCCTATTTTATTCTAGTATTAGCAGGTATACATTCATTTTTTCATTCTCGATTCACTGTTGTAAATTTAAGGCGAAACAGAAGTATGCAATCTAGAAGTATCTTATCATGATTAGCATGAATTCAGTGCTTAGTTTTAATATATGTATGTAATATACTTTTTAAAACATTCATGTAATTCGTGTGTATTATTAGCATGAAAAATAAGGGCTGCACAAGTTATCAAGTATTAGTTTTTGTAGACTTCTGCTAGTTTATCTTGCAAGATTTTGCATACATGTCTGATCTATGTAGAAGTATAAAAGGATGAAGTATAGTTTTTTCAAAGCTGTCAGGCATTTTACACTTGTTCTGAAAAGAATACATATGAAGTTTCTCTAGAGCCTCATGAGGTTTTGATATCTTAGATTCTACTTATAATTGCGTATTTGATAGAATATTATGAAGGTCAAAGTATTCTTTTATATTGACAGAATAGTTTTGATCTAGGATTTTTATTAATGGAACTTTTCTGACAGACCTGTGTCAGTTACTGGAGTATTTAAAAGGCTGTGACTTAAATTTTTAGCCTTTCTGATGAGCCTAAGAAAGAAGAGGGATTTACCTATGCTTTCTGACGTCAATGGATGTATTTTAATGGTATAGGTCATTGGTCTAATCTAAAATGATTTTAACATTTAAATGATGATATGACATTAGAAGAGGATTTCTTGATCACTTTTGGGGATGTCTGAATCTGTCAGACATAAGCCTTAGTGCTAAGTAAGGCTTTGCTTAATTTTTGTTAGTGTAGGTTCTTGCTGTATACTTCATTATGTATAACTGTAGTGTCAAACCATCGAATTCCATTTGGTAGTTCTAGTATTACAGCATGCTCTGAAAATGAGCTTTTATCACTTTTTCTATGGATGACGTAAGCTACCTCTATTTTTGAGTTCTATTTATTATGTCAGACTCCAAAAGTCTTAGTCATTTGATCCTTCTGTAACAGGTAGCCCTGTAGTGATTCATATTTTTAATTGTATGTAGTTAGAGAACTAGTGTAGGTGAACCATTAAAACACAGCTGTCAGGAGCCAACAGTTCAAATGTGATCATAGTAGTGCTGATACTATTTAAGGTGTTGAACAAGTTCTTGTTTTCCTATTAGTGTTCAAACTTCTCAGTGCTGTATTTTTGTCTTTGCTTACCTGCAGCGATTGGAACAAGACTGGGTGAGCATTCCACGTTGGAGAAGTGACCATGCATAGAGCACTCCATGCTGGAACGAAGGATCTACAGTCTTTTTATGGCCCAAGTTCTAGGCTTTGTATACTGAAGTGAAGAAGTGTTGTGACACCACGAGGCTGAATATTTAACACTAGCTCTCTCCTGCTAACTTTTCTTGCTGAATCAGTGTGTAATTATAAATACATGTATTGATAACATGTATATGGCTCTATTTTTATTTGCTTGCTTTAGAAGAGGAAGAACGTGTGCAACTTCGAATCACCAATGTGGGTTACCGCTTTAATTTTAAACAACTTGCAGAATTTTCACTGTCAACCTTCCTAAGATACTCGCACAGTTTTTGTGCATGTCTAAAAAGCACAAAAGACAATGCACATATAGCATACTGTATGTGCTTTATATGCACAAAAATCTATGTGTATTTTGGGTGGGAGGGAGGAACTTCAGTAAAGCCTAGGTGATTTATTGGCAGGTTTTGTTTTGCTTTGTATAATCATAGTTCGTTGCTGCTGGTTTCTATAATGAATCATCTTGTTACATAAAGTGTCAGTTAATAACTGAGGGCTGTCAATATCCTTATGACTTTGCCTTTTCTATTGTCTTACTCTTATGAAGATCTTCGGTTCTGAAGGAGTAAGAGTGTGAAAAGCTTTATTTTTTTTCCAGATATCTTTATATTTCTATTGTATTTTTTAGTTATGTAGTATGTGCTACACAATTTTTGTTATTAAACATGATCCAGAAATATCTAGGAAGATTCTGTATGAGAGGGCAAGAGACTGCCTCAAAGCCAGAAGTCATCTGTCCATGCTATATGTGGACTGCTTTCTTGCATGATATCCAGGGCTTTCCCAAAGCTGTGAGAAGGTACACTATAATATTTATTGAAGTCATTTGGACTACCTAAGACAACATTCCCAGTCTAGTATGAGGATGAGTACATTATTTTCAGATCCTGCATGTGTTTTCCTCATCTTAATAAAGTCACGCTATGAGGTTCGTGTAGAAAATTACTTGCCTCTTGATCAAAAACCCATCAGAGCTGTACGGATATGTAGCTCATACTGGAAAGTTCCCTTTAGTTGCTGTGAAGATTTAAATGTCAGATATTTGCCTGTCTTTGATTCTGGAGATGCTCATTAGGAGAGGACTGTGGCAGACTGGTACTGACTTTGAGATCTCTTATCCATGTCCTGTAGTTGGAAACTCTTCAGAGTGCTCCGTGTTTCACTAACCTGTGTATCTCGAGAAAAAAGTTTCAGATATATTTTTTTTCAAAAGAAAGCTGAAAGTCTTATTTGATATAGTATGGTAGGTGCCTGAAAATAAATATAATACAGTAACTTAATGAAGATTTGGTAAATGATTAAATGTGATCTGCACAGTGTTGAAAAACTTACCTGTTCATCTTCTCTGTAGAAATGAAATCGTACATAACACATGATTACACATGCATGCAGATTTCATGCTCCATAACTCTTCACTTTTTATTTGCCTTTCTCTAATGGTGTGCATGGAATATGCCTTATTACAGACATGTTCTGTTAAATTGAATATGTAGAAAAGTGCCTATATGGTAATGCTAGTAAGGCAAATAAGATGAAAATTTGTACATGTTTACTGTATCACCAGTGAGCATTTTATATAGCGATGTTAAAAGAAAAAAAAAAATCTTATACCTCAAATGTACTTCATCTTTTTACAATCAACTAAGCAATGGTTCATTCCACCATAGCCACTGATGGGAACTTAAAAAAAAACAAAAACAAAAACAAAACAAAAAACAAACAAACAAAAAACCAAACAAACAAAAAAAAAACAAAACAAAAACAAAAAAAAACCCACAAACAAAAAACCACACACACCCAAAATATAAAGAGTTTAACTCCTTATTTGCTGTTTCTGGTAATTGTTGGAACACAGGCGAGTTTATTAATTTAATTGGATAGCTTTATTTTACAAAGGTATGGAAGGTTTACAAAGCAGTATATAAACTGATATCATTAGTTGCATTTGCACTAAATGTGATGTACTTTTGCAATTTATTCTGTAAATAAAATTACACTACAGATACTATTTGTAGAGAATATGTTTTACTTTTAGATAAAGGCACTGGTACTTCACTACAGCTAGCCCTGCCCAATCAGAGTTGTAAGAGGCTTCTTAAAGAATGTGGAAGGAATTGCAAGATTGAGAAATCGGTATTAATTGACCTCTTTAAAAACAAATGAAAAAAGGCAGTTCTCTGAAGGCCTCTCAGATTGTCTGTGTGCAAGTAGCCATTAGATCCTTTCTTCTGGAAGGGATCTTGCTTTTATAGTTTTATAAAATTTGCCCTGTCTCTTGAGCCCATTCCTCTTCTCAGTCACTGCCATGTATCTGTGCGCTCCTGAGTTCACTTTTTCCTGTTAATGGATCGGTAGTATTTATACAGCTGTGGTGGTCTTTGCAGAAGCAGCTCCTGACTCTAGAATGGATGTTTTTATAAGCTGAATGAATTTGAAGGGCTGAGAACACAGCAATCTTCTCCATCAGATATCGTTCTCTGAGTATCTGTGTCCGTTTGGAGAATTTAGTTGCCAAACTAGATCTGAAGGAAATGACTTGATAGAAGTTGTATTGGGAATGAGGATGAGATGGTCATTGTTACCCTGTCTGAGAACCTGAACATCTTATTTTGATAAATTTATCTGTGAAAAATGTGATGCACTTTGGGGGGGGGAGGGGGGGAAATTACCTTTTACTTAATTGGGCTGAGCTGGCTTATCTGAAGTTGCGCAGATTCTCTTTAAGCTAATCAGATTGTCCACCTGTATTTTTGTCAAGTTGTACAGATAACGCTGTTATTTGAATTGCCACTGTTCATCTACAGACTTAAAACATGAATCATATTTTTGAGTACCTTGAGTGTGTAGAGTGTAACTGTTTGTTCTATGATATCTTTATGATCCTAATGATAAGTTTTAAAAATTAAAAGAAGTTGGCTCTTCCATGTTACAATCACAAATTTAAAAGCAGTATTTAAAAGTTAAAAGTATTAAAAATTATGAAGAAAAATCCTGGTTTGTAGTTATTTTTAACTTTCAGTGCTTTGGAGAAACTTACTTAAAACATTTTACCTTTTAACCAACTTTTAGATCATGTATAAAGCTATATACAATATTACAATATATGGAAAAAAACATTTAACAGGAAATCAGTTTGCTTGTACTACTGAGGTTACTGAGATGAAAACTTGAATGTCACATTAGTTTATATATGGAAAAGCTCATTTTGTGCTAGCATATCAGAGGCATGTTAAAAGATATTCCTGTACAGTGTAAGTATAGTCTTAATATAGAGCACTTCCAAAGTATTTCAGCTCTTGTCTTTGTTTGTACAGAATTAACAAGATTATGGAAGTTTCCATGGGAAGAATAGAGATCCAGGACGGAGGAGTGCCAGAGGATAAACTTGTGGCTTTTTCTAAAGTATGAAGAATTTTTAACAACTGAGGTGAGCTTCTGTAGAGCAAGCTTTCTTAATAGCAGAAATAGCTGGTGCCTAATGGATCAATAACAATCCTACCTTTATTTGTAGGGATTTCTACTTTTTATATGGTAATCAGTAAAGTTGTAGAAACCTACAAAATATATCTATAACTACAATATAATTTGACCCTAGATGTTGAATGGTAATTAGTTGGGGTTATGCCATGCAATTTACCAGTGTATATTACTGATAGTATTGCTATTGTCTTTAGTCTCCAGCTATAAAACCTAAGTTTCATAGGAGGAGAAAAGTGTATTTCATTAGATAAAAGAAAGGGATACACTTCCTGAGCATTAGATGCCTGGAAGTGTCCATTTTTCTTCATCTGTAACCACTGATGCAGTAAGCTTTTTTTCTCTGCACACCTGCCTCTTCTATGCATGCACTGCAGCTACAATAAGGAAGGCCGGTAATGTGGATTGCTACAGTTTTTAAGGTTTAAACTAATTCTCCTTAAAAAGAACTATTTTAAGTGATTATTTTTATTTTTGAGAACTTAGACCAAGCAATAGTCAGACCTATTGTCATCTAAAGTGTAAAAACTTCAATTAGGAAGTTTCCATTCAGTCTCCTTTTGCTTGAGCTGGTCTGCCTGAAATTCCATGTGGGATTTTCCTCTCTATCACCATTACACTAACATCAACCTTCTGTGATTTGTTTGCCCCTCCACTTAGAAAGAAGCTTGGAAGGTAAATTACCAAGTGAGTTCCTTTCAGATGCAATGGGAAGGACCTGCATACTTACTGTTTTCTGTGTGTCTTCATACTTAAAACTGTGTACCCTTTGAAAAGCTATCATACAATGTTTAACTTTTCTGATCCATTGGACTTCTTTCTAACATTCTGTGTCACAAGAGACAAGCCATCGTTCATGGAAGTCTGTGGCAAACAATTCCTAACCAGTGTTACAGTGGCAGGATATGACAACAACCCTGAGGATTCCCACCCACCGGGATGGGACTGCAACTGAATTGCGAGCAACCCAGCAAGTTCAGCTCCTGGGTACAGGCAGAGCTCTGGGACCTACCCCTCACCCCCTGGGAAGTTATCCCCTGTAACAGTATCCTGAAGAATTCCAGACTCAGGATGGAATTCCAGACTCAGTGCTGTCTGATGAGGGCAAGTCATGCATGAGTATGAACAAAAGAACTGGAAAAGGTGTGAAAAAAAAGGTGAAAAGGTGTGTCTGTACCCTCCAGAAAATATTTCAAGTCTAGGTAATGAGCAGTCGCACAGGTCACCTCATTGCTTGTACCCTGCTGGAAAACCATTGCTATGTAGTCAAGGTAATGGCGTTCTCCAGCCGGTGTTCAAGTGCTCGGTTGTCCCCATGCGCCTTACATAGAGCCTGCCTCAGTGGAACACTCGAGACACTGCACGTGGCGAGCACTAATCCAGTTGTCATAGCTTACCTTGTCCAAACTCCAGGGTTGAAAATGTCGCTGTTAACTTAAAAGGGGTTTTTAGAAGTTTTTTGTGGGAGTGGTCTTTGCCTTTAGTTGTTACATAGAGAAGTGTGTGGTGCTAAAGGGTGGCAATGTCTCCAACTCCTGTTGGGAGTAATGGTAAATGGGTAAAATGGTTGCCTTCTGTAAAAAAACTTGAGAAATTTAAATAAGCTTCTTTATATTTGTTGGTTTTCCCAACCTTTTCTTGTTTGAACTGTATTTGAAAACTCTCAAACCTAATTCAAATGTCATGGAAATATAGGGAGGGTAACTAACCATCCTACTATCAAGAGAGGTGCTAAACAAAATCATCACTAGTTCAATTAGCAGCTGTATGATGCTCTTAATTGTTTAATGTGTCAGTTTTCAATATTGCTGTCAGGTGTGAGAAGTCAGTAATAAAACAAAACCATGTAATTTACTGCTTTCTCATTAACTAAGACTGCCATACTCAACTTCAGTAAAAAACATGGAACAGCATTAAAAGATTTGAAAACCACTTGCAATTATAATACTGCTAAATTGTTTTCCAGTTCTAACTTTGGTTATATCAGAAACAGTTTCACTACAGTATCTTGTGTCCTAGCTGTTCCTGTAGATATACTATTACTTTTCTATTGTAAATAGGTGTACGCTTGCTCTTTTATACTATGTAGTTCCTGGGTTTATGCGTGTGTTGATATGCTTTAATGCAGGAGGTGTGGTTTAACTTCATGTAAAAGAAAAAAGGATGACTGGGTAGGATACATGAATGGTGCTTTTTTTTTAAAAAAAAAAAAAAAAAAAAAGGCAAGTAAGCAGCACCAGGATGTGGGTACACAGAAGGATGAATTCCGTTAAGTCCAACCTTTTTGCTTTCTAACAGGTATCTCCCCAACAGGAGAAGGAAAACTACCAGTATTAGCATTTACTGATGTTTTGAATGGCATTAATGAAGTGTCCACTTTTGTTCACATTCACGAGTGAAGGAAAAAAAACTCAGTAATTGCAGTTGACAAAACACTGATATGTAGTCCTTTATTCCCCTCTCCCTGTTTTGATTTGCCCTCAAAAGGCACTTTAGAAAAACACCCTCTTCAGGAACACTAACAAAACCAACGCCTTAACTGCCCAGCTTTTCAATCACATTAGCCTTTTGGGGTCAATTTTTTCCAGGTGCACTAGAGGCTTCAGTTGCTCAGCAAAGTTCCTCATGTCATCAGAAACTATGTCCTGTCCTGCTGGTGCTACCACGTTGAGCTCCACCAGGTAGGAGAGGGAGAGCGGCTCAATGCTCTCCGTGTTTCCCGGCATCAGGATGCGGAAGATCTTGTACACGACGATCTTCATGATGCCCTTGCGGAACACATGCCCTTTGGCCACAAACTCATGGTCCATGCGGAAGCCCATCTCCACCAGAAAGTCTGTCAGGTTGTCTGAAGTAGCGATGTCTACGCAGTTGCGCACCAGGGCATGGCGGTTCTTGTCGCCTATTTCTGGCTGGCCCAGGTAGCGCAAATGCCAGGGCATCCCACTTTTGTCCATGGACCGCCGCGCCCGCAGCACGAAGGGGCTGGCCTGCTGCCCCTTCAGCAGGAACACCATCTCGTGGTCCAGAAAGGTCTCCGGCTCCATGTTGTCGCACAGGCCACGCAGGCGGTGCAGCAGGCTCTCCAGGCTCTGGTCCAAAACGCTTCCTGCGGCGGGCGGAGACAGCGCCTCGGTTACCCCCTCCCCTCCCCTCCTCTCCTCTCCCCTCCCGGCTGAGCGGGGCTTTCTCCACAGCGTGGGCGATCGCAGCTCACCTGTGTCCGGCTCCCTTCCCCAGCCCCCCTCAGACCCAGCTCCCCGCGGGCTGCGGCTCGGCCGAGGCGGCAGCGGCCTGGCAGCAGCAGGCAGGCCCGCCGGGCGCTCTCCTTGGCGGAGGGAGGGAGCTAGCTGCCGGCCGGCCGGCCCGCCCGCCGCTTACCTTGGAGCAGGTACTCCATCATGTTGATGGTGCCGCCCGTGACGGGCATCATGGTAACGGGGGGCGCCTCCATGGTGCGGGCCGCGCCGCGCGGACCCGGCCGCAGGGCTGAGGGCAGGCGGCGGCGCGGCGGAGGGAGCGGCGCGAACGCGGCGGGGGGCGGCAGCGCCACCTCGCGGCCTGGCGGTGCCGCTCGGGCCCTGCCCGCTGAGGCGCGAAGGGTGACGGCCGGCCCTCGCGCGGGGCCGCTCCGGGGGCCGGTGGGCTGCTGGGCTGCGAGGAGCTGCGGGCATCGGGCCGCCGTGCGCGGCCCTTGGGGATGCCTGGGCTCAGCGCGGGCGGCCTCGGCGGCGGGGCGGAGGGGAGCGGGAGGCCGACGGGCGGGACGGGCCGTGTGGGGCACCGCTGCTTCAGCCGAGTTGTGGGCAGGGGCCGGTCTGCCGGGGCGGCAGGAGCAGCCCGCGCTTTAGCTGTATCCGCAGCGCAGTGCCTCCCCTCTGGTGTCCTACGCAGTGAAAGGYGTACGCGTAAAATTTTGTGTAAAATCTTCGTCAGAAATACCCCGGTTTGTGCCTTGCTGGCTGTCAGTCGGTGTGTATCTGTCCGCTGACCTACGAGAAGGTACAGCGCAGGGAGGCCGGGCGCGGAGATGTTGTGGGCTGGTTTTCGGGCACCTGTGGCAACTTGGGTAACGAGTTGTTACCAGGGGTGAAGTGGGAGTGAAACACCGGTTTGGAAAGGCAGAAACCCAGCCTGTCAGGTTTCTCATCTGGACGCTGCAGGTTTTGCACCCTTGTTTCCAGATGGAAAAGCCTCTGTTTTCAAAAAGTAGCAGAAGTGCCCAGTATGTATCACTTCAATTAGGTCCTGCAGATCCCAAACCTAGAGTTATAAATCTGATTTTTTCCTTAGCTGTTTTTGTAACAAGCCTTCATGCCGCACGGAAAGTAAACAGTATGTCTGTCTTTCCCTTATCAGTATCTCCACACACTGGTGATGTCCCCCACCCCCCCCAAATAACCTACATAAATATTAGCACAAGCCAAACACCTGCAAATGAGAAATGGCATAAGCATACTCTCCCAGAGCAGTCATAATTTGTTTCAGCCCCGATATATCAGAGCTAGCTTGGAGTACAGCCATGTGGTTGAACTGGGGTGACCTCAGGGGCACACTGCAATCCAGGAGGGACCTGACTGTTGCTGAAGCTGGAACCAGACCCCAGGGAGCTGCCGCAATGCATACGCATTGTACGTACTTCCCCAGTTGCGGGTAAGAGGCCTGCGTTGAAATAAAGGAAGAAAACAGTCAACAAAAGGTTTGAGTAATGGTTTAAAAGCTTCCTTGCGCTTCTAAGAGCAAAAAATAGTTTTTCTCTTGTATACAGATCAGCTTTAGTTAATGTGCTCATAATACAGTTAGAATGAAAGAATATATATTGAGAAAGATGGCTAGGAAAAGTAAAAATGAGTCAAAAATGCACCTTAGTGTTTCGCAGGGGATAGTTTCTGGGGTTCACTTCTTTCTGTGGTGATACAGACTATATCTTCCGCCTAGCTGAGGTGTATGGTAACGTTACTACAAATGCCTAAAAAAAACCTAAGAGGATGTCTACTTTTCTGTTTTGAAATGCAAATTCTTTTAAATTCCCCAGTTGCAGCTACCTCACATAGTTCTGCCCCGTAGTCTGAGGAGCTATGCAATACTGCAATGCAGAAAACGAACGTTACCCCAAACTGAGCAAACCCCCTGCAGGACTGGACAAAGTAGGTGAGCAAAAGTGGCTTTCACACACACACAGAACATCTCCAAATCCCTTCGCCAGTCATATAAAAGACAGCGACGACACAGTCCTGCAGCTGCTGAGCTGCTTGTCACCTTGGGCTTGGAGGCTCTGTAGTGCACCTCCATACCTTAAAGGTATTTTAAAAAGAACCTTTTCCTGCACTTGTTGAAGAAAAGACGCAGCAGACACAAAAGACAGTTGGTCAGACAGACGGAGGAGGTGGAGGGAAACAGAGATAGAAATGGAGGGTAAACACATTATTCCCAGCCACCTACCTAAGTTCTGTTCAACTCCCTTTAAAACTCTTCTTATACACCTGGCTGTGTCAGGGAAATGGGATGCCTGTGCAGGGCCAGGCCTTTATCTCAGCTGTGTATCACAGCATTTCAAGGGCACAGAGCAGAGCCCTCCCTGCAGAGCTCCTGCAGGGAAACGTCTGGTAAAATGTGCAATCCAGCCATCTTCACACATTGAAATAACACGAACAGTAGGGATGGTCTGTTAGATATAAACTGGATATAAAGTTTTTTCTTCCTTGTTACTAAAACTTGGATTTTTTTCTCACTCATCTCACAGGCTTTGGGTCCGAATCCCCATTTTGTCACCTTTATTGATCAAAATTGCTTTCAGACCAAGCGTACAGCACTCCATTCATTGGTGGTGAATTAATAGCAAAAAGCCTTCCACCCCACAAATCTGTGTGCAAGCTTGTTGAAATTAATTACTCCATTCAGTTATGTAATAGGCAATTTATATAATGAGTTCATTGCATAATTTACATTTTTAAAAGTTGTTGACAGAATTTCAAGGCTAGGATTACTCATTAAGTGATTTTCTGTCTTGACAGATAACTCAAGGACATTGGGTTGTTCTTAGCCATTTCACCACGAGCAATGATGTGTCAATAGCTGAGGGACTATCTTAAAGGGACTACCTAAGCTTACAGCACAAAGAGAGAGAAGACAACAAACATCAGGTAACTGATGACTTATTACCAGCCTCAGTTAAATACACGTTATGATCTATTCATCTCTACTTTGCAAAGCAGGACATTTTTTCAAGTGAGATAGTTCAACGAGCTTGCCAGCCTGGTGGCTTCTAGACTTGGCCCTGTTCCTAAACTCCTATTACCACAGCAAAAACTAAAGTTGCATGTAATTTTCTCTGCTATGTGACTGTGTCTCCTGGATTTTAAATGACCAATTTAGGGTGCTTTGTTAAATATTAAAAGAAGCTGCTGTGACATTTCTTTAGTGAGTGTCCCGCTCTTTAGACTTACTTACCCAGAAACAATTTTCACATGGGAAAGCCAAGATTATTCCTGAAAAAGTGCAATTCTGTTTAGCCAGAAACTCTGCCAACAGTGGTGTCYCTCCGAGTGCCTGATAGACCTGCCCATTTTTTTTTCACTAATGAAGCAGTCTTTTAGAGCCAATATTCCCAAAAGTTGAACTCATTTTAACTGGTTTAGTGTTGTTAAACTGGTCCGGCTCACACAGAGCATTGCCAGCTCTCACACATAAGAGAAGGGGAATGAGCTGGACTGCTGTACGTACTGTTACACTAGTACTTGGCTTGTTTCGAGTACCTTTTTTTAAAAAGTTTTATCCCTGGCAGCATGGTTATACCTGTGCACAGTGTATAAAGCAGGCTTGATTGGGTGTGGGCTGTGGGCAAAACACTGATCGAGCAATCAGTGCTGGGCAAAAGAAGGTAGCAAGATTGCCTTCTTGTTTTGAGGGTGAAGTAAGGTTTTCAGGGCAACTTTACACAGTGACTGCCTCCTTGGAAGACCACTTGTCTGAGATTGTGGATTGATGATGACGCAGCCTATGGCATACACGTCCTGCAGGATTGCCTTCCATTTGTTCTTGGAGACCACTGTTTCATTACAGGGGAAGCAGGAAGCAATTTGGCAAATGGTGTGGTGGTACCAAGTGGAGAGCTAGAAGCTGCAGACCTGTGTGACTAGTCTTGCTCTGCACTTGATAGACTTGCCTAAGTCTGGTCTTTCACCCAGTGGTCCTAGGAGACACTGGTCATTGGCACAATTTTTATGGCACAGTTATTTCATCTTGGTGTTCTAGCTTATGAAAATGGACTGACCTTGTACAATTCTTCTCCAGAAGAATAAAGTAGGTAGGGAAGAAATCCTTCACTGTGAGGGTGCTGAGACACTGGAACAGGTTGCCCAGAGAAGTTGTGGATGCCCCATGATTGGAAGTCTTCAAGGTCAGGTTGGATGGGGCTTTGAGCAACCTGACCTCGTGGAAGGTGTCCCTGCCCACGGCAGTGGGGGGTTGGACTAGGTGATCTTTAAAGGTCCCTTCCAACCCAAACCCTTCTGTGATTCTAAGAGCTGGTCTTTATTTGGCTGTTGTGGATCTCAGCAGATACTGGTGCCAAGATCTAGATTTTCTTTTTTGTACAGGCTCTGGCTGGGGTGGAATCAATTGTCTTCATAGAAGCCTGTATGGGGCTGTGTTTCGGATTTGTGACTAACAGTGTTGATAATGCAGCAGTGTTTTGGCTATTGCTGAGCAGGATTTGCCAGCATCAAGGTTTTCTTTTTGTGCTTCTTTCTCCCCTGTGCCCCCTGCAAGCGAGGAGGCTGGGGGTGGGTGAGAGGCTGGGAGGGGACACAGCCGGGACAGCTGACCCCAACTGACCAAAAGGATATTCCATACCGTATGATGTCATGCTCAGCATATAGAGCTGGGGGAAGAAGAAGGGAGGGGGAACGTTCATGGTTATGGCATTTGTCTTCCCAAGTAACCGTTACTGTGCTGAGGCTCTGCCTGCTGATGGGAAGTAGTGAATAAATTTCTTACTTTGCTGTGCGTGTGCAGCTTCATTTTACCTATTAAATGGTCTTTATCTCAATCCATGAGTTTTCTTGCTTTTACCCTTCTGATTCTCTCCCCTGTCCTGCTGGGGTGGGGGTAAGCAAGCAGCTGGGTCAAGCCACCACGTTTTTCTAGATAGCCTGAGTCCTAGTGGGAATGCTGCTGGGTTCTGTAATTGGGAAGAACCTATGAAAGCTGGGTCTAAAGCCCCTAGTGTCCCCCTGGGTGGATTAAGAAGTGGACTGAACATAAACCAGCGGTGAAGATGGGGCACTAGGTAATTTTGCATTGTGTAATAGACTGCAAAAGCCCTAGAGCGCTGTAGAGGTAAGGTTAGCTTCAGAGGCAGGCCTCCTCCCCGAGGCCCGTACACCAAGGTGAGCCTGGGGCCAGCAGCGATCTCCAGGCAGGAAGACAAGGTACAGAATTGTCAGTGCCAGGAGTTTCACTGGATGCACAGCACTGTAATTGCCTTGCGTGTCAGGCAAGGTGCATCTGCCAGGAATACAAGCTTCCCCCAAAGGGAAGGAGGATCTGTGGAGCAGGGAAACTGTTGCTGTAACACGGACACCACCTGAAGCCCAAACCATTGTCTCCTTGTTTCAACAGGTGTCATCGTGCAGTGTAAACCTTCCCTAATCAAAGCCAAAGGGAGAGAGGGAAGAGAACACAACCTCAGAAATGGTAAGCCATGTCTGTCCTGGTTTCAGCTGGGATAGAGTTAATTTTTTTCCTAGTAGTTGGTATAGTGCTATGTTTTGGATTTAGTATGAGAAGAATGTTGATAACACACTGATGTTTTTAGTTGTTGCTAAGTAGTCTACTAGTCAAGGACTTTTCAGCTTCCCATGCTCTGCCAGGTGCACAAGAAGCTGGGAGGGAGCATAGCCAGGACAGCTAACTGAACTGGCCAACGGGGTATTCCATACCATATGACGTCATGCTCAGTATATAAAGCTGGGGGAAGAAGAAGGAAGGGGGGGACATTTGGAGTGATGGCGTTTGTCTTCCCAAGTAACCGTTAGGCGTGATGGAGCCCTGCTGTCCTGGAGATGGCTGAACACCTGCCTGCCGATGGGAAGGAGTGAATGAATTCCTTGTTTTGCTTTGCTTGCGTGCGTGGCTTTTGCTTTCCCTATTAAACTGTCTTTCTCTCAACCCACGAGTTTTCTCACTTTTACCCTTCCGATTCTCTCCCCCATCCCACCAGGGGGGAGTGAGCAAGCGGCTGGGTGGTGCTTAGTTGCTGGCTGGGGTTAAACCACAACAATGTCCCAAAAGAGATGGAGATGATAATGCATCTTAAAAGCACTGTGAGTAGTAAGAGCTCTCACTCCACCCCAAAAGGCAGCTGAAAGGAGTGGGAGAACAGACCATCTACCACAGCTTTTCTCAGAGCTGTATTCACCTTATGAGCAGGGCTCACGCCAAGGATGAAAACTGTCCCAACAGTGCTGTGTGTGGACACACTTGGAGCCTGGATATACTTGAATGCTCCTCCGAGAAAGAAAGCAGGCTCTCAGCCATGCTCTCTTCTGCGAACCGGTGTGCCTGCTCAGCAACGCTTGTGCTGGGGCCCTTGCTGGCACACCCCTGTCCCATCACCAAGGCAGCATCCGCTACAGGCTTCTGGTATCATAGCTATGTTCAGCATGATCACATTTGGCATCCCTGTGCTGCGTGAGCAGAAGCCACTCGTCCTGTCAGGAAGATTAGGTAAGGCAGACTTCACTGATAATATCTTAAGGTGGCTGAGAGAAATCACAGTGGACAACAGTTGTGATTAGAGACAGCTGGAGCTGCAGAGCTTCCAAGCCTCACAGCTCAAACTTTCATGTCAGACAGCAGGAAGGGGACTGGTGTGCAGGAGGGGTAAAGTAGATTCAGGACACAGAGAAGAAAGGAGGTAATCTAGGTAAAGAGAGAAGCAAACTAGTTACCAGAGTCAAATACACTATTTTTAATATTTTCTTTCTAGGGTTTTAAAATATTTGGAAAACCGTATCAATTGTAGTAGTGTAGCATTTAAATTGCAGCAGCTTTCAGAACTTGATTACAGACAGCTGGTTTGGTTTTGCCAAGGACGCAAAACAAACAGTACAAGACTGTTTCTTGTGCTTGCTACACAAAATTTTCAGTGTGTGTATTCAGGGAAACAAGAACCCTTCAGTTCCCTAAACATTCTAAAGCATATTAAATGGTAACCTCTGCTTCTGGTATAAAACCCGTAGTTCTGAGGAAAGAAATGCATACTGAAAAAGAATGCGGACTGCATTGTACGTCCGATTACAGACTGATGGGACATTATCAAGACCAAACATGGGAGTTGGAGTACAGGAGGAAAAGAGGCGGGGAGGGGGAAATTTTTGGTAAGTTTCCAGGATTTTTAGAGGGGTACCATGTTGCTGTGAACATGCACTATGATATTAAAAGCTCTGGTAAGAATTTCACATGGTTCTTGATGTGGTACTGAAGGGTTCTTTTACTCTTCCCGCTTAACCTGTTTTGCAATAATATACAATACCGTGTATTTTGATAAAACTACGTTTTCCTGGTGAAAGCAGTGTTTAAGATTGAAGTAGCAAGTTAACAGATTAAAAAGCACCTTTGAAACTTTGGTTTTGGTGGACATGTGAGAAACTGCCACAAGTATAATTCAACAGTTTTCTGGAAGATAGGAGAAATGCCCAGACAGGCCCCAGCAGAAGGTATCGCTAATGGGGCAGTGAATTACTTCTCCCACCTCGGCAAACTGTGCAATTCAGCTTCAAGGAGAATAAATGAGTACAGGCTTCTGCAAACAAGGTTGAGAAATTCTGGTGTCATAGCCCCACTGCATTTAGTACTGTACGCCAGTCATATTTTCCTTAATCCTCCTATTTTATGTTGTCTACTAAGGTATGTCACTAAGTCATGAAGTAAGCTTAAAATATCACAATTAAGCCAATACGTTTTCCATTGTTTTACTGAAACTGAAAAAGTTCTGTACCAAAATGTACACAATTTAGTAATAATACAAAATGTTAATTCTGCAAGACAGAATGTCAGTTATATCCACCAAAATGAACACCGAACCACCATTTATTGCCAGAACAGCGTTACTTTAAATAAGATCACTGAATGAACATAGAAACAAAGTAGTTCCAACTTTCCTTAAATAAAATGGTAGGTATTAGCAACAATACTGCAGGAAGATAAACATTCATGGTATTTACATGCTATCGATACATATCTAGCATGTAGTATGTCTTCATGCTTGCACATTAGCTTTATGAGCTCATTACAATGATATTAATGTGTTGATGTACTACAAAACAACCCATCATGATTTATATCAAATTTGCACATTAGAAGAGCACCTCTGCTAGTCACCCCTTTAGGAATGCCACTGCATTCCGGCAAGAAACCCAGTCCAATCCACTGATTTCCGCCCCTCACCCAAAAAAAAACAAACAAAAAAACCCAACCTAAAAAAAAAAACAAAAACAAAACACATCATCAAGCATATTAACAATTTTCCTCCTGTGATTAACTAGGCAAGGCAATGTGTTTAGCAATATTCCCAAAGGTGAATCAAACCAGAATACACCTGGGTTTTCCGTAGTACATTAAGAACACCTGAGACTGCTTCACTGGTCCAAGTACAGTATTTTAATACAAAAACTGCTTGTTGCATTAACATGTCATTTCACTGAATTCCCTTAATTAGTACTTTTCATTGAAAAAAGGATAAGATTTCTTCTTAAAATAAATACTCCCCCCTCAAAAAGAAAGTTGAAAAGGAATTAAAACATAAAAACCCCTAGTGTTAAAGAACAGTGTGATTTTCTGGCTTCACTTTATCCCAGCTTAAGCAGTGGATACACACCTATTCCTGGGGAACAAGTGTCAAACACTTAAAAAAAAAAAAAAAAAAAAAATTAGGAATATACAAACACCCTGTACCTTAAGAGACATCTTTTAAAAGAAGTGTAAACATCTGTTCTTGACTCCTGTTGTTTGAATGCACTCCTATCAAAAAAAGTTTGAGAAACTACATTTGCTTGAATTACTAACCTGTCTTGACACGTAACTGTTTTTGGAGTTACCAGTTTCAAAATCTGTTTTTTCTACCTGAACAAAATAACAAAACAGTTGAAGACACTGTTTTTCCCTACTTCAGTACAGACTATATTTAACAGTTCAGAACTTTATTGGTCATAAGTTTTTTATAAAGGAATAACCTAAATTGTGAAGTTAAAACATTGAATGCTGCTTAGCTGAAGCAGTAAGCAAATTAAGTACTATATATAGACAGAGGTTTCTCTAAAACTAATATGATTCAATAAAATTGTCTTATAGCCTAAGACCTAAGTTTTACATGTGGAAAAAAAATAAAATTGGGAGTTCATGCAAAGTGATTAGGCTTGCCATCACTTTAAAAAACATGCTTGTCTAACCAGAAAATAAAGATGGCAAGGACCAGTGCATTCAAGCCAAGTTTAGACCAACTTTTTTTTTTTTTTTTTTTTTTTTTTTTTTTTAAAGGTACAAAGTACATTACATCACTTTTCAGCTTGGTAGTTACCAGGAGCTTACTAGTCAAAATAATCTCAACCTGTAAAAACATAAGACTGACCCTTTAGAAAATGATGTGTAAGAGTAAGAATTCCAAAGCCATGTTCAAGACATCTGGCAGGACTTTCATGAAGTCATCTCTAACCACTGAAGAAGGTCAAAGGCGTAAGTAGTCTCACACAAGTCCATTGATCTCTCAGTTTATCTTACACAGACATCATTCAGTTGAAGGCGATTTTCATTCTAAACTTCACTAATTTTTTTCTTCCCTGTGCACCTGGTCAGTTGCTAGAACAATTCTTCATTTCAAAGCCGTTTTAGTTTTCAAGCCACCTTCTTAGTGCAGGTTCCTTGAAGATCTTGTAGATTTATTTTTGACCTAAGAAAAACAGTAAGATAACTACATTAGATAGTTAAAATGTTACACTGCTATTTTAGGTTGCAATTATTCATGTAATTATTATTGCATCTTGTGTACCTGGAAGAAGTGCAAAACAGCAGAGAAAGACAAGAATTTTTCCATTTCTTACCTGTTGTGGATCATGTGGCTTTTGACTAGATGCCCAGCTGCAAGAGCTGCCATTAGTGATAATTCCCCTGCCATCACTGTAGCACAAACAATTTTAGCAAGCTGACGGGCATTTTCACCAGGGTTATCTTGGCTTGCACCTTGAACCCCTAACATCTGGAGAGAAAAATATGCAATATTATGCAATGAAATCTAAGTAAGTTTATGCTAAATTTAGTATTAAAGTAAGTCTTTCCCAATTATATCCCATCAACTAGCTTAAGTCTCTTTAATATTAAACATCTTAAGCTTTAGAAACTAGACACATGAAAACAATTCATTAGATAATTCTAAAATTTTCATGTTAAATCCACCAAGTTTCAAGAGGCCCCATTCCCACATTACTCGACACAATATACGCAACATGAAAGCGAGCTTTGATTCAAGAAGCTAAGTTGCTTTAAACTTTCTGATTTATACCTGCAAACAGGCCTGCTGTGGGAGCAGGTTGGTGCCTCCACCAACAGTTCCTATTTCTATAGAAGGCATTGTGCAGCTGATGTACAGGTCTTCGTTGGTGGAACCAGTTCGCTCCATCAAAGTGATGCAATTAGAGCTGCCCACATTCTGCGCAGCATCCTTCAGATCAGGAAGGGAAAACAAAACAAAAAACAAAACTCACCTAAGTATTTGATTAAGAATTACCGAACTAAAGAAAATCTGAATTGGTGTAAAACAAACCTACCTGACCACAGGCAATGTAGATAGCTGTCACAATGTTTGCTGCGTGTGCATTGTAGCCACCTATGCTACCAGCCATCGCAGAACCCACCAAATTTTTGTTTATATTGACTTCAATGATATCTTCTGTAGTTGTCTTCAATACCTGGGCAAAATGATACACTTTTACTACACCATTCCTTAGGCAGGAGTAGAAATACTCTTGTTCATGGTTAATAACCCCTTGCCCCTTGTTTGCTTCCATATGGAATTTGACTCAATCATTGTCCTAGATACCTACTTTTATTTTTGTTCAAAAGGAGCCCTTTCAAATGCAGGCTGCATTGTCCAAGTAACAATGGAAAAGTCAGTGCGAAGGGTTTGGCCTTGCTCAGGCCTTTAAGAAAAGCTCACCAGCTACCTTCTCTGTTTCAAATTCTCATTTATCTTCAGAATGAAACAAACAACATCAACTTGGCAGAAATATCCCATTAATTCACCTTGACATGATAGCAACATTTATCCCAAGTTGCTCCAGACACTAAACCCTCCCCAGTTTTGCTCTGCATAAGAATACAGAGCTAAACTGAAGAGTTCAAACACAAACCACTGTGCTACATTGGTAAATAAACATTGTGCACAGTAATATCAAATTAAGTGGCACTGACTGTATTTTGAAACCTTCAGATAAGAGATTTACACTGAATTTAGTATAAAAATGATCGAAGAGAACAAAAAAAAAATAGTGCTGTGAGCAAAACTTAAGATATTCCAGTGTAACAGGAATAGCAACTGATGACAGAGATCTGCACAAAGTCTACAACACCGACAAAAATACAAGGTTTATGTATGAGCTGAATGTAAGTAAATGTAGTGATGTACACGGCTGAAGCCAAAAACATCCCACATTTACCTAAAAACTATCCATGCCCATTACCAAAGGATTGGCTCCCCATTACTACTCTGGAATGAAATCCTGGGGTTATTAATAGATATTGCCACTGAATCAGCTGTAAAAATGCAAACCATTTGAAAATTGGGAAACTACTAGGAAGCAAACCCCAAAGACATAAATTATGTCAACGTATAAATCCAGCCTGCACACACACTTTGAATACTGTGTCCAACTCTGTATGCAGAATTTTAGAAATTTTAGAACTGAGAAAGATCTACAGATAAGGTTGTTCATAGACATGCTAGAATAGTCTTTTTACTCATTCCTCATAGAGAAACTAGTACTTTTCAGTCTGAAAATGGGAATAGCTGGGAAGGTGGAAGGGCTGTGTTAGAGCTATAAAATCTTAGGCACTAGAGTGAAGATAAAAGTCTTAATTATCTCTTCCAGTACAAAACTAGGGCATCATCAAATGGAATCAACAACAAGGAGGAGGTAGTTCTCACACAAGGTATAGCTGCACTGTGGAATTCTGCCTGCAATACTAGTGCTAAAAGTTTACACAGTTTCACAAAAGGGTCTGGACAAATTACTGGGGGAAAACAAAAGGAACAAACAAACAAACAAATCCATCAAATACGAAAGCACCAATTCAGAAAATCTTGAACAAGTTGATTCAAGACTATGCTGACTATGGTATAGTAAACTCCTCCCTGGATACTGTCTCTCATGGCCAGTGCTGGTGACCAGGTAACAGGCGATGGATTTGGTCTGACACACATAGCCGGTCTTCTGAGCCCAGGTGGAAGAGAATCTAGGATAGCTCTTAAGATGTAGGACAAGTTTGCCAGGGGCTAGGACTGGCACTGGTTATAAAAGTTACCCTTCATCATGCAAGATGCTAAGACAGCTTTGGAATTAAGTGAAGCACCTGATCATCTGTTTTCATTGTAGTAGGAGGCATATAAACTTTGAAGAGAATGCCAGGTTTGTGCGAGAGACAACAAATGAGTGAAATGATCAGAATGACTGGGTTTAATGACAGGCAAAACCCCATGTGTAAAAATCTGTCAAACTGTGGCATAATTTTTCAAAGGTAAAATGCCTTCAACTAGGTATGCATCATTAAATATATGCACGTTATGTCAGAAGAGACAATGAAAGGAAAAAATATCTACTGACTCAGGAAAAATGGCTTATCCTACAGCAGTATCTGAAAATACACGTAGGAATTATCTTTACCTGGAAAACAACTTACAGTTAATATTTATGATGTAAGATAGGTATCAGTTTTGTAAAATGTATGCATTTTTATAAACAAGTAAAAGAAAGCAGACACTTACTTCTCGAACAACCTTGGCTGGAATGACTGCTTCACAGACAACAGACTTCCCTCTTCCTTCTATCCAGTTTATAGCAGCAGGTTTTTTGTCTGTACAGTAGTTACCACTAATAGCTATAACCTGGAGATCAGGAAACTCTTCATTCAACCTTGCCAGTGCTTTTTCAGTACCCTGTTAGAAAAGAAACAGATAAAAGGCTATTTTATCATTGTAAAACAAGCCACTCAAGGAGAGTGGAACAGCAAGATTAGATTAAGTCTAATCAGATCATCAGTTACACCTGAAGAAAAGAACATAATTTCAGGAAGGAACCTGAAACAGGAAGAAAAAAAACCCAATTATCACTGTCTTCTTTCTAACCACTTTGGGAATTACATGGGGAATAATTGGTTCTTCCCAGGACATATGGACTCTCTGGATACATTCTAGGGGAATGGGCATGTGCTTACCATACCGAAGATACAACATGAACCAAGTCAAACACCACAGGCATGAAATGAATTCATTCTGGATGTAGTGGAAAGAGCTTCTCTACACTAGGAAATCAGACAAAAGGTCTGCTATATTTAGTATCTGGCTACAACCAGACCCATTCATGTAACGGCTCTGATAGACTTAAATTTAATACTGATTGCCTATTCTATATAAATCTCAAATGGCACAAGGCATCCCCCCAATCTATGGGTCATGTGCCAGGTTCTTCCACATGTTTGCATAAAACCAAAACCAATCAAACAAAACTAGAGAACACCCCTCTGCTGCCATTCACCAGATTCCTAATCCTTTATTTACAAGGAAGTGATAAACACAGTAAGTGATTAATTACTGCTGGATAAAATCTTTGGCCCAAAGCAACAGAGCAACCAGCTTAACTTCCATATTATCAAGAATACTTTCTTTAAATAATAAAAAAAATTAAAATACAAAGTTACTTTTTTCTTTCATTGTTGTCATCCTACTCTTGTTTACGCTTGACAAGGTCAAACACTTTTATTATTTTATAGCACTGCAAACAGCACTATGTCTTATCTTTCTGTCTTCACATGCCACACAGTCACAGACCGGTAGGCTACAATTTATTTATTTTTAAAAGAAATACACATTTATTAAAAAGACTTAAGGGGACTTGTCCTTACTTTTGAAATCATATTCATTCCCATTGCATCCCCTGTTCCAGACTGAAAACGAATATAAAGGTTACGACCAGCCAAACTGATGAGAAGTTTTTGTAGGCGGGCAAACCTGCAAGAAAATTTAACTATTACTTACAATCCTCAAGGGAAAAGATTAAATTAGTTTTAAGTGTCAAAATGACAGTAAATCATTACAGATAGCACTGTTACTATACTGTGTTCCTCCTCTCTCAGTGCAAGAAAAAACCGTCAGCTACCATGCACATAGTTCTCTCGAGTAAATACTTTAAAAATATTCAGTGTAAAAGTGTTCATTGCCTTTTTATGTTTTATATCCCTGGACTTCATGAAATAAAATATCCTGAAGTGCTAACGTAAATTTAATTCATTTGTATTTCTTAAAACATCTGACTACCAGGTATAAACTAAAAATGAGACCTTTGGAAATTTTTATGTCAGTTTTATAGCAAGGCAAAACCCATGCTATCTTCAACAACAGTGCAAGCTCCACAAGTCAAACAAAGTCCGGGAAATACTGCATTTGAACAGCAGCATGAGCTGATTCTGGCCGAAATACACCTATGTCCTTGGCTGACATTTGTAAGATTGGTAAGAAACAAAACTGATATGGAAATCTCTCTCTGAATCTTCCTAAAGAAAGCAGGTAATCATAAGTCTTAGAAAAAACTCTAGGGCTTGAAATAGACATATTCTTAATACTGTTTTACATTTTTTAGCATTTCAGTTCTAGCATTAGTTTATCCTGTATTCTCTGGAACCTCACAAATTAATTATTAACATTAGTAATATCATCTGAAAAGCTAGATTCCAAACTTCTAGTTACTTTTTGTATAGGAACTACTAAAAATCCAAATAAACTTTTATGTTTATTTTTAAATGCTTAGACAAAATAAATAATGTATTAAGTATTACGCAATGCGAATGTATCTGTTGCTAAGATACAGTTGTTTACCACTTATCATTGGAAAATGTTTATTACTAGCCTTGGTACATAGCCAGAGTGACTTTTGTTCTCTTAGATTCACACTATATGGGATAGCCAAAATGAAGATATAATTCTGTGTATTGCAGCACGCCAAAAAAACAATTAGGAGCTTTCTACCATCCATAGAAGTTTTATGTCAGGAAATAAGGCTGGAATAGCCATTGTACTAACCTACTTGTGCTGTCAAAAGCTTCCTTCATTATTTTAAAGCCTTCAGGGCTTTCAAGCCAAACTTTGACTTCTGCAGCCTGGCAAGCAGTGGGCAGCCTTACAACAGGTCCTCGAGTCATCCCATCTGCCAGGATGCAGCTACTTGCTCCTCCACCAAGCTAAAAATCAAAGCAGAATGGAAACAAAGTAAGATTACTGAAAGTGAATTTTAGTTTTTAGGAAATCAAAAACATGCCTTATATCACCCCAAATATGTTTTATAATATAGAAAGTTTTTCAAGCTGGTCAAACAATACTTACACATATTGCTCTGCATCCTCTGTTTGTGCTTGCTACAAGACATCCTTCTGTTGTTGCCATTGGCACCTGAAACTCTTTGTTATCCAAAAACAGTGGCCCTGCTACGCCTACAGGAATAGGCATATATCCAATCACGTTTTCACAGCAAGCTCCCATAACCTTACCAAAATAATACAAAAGGTATCATTAAGGTTATACTGCAGTGGTATGGTACAGCATGTTACCTACTGTGCCTGTGACTACAATGAGGTATCTTAGCAAAAAACCCACAACCCTACACATAAAGCAATGAATTCCCACCTCAAAAGGTTAACAGCTACAGCTATCAACAGCCAACACTGTTCAAGTATAGTATTTGGCAGACATATTGAATTTTATTCAGTGTTAAACACTATTAAAAAAAAAAAACCTAATACTGTTAAATGTAAATAAACTTCCGTTTTAACTTGAGCGCAAGGTAATATTATCATTCAGCTAAACTCAAGCTCAGTATTAGCAGAATTCTGCATTTTTGAGATAAGGCAGCTGCATACTTTGGTAGGAAATATTTTTTGGGTAAGCTACAAAACTTACCCACCTCCCTAGGTTTAAAAACATCAAGAGCAATAAAAGGTAGTGCCTTATGTTTGCCTTTTTTTTTTCCTTCTACATCAGTTTTGACCAAGCTCATTGTTAATTCATATACATCACTTCGAGCATGTATTTCATGGATTTGGAAAATGGTTTTACAGTGAATTTTGCTTGTCTACCTTTTACTTACCAAAGAATAATTATAATTCCTATAAGGAAGATACTGTAAAGATGAAGGTTCAGGGAGTTTCTTAGATAACATCTGTCTGCGAATGGACACACCTCGCTCCTGAGTTTCCATCAGGGTTTCCAGTTTGTATGCAGGAATATGCTTAGCATTAACTAAGCTGATAACCTCAGCATCAGTAAGGAATTTTGCTCCTTTCTGGAAGTGTAAAGGGTGGGGAGAGAAAGTACAGATTCTTTTGGTGAAAATCCTTTTAAATGTTTCCAAATGAAAAAGGGTAACAACTTTACTGTGACATTAACAGAGTACATCTAAAGGAACCAACTGCCAAAGCCAGGTTTTATGGTAGGCCAGGATATGATCAAAAACTTTTTACTCAGAGACCCACTTACACACATACATGATGAAGCTTCAGTGACTCGGTATGTCACGAACGATGAAGCTGCTCCCCCCTCGCCCCTGCCCCAACTGACTGGAGAAGAAGTGACTTATGAAAGGGTTTTGTTTTAGTCGTGACCCCCCACCCAAGTTATTAAAGCCATATAATTTTCTGAAGAATGACATTACAATCAATAGGATCATTTAAAAGCTGGAAAATTAACTGTAAGAATTCTTAAATCAGATGTTGCAGTAGAGGTTAAAAAAAAAAAAAAGCTATTTTTCCATACCTCTGCATTTCCAAGTATACGAACACATTCCTCAATAGAACGTGGTTCTTTAGGTAACTCGATTTCTTCCTCTTTTCCATTAAGAAGTGAAGAAGTTTCCACAGGGTTGCAACTACCAACTACAAATGTAGCCTTGGTTGATGACTCTGCTAATACAGGTTTTATGACTTCGGCTGCATAAAGACAATTAAAATGAACTTTGGTTTACAAAATTCTTAAGTTTTGATTCCAAATACAACACGCTAACACAGATTTCACTATTTGTTCCAAATATGCAGGAATAGATTCAGACTTTAAAATGCTAAAAATTACCATTTCCATCTTTGGGAACTAAAGCTTCTTCTACTGTGTTAGATTTCTGATCGTTTTTCAGAAGTCCAGATTGCTTCCTGCAACAATTCTCAGGGACCTTTTTCTGGACCATCACTGGAGATGTTATGGGATTCTTCAGTGAGAGTGTGGATTCAGTCTCTGCTTGCTCAAAGAAAATATATTTGACAGCAAGGAGAAGGGCTAATCCCAGAGTAATTACTTGTTCAATATCCATACTGGCCATTCTAAAACAGACAAATCAAAAAGTAAATACACGGTACATACAACTTGTTGTTTATAACAGCATTCTGACATCCCTTTGCTTTAGGAAGAGTAATAGTTTCATCATAATTTATACAGTTATTCCAGTCAAAAGACATTTTCTACCAGGACATTCAAGTATGCTAGGTTAGGGTAGAGAAATCATTCTCTATATCATTAACAATGTAAGATTTCAGATGTCATTAAATAGTTACTAAATCTTAGCTAAAAAGCAGTCCCAGTAAGAGAAATGACTGTAAAATATTCACTAACAGCTACATCAAATTGATTTAACACCTATCTCCCAATGATAAAGTAGAAAGTTCCAATTATCATCCTCTACCAATAATGACTACTATGATGCAAGCTGAACTGCTGAGAGGGAGGAAAAAACCTCTCAAACAGACAGTTCTGAGTTTTCAGAAGTAATATGGAACCAGAGGTGCCACTAACTTCAGTTGAGCTGAAGCCAAAGCAATAGCGACATGGCTTTTGCCCTTTTTGCACTTGTGTGTGAATGGTCAGAAACTCTGCATAAGTAATTACTCTTGTGCAGTCAGAAAAGTTATTTCCCAGTGTGCTCTGAAAGGTGTCAGTGCTAGTGGGAAAAGATAGTGTTTTGATGCATACAGGACAGCTGGCTCCTGATCATGTTCTTGATTACTTCGAGGAGACTGGACAAACAGCATAATATTGAAATATTTCTTATGAAATGTCATCTCTGGTTCCAAGAAATCCTACAGTGGTCAGATCTGCAAGTTTACAAGTGTTGTACCCTAGGACCGTAGCTTGGCAGCACTGGAGAATACACCCTGATCAAAGAAACACACTTCTCTTCTGTGAATTCACCTACCGAGAAAGGTAGAACTGCCATAATGAAACATTGGGTTCAATTCTCTTCGGTGCATTCTCATCCAATCCCACTGAATTTTCTACAGTACTGTTTTGAGCAGCTGGTTCTGCTATCCAACGACTGTGGGCATGAACAAGAACCAAACCCAGCGACTGTATTAAAAACACAAAAAAAATATTAATTTTTCAACTGTAACTAGGTATCTAACCTACTAAGATTAAACATTTTCTTTTTTGTTTGTTTGGTTTTTGGCTTTTTTTTTGTTTCCCATGCCTCAGAAGTCTAAAGCTAAAGGCCGATTTTCCACACTTCTCCTCAACACCCTTTTTGGTCTATCGTAACACTCATAGCTTTGAACCTGTCCCACTGCATCCTTCCTTTTGCTCAAGTAATAAGAAAAGGAAGATGAGGGTACTGTAGGGTTAAGAGGGAGGGAATTAGTACACATGAAAAAGCCCTGAGTGTTTGGCACAGAAATTGCATACACAGGAAGACTTCAGATGTAGATACAGGGGATGTTATTAAAAATTACCACGGTAAACTAGACTAATGGGATGCAGAATACAAGTCTATAGAAAACAAAAGCTTGATTCATTGCACCAGGACACCTTACTGATTGCATAACCACAGGTGAAAAAGAGCCACAAACCATAATCATTTTGACCCTCTGTGTTACAGGATTTGGTTTATTTTCTTCTTCTTCCAGAACACGAGCAAAATGGCTAAGCTGCCATATAGGGCGCCCTTCACGACTCTCTCTCGAAAGCTGCAAAAATAACAAAATTTAAAAATAGGTCCTATTTAGTACATATTAGAAGTACCAAGAAGTGAGCTTCAACACTGTATTTTTATTTGATCATTAAGAAATTACCAACGAAAGAGTTAGCCTACAATCTACTGTTTAGCCTACGTTAGACTTTAAATAATGAAAAACCCTGGACAGCCAACAATTTACAATATAATTTGTTTACTCTGCTTTAGATCAGAACTCATACTATTGAGTGTGACTCATTTACATGGCATTAACAAGTTACTGTTATCAGCTGAGCCACTGTAACTCTTTTTGTGCATTCCCTCTGTTCACTTCAAAAGGGAGACAAACATGCTGGCGTATAACGCCGTGAAGAAATGTATAGCCTACGAGAAGCAAAGGGTCTGAATACTAAGCTTGATGTTGTCTTGAAATTGGTCTTACCTCTAATACCAAGGACACACAAGCTGGAAAGAAGGTCATGAAGACAAAGTAGTTGGCAAGAACAGACATACAGCCAAAGCAGCACATAATTTCAAGTTGTCGTACACCTACATAAAAAAAGAAGACTTTTTTTACATTTGAATATGCAATGGCCTTTCTATATACTTGAAGAAGGTTGCAGAAGAAAGAAAGAAACCATTAAACTGACACTGCAGATTATAGAGGGAACTGTCTAGATTAACAAAAACCAAGCATGTTAAGCCCTAGTCATTGTATATTAGCTTATTCTAAGCACAATATATATTTATGGTATGGTACTTACAGAAAACTTTTAAAGTGTAATTCTAAATAAATACAAATAATTACAGTTCACCAAGATTTTAAAGCTTCACACTGAAAGCTTGAAACTCCTCACTTATCTAAGCAATGAACAACTAGCCAACATTATGTACTGAAATCCCTTCTGAAAGATGGCCAATTAAGTGTTCAGGCCATAAGAAACAGTATGTACCCCACCCGCTCTTTCACAAACCTGGTATCCAGAACAAGACAATTAGCCATGTCACACATGCATTACAAAACTGCCTTAGTAAAGATGAAAGAGCGAACACTATAAATCATTAAAAAAAAAAAACCAAAACCACAACTATATGCTACACCAAAATGAGGGTTTTTTTCCTAGATGTAAACAGGAAAACAGCTTATTAATACACAATACCCTGAAAAGATCCAAAACAATTTGGAAAGCAAGAGCTTTGAAAGATGCCTTTAAGGTACGCAAGATAGTTTAAAAAAAACCCACACATAAAAACTGACAGACAAAAACAAACATGCAAACAAAAACCCACTTTAGCCCTAACTATGGAACTTTGATTTATTTTGCAAGAAATTAGTTATTTACACGTGAAAATCCCTTGCTTATTACATTTAACTGTCCTCTTTTTAAGAAAAGACAACTGCTGCTGCACACAGAACTGATGAAGATCAAAAGATGGGGTGGGGAAAAAATAAAAACGGTAAAAGATTCGTTATTTTTAACTGAACTAGAGTAACTTTCCTTGCCTGTAGTAATTCTTAGAAATACTCATTTTTCGCAAGAATATGAAATAGGTGTGCATATACTGAAAGTGTAACTCATTTTTAAGAATGCCCAAGAGAAAAGTTTAGCAGCTGCTTTTAAGATGTTAACAGGAATGATGGGAATGATAGAAGGTCTTAATTTTATAAAAGCAGCTGCACAGAAGTCCATTCCTACTGCACAATGCTCAAGGAAAGCTGTTATCTGTATTTCAAACTTCTCTTCAACATTACATATTATTCTTATCTGCAGGAAACTAGTAATATAGGCTAATTAGGAAGGTAAATAAATAGATTAAGTCACTCCACTCTCATGGGTAACACCTATTATTTGAAACTCTCAATATCCCAATGTCTTTCAAATAGTCTTTTTTAACTGGAAAGATTGAGACCTTTAGACTTTATCGCTCACCTGACATAGTACCAACACCGATCACAAGACACTCCACAAGTGCATCCAGTGTAAACGTAGGGCCTAAAATTGCCATTCCACGTGAAATATTTTCTCTTACTTCATCCTAAAAAGAAAAATTTCTGTACATTTAACATAAAAGACAAAAAACAAATGGAGGGAGTACACATAACACGATTAGTACATGATAAGTAAATTGAGTAGTAGTATGGTGATAAGGCCTTATAAAGCATATACTGAAAATGAACTATTATGAGAGAATACCTTCTTTAATTGCTTTATTTCCCGTAAGTTATTATACTTTGACAGTCTTTATTTACACAAGATTATTTAATTTTGATTAATTTCTCTACCTTTGGCTCATCAGTATTCTAAGCTCCTACAACACTGATGGGCACACACTTTAATTACAGTACATTCAGAAGAACAGGACTTCTACACTTCAAGACATAAAATAGAAGCCACTTATATCATGGCATTTCAAAAGTTCTTTCAACCACATATCTGTACCCTAACTTCTATTATTTTATTATTTAACTCTCTAGACTCAGCTGACAGAAAAGAGGACATAAAAGACACTAAAACTTTCCCCTGGGGGGAAAGCAATTTCCAACAGAAGCCAGGCATGGCAAACTCTAGAAGGTCTGCTGCTGTTTTTTTGTTGTTGTTGGTTTTGGGGGGAGGGGGAGAGAAGCTGTAGGGAAAACCTATTTGTGAAACACTTTCTTGAAAATGAATAAAAAGTTCTGTACTTGCATTTATTATAAAATGATATACAACACTGTAATAATATTGCACATATAGAGAATGTGCAATATACTCTAATATACAATATATTACAATATAGTATACAATTTTTTGTCACAATTAGTATGCTCAATTACCATGTACAGTATTTTGTCGGTATTAATTCCACTAAATATACTTTTATTTCAGAACTTAGAACATTAGGAAAAAAACATTACAATGTATGACAAGCAAGATGTCCTGTCAATCCTTCCTGTCGTGCTGTGTTAATTGCATTAGAGCATGAATGTTTCTGTCTACACATATGCTATGTTTGTTCTGCTAAGATTTTGTCTAGAAATATACTTTTTCCAGTATCAGCATTGTAACATCAGATGTCTCTTTATATACTGTTCCTGAGGTCTAGAAATTAACTTTTTTCTATCAATAACTGTTCTTAGGGAAGACTTTGGTCTAGGAACTCTAGCCTCCTTAATAGAGCCATAAGCATTCCTGGTTCTGAACCTATAAAGCATGCATACATGTAATTAACTTAGCTCACATGATTATGCACACTAATTGTACAGTGTTACTATTCACTTGAACACTGATCTGGATTGAAGACAAAACAACACAGAATCTAGAAAAAGTCTTATCCTTTTTATATATCACCAATACAGTATTCACCTGTATGTCTCTCCACCTGGATTATTCATAGAATCATAGAATGGTTTGGCTTGGAAGGGACCTTAAAGATAATCTAGTTTGAACCCCCCTGCCATGGGATAATATTAATCTTTGAACATTAAATTCAAAAGCTCCATTGCAAAAAAATCAAAACCAAAAACAAAACCAAAAAAACCAACGAACCAAACAAAAAAACCCAAACCCCCTGACCTGTGAGTTGGAACTGAGCGCAAATTTGGCTAATGCACTTGCTCTTGACAGATCAATCAGAAGCAGGAAGAATGGTAAAGCTTCACTGGAAAAAAGAGGCATATGTTAAAATTCAAGGTTTATCGTACGGGAAAAAAAATTCAAGCAAGAAATCCAGAATAACAATTCATTACTTACTTTAAACCTGTCAGTTCTTTATCCAGGAAGTGAATTACCACTGTACTAAAAACAAAACTTGAGAAGATTGTGAAAAGGCCAGCAATACCTTTAAAAAAAAAAGAAAATTGGAAATTTTTGTTTTATATATACTGGGAGGGAAAAAAAAGGAAAAAAGAAAAACTATACCTTTAGATCAATCCTGAAGCAAACAAATGACAATTCTCATCTTTCAGAGTGCATTAACAGCAGTTGAGATACAAACTGAAGTAGATGCTATTTTTATACAGATATTTAAATCTAAACTTTGTACTGCATTCAAAGTAAGACTCTAAGAAATAAAAGCCATAAATCTTCTCATTATCAGCAAAAATGAAAACTGGCTTAAACAGCTCTATATTTTTAGTGTTTCACACAATAAACAATTATTTCAAGAATTACATTTTCAGTGTTTATATAATCCTACACAATCTCTCTTTAAAAAAAAAAAAAAAAAAAAAAAAATCAAAAAATCACACTTTCCTCTATGCAGAACATTTATTCTGCTATCTAGCAAATAATTAAAATAACCCTCTTCGGTACATAAGTATTAAAATTCTAATACTTATTACCAATTTATATTAAAAAAAACAATTAAAATGCATGCAGCAAATACAAAAGTCAGATACAGTACCTAAAATGTATTTTGACCCAAGCTGCCTTAGGTTCTGAAACTGGAAATATATATAAAGGATTGCTATACAGCGTGTGATTGTCAGGATGATGATGTCACTGCTCAGAACATCCTGTTTGAAATACAAAGCGATTTAGTTAGCTTTTACATTACTGAAACTTAACAACAAGTTAGTACTTAATAAAAAAATCCATTGTGAAGCTGCACTAAAAATGAAGTTTCAGAATAAAATATAAACTGCTAGTCTGTCTTAAAAAATTAAAATATTGCAAACAATATTAATATAAAATCCTTGTTTACTAGATACTAGATACTGTGCAACTGAAAGTCAGATTTGAAAACATTCTGTAGCGCATCGCTGCTTGCATACAGCTTTAATATCCACAATGGGAAAAGAAGGCAATAAAGACGTTTCTGCATAGCTACTTTCCTTCTAATACATCACAACCTGATCTTATTCTACAGAAAACCCTGGATCTACTGATTAACAGTGAGTACTGTAACACGAATTTGAATCCTTACTTCTTCAAGTTTGGGGCACTCATAATTCCAGCCACAGATCTTATCATTCCCAGTGAACATCTTCATGGACATCATACAGATGGTGAGAGTCACTGTTCCCACAATAACTTCCCATGGATGAGAAGCTACAAAAAGGCCATGCATTCGAAAGAGTCTGGACAACATTTTCAAGACTGTTTTTCTGTACTTAGCGAACCTGCAACAAAAGAATATTTCATATAAGCAAGTACGAGATTCAGGGAAAAAAGATGGAGCTCTATGAATTTCTGCTAGTCATCCCTCAGAAAAAAAAACCCAAACCAGTTAGGTAACAAATGAATAAGGAAACTAACCTTCACCCTTTCAACTTTCCATGTAAAACACATTTATTTCTAATCTCCTGAAATATAATATGATCTGCTCCTGCCTTCTCAAGCTTTTTTTTTTTTTTTAATACACATCTCCCGTGTTTTGTCAAGGTCTTACTAGTAAGTCTTCACCACTTTCACAACAACTTTTAGCATCTTCCTGACACACAGTTTTGATACCACTTTGACTCCCAACTTCTCGTTTTTACTACATATATAAGCACTCACTAAATTCTGTTACTTCTTTCTACTCACTCTTCCTATCAAAAATATTGATTAACTTTATTTTAACTATATAAATTGCCAACTAACCATTGTTGGTAATGCTCAACTTCAACAGCAGGAATTGCAATGTTCTCTTCCTCTGACCGTGCCTTGTCTACTTTCTGCTCGATATTCTTCAGTGATTCAAGTTAATCACATTCAAAACAGTTCCTTCTTCATTTCAAGCACGTGTCCTTCTCACATACAGTATTCTGTGACAGTTCTCTTGTACCCATAACTAATTCCCAGGTTACTGATGCATTTCATCATCCCCTTTGCTTTCAACAGATTACAAATATTTGACAGAAACTCGCACACCTCTCTTTCACCTAACTGAGAACGTGGATGTTCTGTACATCCTTCAGTTACAAAAACCACATCCTAGTCTATTTGTTCTGCATTGTACCTTTAGACAAGGATGTTTACTTATGTTTTATAGCACAGAAACAAAATGCCATAAAATTCTCTCTTAAATACATTAGTACTGGGACTTTGCTTTTCTCATTGCACAAAATCATCAGCTTATAAAACTCTGTGATGAATGTTAACTATGTAACTATATCGTAAAGTTCAGAAGATGCTTAAATAGTAGCCTGGCTAACAGAAACAATCTGTAATTCAGTATTTACATGTACAAACCTAGCACTGTAAAGATTTCCATAGAAGATTGAGGGCTCCACACATTGTCACTTCAAAGTAGACAAAAAAATCCCTTCGTGTTGTCTTAAAAGTAACAATCCATCCATGAGGCTTCTGGGAAGACAGTCTTTCTAGTATTATTTCTTTTGCTTGGACATCAAAAATGAAACTGTCATTCAATGGAGAAAATAACAAACAGGGCAAATCAATCTGCTGAGTGTTCCTGAAGATACCAGAATCATTGTGGTTTCCTACCAATGCCAATCTCGACCATATGAGCACCAACAGCACCCATCTATTTTTCTTTATCCTTCCACAGTGAAGGTGTGGCAGGATTTTCGTGGCTCATGGAACTAAATGGGGAAAATCACTGAAAGGACTGCCTTCCTTATGAACAAATTATTTCATTTCCTGACAGAAAGCTTTTAAAAAAAAAACAAAAAAAAAAAAACAAAAAAACCACACACACACAACAAAACCACTCCTTTTAAAGTCAACATTATTCTTTGTTTTCCCCTGTGTAATACAATTTACAAACCGTTTTGTAAATTTATGTTCTTGCAAAACTGTTCCAAAGTGGTATTATAGTTTTTCCTCAGCAGAATGGAAGGTATCTTTTAATTAGGAAAACTAAAACAAGACATAGCCAGAGGAATATCTTACATAGCCAGAGGAATATCTTAGTGCCAAAGATTTTGAAACAACACAAAATAGAGAAGGCATAGTGTCGTGGTTTAACCCTAGCCAGCAACTAAACACGACACAGCCGCTCGCTCACTCCCCCCACCCCCAGTGGGATGGGGGAGAGAATCAGGAGCGTAAAAGTAAGAAAACTCGTGGGTTGAGGTAAGAACAGTTTAATAATTGAAATAAAGTTAAATAGTAGTAGTAGTAATAATAATAATAAAAAAAGAATATACAAAGCAAGTGATGCACAATGCAGTTGCTCACCACCCGCTGACCAATGCCCAGCCAGTCCCCAAGCAGTGATCACTGCCCCCTGGCCAACTCCCCCCAGCTTATATACTGAGCATGACATCATATGGTATGGAATATCCCATTGGCCAGCTTGGGTCAGCTGTCCTGGCTATGCTCCCTCCCAGCTTCTTGTGCACCTGGCGGAGCATGGGAAGCTGAAAAGTCTTTGACTAGTGTAAGCACTACTTAGCAACAACTAAAACATCAGTGTGTTATCACCATTATTCTCATACTAAATCCAAAACACAGCACTGTACCAGCTACTAGGAAGAAAATTAACTCTACCCTTACCACGACCAGGACACATAGGAATGTCCTATGAAAATACAAATACTTTTGAATACCACACTGTTTCAGGAAAATCAGAATTAGTTCTTACTATATAGAGAGTCCTAGCAGTCCTAAAACTAGTAATACAACTCCTAAATTCTGACAGTTGGAATTATTATCTAGGGAATTAACAAATTGTTAGTAGAGCTAGAAAGATTTCAAAATCTTTTTTCAGACATTGTTTTTCACATTTCTAAGCAAAACTAGTAAGTGTAAAATGGCTTCACATAAATCAATTAAGGAAAAACACATTAATTCAATTATGAAAATAATTATCTGTAATATCTATTATTAGACAATGTTTTATCATTAACTGATGCTATGAAATACAGGATGCCTCACTGCTGATCTTGGGGTTAACTGAGTGTCAGTAACTCCTAACCTAAAAGGATTCGTTAAAGCCTTCATGTTTATTTAACCTGCCTGAAGTACATGGGCCTTTTAGCTATGCAGTTGACATTTCTAGAAAATATTGATGAAGATTTCATACACTGATTCTACATTACTGAGTGCTGTAAAAAAAAATTTTCAATGCATACGATCAGCTCATATTTCTAATTCTGTTTAGAATATTTGTATAGTTACACTGACTCATAGCTTGAAATTAGCAGGACATAATGTTAAACATGAAGCTGAGGCTTATCATTAATATCATTTTGTCAAATTTCAAAATGGTGGTTCCAAAGGGATGCTTTATAAATCCTATCCATTCCTGCTTGCCTTTGTTGTCAATCAAAAATTTCCAGAAGACTCTGAAGTAAAGCAATCCATTCTGGGAATCAAATCAAAACAAAATACAAACAACAAAACAACTGCAACCCTTTCAAAAACTTAACCAGAGTGTAAAAAGCCAACTAGACTGGTTGTATGTAATGCTTTAGAGCATTAATCTGCCACGTCTGTATGACTATTTGCTTAAATACCTAAGGTTTGTCACACAGCTCTCACTAACCTCAGAGCAGTCATCTGCAACACCATCTATTAAATCAGCACAAATTTCCCATCTCTTGCTGCCTGACTCAGCAATAGCTACAATATTATAAAGGAACCGAGTGGCAAAAATAGCTGAGCGAAAACCTGGGCACAGCTCACCTGAAAAGCATATGACACCACACAGACCCCACCAAACTGCCAGGTAGCGTTTTTTGTTTTCAAAAAGGGAAACCACCCTCTCGCAGGCCCCTCACTGTAGCCCCTCGAACCCCAGCGAAAGGCGGGGGGCCCAGCCCTCCGGCGTGACCTAGGCTGGGCCGCCCGGCGGCCCGCTGGAGGCCGGCACGGCGAAGGCCGAGTTTCTCCCTACAGCCGCACACCCCCCGCGCATTGCCGGGCGGAGCTGGCGAGCCCCGCGCAACGGCAGCGCCCCCAGGGGCGCTGTGCGCTGCGGGCAGCAGGTGCAGCGGACGGCGCCGTGCCCTCCGACGTCAAGGAGGCACCTGGACAGCGGCTCTGACCTCCCCCGCCCGCCACCCAGGGCGGCGGGCAAGGCGGGCCGGTACGCGGGGCGGCCGCCGCTCCCTAGGAACAGCAATGGCGACGGTGCCCTCCCCCGCGCCGCCGCTATCCGGCCGATCTCCGAGGAGCCGCTCGGGACCCGGAGCCGCAGCCCGGCCCCGGCCCACGGAGGACCCGTGTCGCAGCGGCGGGCTGCCCGCTCCGCGCCTGACCGAAACGCGGCCCTCCTGCCCCGCCGGCCCCCGCTCACCGCGCCGCCGCCGGCGCTGCACCGCCGCACACAGGCGACACCCTCCTCCTTCCCGCCGCGCTGCGGACTGAGCCGGCCGCTCCTCTCCGAGCAAGGACACCCGGGGCACGACACGCCAGCCGCCGCCGCCGCCGCCATCGCCCGATCGCGCAGCCAATGGCGAGGGCCCGGCACGCCCAGCCCGCGGCGCGTCACTCCCTGCGTCGCCGCGGCAACCGCCCGGTGAACGCCGACGGCTCGAGACTCGATCAGGAGCGGGGAACACGCCATCGCGCCATGGGCTGCCCGCCAATGGGCCATCGCGCTCCCCGCTCCTTATTTCCTGATTGGGCGGCAGGATGCGGCTCATTTACATATGCTGCTCGACCGACAGCAGCGCCGCGTACTCGGTGCCGGCCGTCCCGAGCCGCGCAGCCGGCGCCGGCACAGACGCCCCCAATTCTGCCCCCCTCGCCTGTCGGCGGCCTGTGCCGGGCCCTTGCGGGCAAGATGAGCGGGCAGGGCGCCCCTGGTGAGCTCTTGCTGTTGTGGTGCCTCTACGGCTGACGCTGACCCGCTGCCTGGGTGCGCCTTGCCAATGCGTTAAGAAATAGCGTAGTAATTCACAGCTCTCCTGGTTGTGGAAAGCAGCGATGCCCCCGACAACCAGAAAAAATGCAATGTATTTGTATTTGTGGCTTTCGGCCAAAAAGGAAATACCACTTTTTGCTCATGAAGCACGGGAGGCTCCTTACTCTCTTTGGGCACTGACTCAGGTGCAACACGCTATTCGTGGTTGCAATACATCGCTCCAGTTTTGCATGGCCATTTTGTGTTTCTGAGTCTGAGCTTCTGGGCTAACATGTTTAAATACAAACAATATATAATCTGCAAGGATTTTGCTGCAGGTGATCTACACTCCGGCTTTTCCAAAACTGCTTCTTACATGTGCCATTTCATTTAGAAAAATTTCTAGTAGCTCCACATGGTACTGTGCTGTGAAACATTAATGTGGTTCTCAAAAAAGGATACGCTGATGAAAAGGTTTCCTAAGAACTCCACCCAAAGTAGTTGTTGTCAATGACGAAATTATTCATGCCAGCTTAGTCTTCTAACATGTAAATACACTTCTCATTCTAATCTTCAATGTGATGCTTATAAATCCTAGTAATTTACTACTGCGTATCCACCTTCCCTGCCAGCTTCTTTCTTAACACTCACATTTTCTTGAGTATCTCACCTTTATTACCTGAAAAGAGTAAAGTATTACCAGCAAGATTTCTGGAGTCATTTGGTAATATGCACAGCAATTTCTATAATTGCATACAGATATGACTAAGTCAAAGCAAAATAGCAATTTGTACACAGTTGCAACAATTATGTATAATTGATACATAATTTAAGATGACCTTTAGTATCTTGCTCTGTTGTCCACACTTTCCATAGCAGTGGGTGATGAATATGATTTGGCAAGTACTAAAAATGCTAATTTTATCAAGTTCAGTGGGAGCAGGAGTCACTACGATGATTTGGCATTTGCAGTCTGTGCAAATATGACATCACACTTTCTGCCATCAAGTACGTATCTGTAGCTCTCGCGGTGGCCTGCCTACAGCCCAGCTCCTTGCTGATGGAGGCCACGGGAGCAGCGCTGTCCCCGCTGCTACAGAGACGGAAGGCAAAGCCGAGGCAGAACAGGCCTGCCTGAGGAAAACGTTGCTGTGATTAACAGATGATTGCCGGGTTAGGTACAAGAGTGCTACTGCAAATACTGTGAAAATACTGGCAACTAATAATTGGTTATCTCACACGTTCCTACCCTTGAACACATGAACCATTCATTGTGCTCAGGACAGCAGATGGAAGTTTAGCTACTTAGACGTGGCCATGGAAGTACACAAATTAGGGAAAGGGAGCAATTTGAGAAGACACGCAGGTCAGTATGAGTATGTTAAGCGCTTTGTGGCTCTGCTGAATGATGTGCACGACAGCGCCAGAACCTYGCAGCCCAACAGTAGGGAGGAGGCACAACCCCTGCCAAAGGTGTGGGGATGGCATCGCTGCCCCAAGCAGGCCAAGGCCGGTGGTGCTGAGGGGGACTCATCCCAATGGCGCTGAAGGGAGAGCTGCCTTCAACTTCTACCACCAGCCACTCCGATCTTACCCCTGCTCGAGGAGTTGTGCTTGTTACGGTCGGACTCTCCTCTCCTGCTCTGCCTCTCCCCAACCCTCGCCACAGCTGCCCGGTGCCACCCGCGGCAGAATGAGGCGCCGCTGAGCTCACGCCCCCGCAAGATGGCCGCCACGGCCTCCGCTGAGGGGAGCGGGGGAGGGGCGGCCGCCGGCGGCAGCCGGGGGAGGGGAGGGGAGGCGGGGGAAGGCGAGGGGAGGGGTGGCGCCATGGGGGAGCGGGGCGGCGGCGGCGGCGGGGACAGCGATAGCGACGGGACTATCGTGGAGGGCTCTGTGACGGAGAGTGATGTGGAGGAAGAGGAGTTCCGTAGGAGGAGGTGGTAACGCGGCGTTGCTGTGAGCTGCGCGTACCTGTGCGAGCGCGGCGGCAGGTGTGGCGCAGGGAGAAGCGAGGGGCCCGCGGCGGCGGGCTGAGGGGGCCGCTGCCGGGCCGCCCTGAGGAGACGCGGGCCGCTGCCCACGGGCTGCCCAGCTCTGGGTTTGATCTCGGGAAAACACCACACACAGGAACCATCCCCTCCTGCATCTGACATCCCGGAGTGCAAAACAGCTCTTATCGATTATTTCATAAATGCGTATTTTTAGTTTGTTTTGGTTTTTTTTTTTTTTTAGTCTTTTGTTCTTCCCCCTGTGTTCAGACCAGTTTTGTATGCCCTTAGAATCGGTAGTTCTCAGCTCTGCAAATGGCCCCATTTATTTTACACACATCTGGTGGGCCTCCAAGTTTGTGCCTCTGGACCCTCCTGAACAACATTTTAATGGAAGTGAAACGTACCGGAACCCAACTCAGAGGAAATAAAGAAAACAGTATTAAATACGATTGCTGCTGATATTTCTCTGCAACTTTAACTTGATACCATTTTCATGACATTTATCTCTTGTGTCCTTTAAGACATGGCAAAGAATTGAAACAACCAAGCAGCTGCACTTCTTTGTACTGGCTTTGTGGCCCAGTATTGCTTGGAAATACGTAAAGCGGTGATGTACCTCCCTACCTAAGGTTCTCTATGCAGAGTATCAGGTATATCCTCACAGTTTGGGGGTCCTTTACTGTTGGGGGTAGCGTTAGAGGTGCGCTTGCCCAGCGTGTGGTTACCAGTGTCCTGACAGTGGAGGCTAAGATGGGTGCCCTCAGCTGCCCTCAACTAACTGCCCTTTGAGTTTATAGGACTGAAAAGCTGAGCATACAACTGTGTAATGGCCTTGTATTTATTTTTTTTTTTTATTTTGCAAAGGTTGCCTTTTCTTGATAAGGACATGGCTTCAACAACTGAAATAAGAATTAATGAAGGTGGGACAGATTCTTTTTTCAGTCTGTGTTGTTTTTTTTCTATGAACTGCTGCTGTGGATATTGCCTGAGTCCATCTTATTTAAACTTTAAGTGTTGCATGGAGTTCATTCTTATGAACTGTGTGTGCTTTCTTATTATATCCATAGTTTTGGCTCATATTTTAGAAGAATGTTCAGCACATTTTTAATATTTGAAAAATAGGTTTGCTCTTAATTTCTCCATTCTTCCTATGTACTATAACTGAGAATGCCTGGCTTGGGAAGTGTTTGAACTATATATAGGGATATTATTTTTATTTAGATATGTATATTGTGTTTGAGCAGAATAAAATAAATGGTACCTAAACACATAATAGTCATATAAATGGAATCTATACACATAATAGTCATATGTAACTATAGTTGCATATAGTATTTAAAAAAAAACTTTAATATTGTTAATATTTCCATTCTCCTTAAATTTAACATACAAAATTTGGGTAGAGATGTTTAAGTGCATTATTTTAAGTGTATTATTAAATTACTTTAAACATAAATGCATGCATGCTCATTTAAAGCCTTAAAATCTTCCCTAATAACTCCCTTAGAGCAGGTTGCATGAGCAAGCATGTTGTAGTTATGTAAGAGTTTTAATGGTACCTCCTTGGCATTTTTATATAATCCATTTGACTTGCATCCTGTACATTTTATTCCAGCAATACAGAGACTGCCTATTATTTAAGTGACACAAGGTGTTCTTAGTGTTCTTCCAGATCTTTTTTTGTTTGTCTTTTTGCCAATTTGAAGACCTGAGTGGACTATCTTTTTTTATCACCCTACTCTGAGTTAATCTAAATCTTATCTACAGCCCATTGAAATCTGCAGAAACTTTTCCTATGGCTGTGATTTCCTGGTGCTGAACCTTTCATAATTGCACAATAGTTTTGTCTGAGGAAAGAAGCATCATCCCATTTTGAACTTAACTGTGGTTATCCACTGGAATTAAAACCTGGCAACATTCAACATACATGGTTTAAGGCATGTTTATTTGACTCATTGTTCAGTTTGTGGACTGGGGATTTGTCTGAGGGCTGGGTGGCGTTTTTTTGTCTTTGTAAATGTAATAGATTATGATATTTTTAGCATTCTGCCTGGAGCATTTTATATTCAGTAAGTTGGAATTAGTATTTCATTATTCATGTATTTGTGCATACTTGTATAGTAGCAAATTGGTGATGAGATACATAACATATGTCAGTAACAACATTTTAGTTTTGAAACCTAAGGGTCCAACATTAAGGGTTTCTCTCTTTTTTTTCCAGAGAGAAGTTCTTCCTTTGCGTAGTCATTAAAGAAAGTATTCCATATAGGAGTACAAATATTTTTAGTCAAATGGATCGGGCAGCTTACCAAAATTGCAGTTGTTAGTTTAAAAAATAAGAGGAAAGAGTTAATCTCCAATACAAACTCAGGGAGGGTTCTAGAACACTAAGTGAAATAAATTTTGCCCCCAGCTGGTTTTATTCATTTCTGACCTCTCCTGTGTTGTAGTTTCAAAATCTAGTTAGAGAGACTGTTTAACCACTTAAGTCTGTTGCATATTAGAAGCTTTGATACATATACCTCAATTACTGAGTTATGTAGAAATTTATGTAGAAATTTATGGAGTTACGGAAAGTTATGTAGAAATTTAAGGCAATCAAAACTTCCTTTAATTACTGTATTTTTCTTCTGTTGTTTTTTTTTTTTTTCTCTAGGACCTCCCTCTCCAGAAATCTCTTTTATACAGAAATTTTATGATCACACATATAGTCAGAAGGAAGAACCGATAAATCCAGTAGGTATAGAAATGATACATCTCCTGCTACACATATCTAACTACTAATTTTTAATAAACTCATTGGGTCTCCCATTCTTTATGTGCGGAAGAGCCTGGTGGCTTGCAGCTGAAATTAATTTTATGGCAAGACAGTTGTCACGTGTGTGGCACATTCTCTCCAGGAATGTATCAAAGTCTCTTCTCTGGTACTTCATCGGGGTATTACCTTTCAAATTTGAGGAACAAGCCCATGACAAAGATGAAGAAGTCATGGAGCACAAACATTTTAGTATATTCCCTTCAGGAGCTGAAAGATAACCATCTGGGTTAACCATGCCAGAATACACCGTCAGTTACTCATTATGAGATTAGCTGTGATCCAATGATTGGACAATTGTTTCTTCAAAAAAGAAAGAGATAATAATCTGAAATGCAAAATAAAATGTCTGCTTGTGTGACGATGGGGTAATTATTCTACTCTATGGATAATTCTTCATTCCCTAATCTACTAAATAGCCGACCTTTCAATATATTTGCCACTGTTGGTAGCTAGCCCATAAACTTCTGTTCAATTAAGCAATCAGCTTTCCACCTGCATGTGACACACTCATGAAACAATTAGAAACAAACAGGTTTCCACTCTTTAACTGAGATTGTTTTAAAACCTGTGACTGTTACAGTCTTTAGCACTGTGGATTCACCAGTCCAAAGACCACTATCTATGTATCCTTATTCCAGTATAAGAGGGTTTTTTAAAAGAACTAAACTGCTTCCTAGATGGCAAAAACTATGTTGAAAAGACACTCCTTCTACTGAAGTGAATGTTTTTACAGAGCACTACAGAATTGCAAATAAATTTGTCTCAAATGACAGTGTGGGAAACAGTGAACAAAATCAAAAAGATGCTGTTATTTCAAAGGCCTTTCTCCATAAGGTTGTTTTGCTGCTTGCATGTCCCAGGGTTGTCTTGACTGAAGTTTATCACAGTTTTCTAAGGACAGAGGGTATGAGGGAAGTGCCCATTTACTCTCTCCCTTTCTCCTCTGGGAGCTGATCTGACTATCTGGTGCCTAACTTAAGTCTTTGGCTTCATGGCTCTCACCAGAGTAGCCAGTCTGCAGTCCCAGTAAGGGATTCTTCCAAGCCTAAGGACAAATCCCTTGTCTGCAAAAGGAAAAGTCAGAAAAGCAAAGAAACCTAGTATTTTTCACCAAATAGTTTGGGTAACTCTCACTATTTTTTTTTTTTGTGAGACCTATATAGCATGCCACTGGCAGCTTGGTCATGCACGGCATGGGGACAGTATAAAATTTACATCTTTACTGAATGCTGTAAGGAACCGTATTGGCCTGTCATCTTTGATACTTGCATGTGTAGATTGCACCAGTGGCTCTTCAACCACTCTAAGAGCCAACATGGAATGTGCTTACATAGAAGCTTTCCTTCTACTGTGTCTTCAGAAGTGATCTTACATGGATACAGAATCTTGATGCGATGTGTTATGAGGGTCATGCAGCCCAGAGTGGCTGTGAATTTTTTCAGGAAATGTAACATCTGTTACAGTTGTTCCAAAGAGTTTTGGCTTTCTTTGTACTTCAGGTGGGTTGGCGGAGGCTTGGGATATGCAGTCCTATCTTTGATTCTACCATGTAAGAGATTGTAAGTAAGACTTTTCTTCCACCAGAGATGCAGTAGATATACAGGCAGATTTTGTAGGATTCAGGTTCTTTCCAACTGACAAGTCAAGTTGTTTCCATTACCTATTAACACCCTATTCTGTGGCTTGTTCAGGCAGGCCTCATGATTGTAAATTTGTGCTTTCACCTTTTTCAGGATTTTTTCTCCCAGTTTGCTGAAGTGCACCTAAGGTTGTTAGGTGGCACATACAGCTTTTAAGCATTAGTCTTTTTTTGGAACACATCCAGAGTCCCCTCAGATAGTTGGCTGTATAAATAAGTGCTCAAATGAGAAAAATCAGTTGAGTTTTGCAGGAATTTCCTTACCAAAAGCAAGAGAGCAGGACAAAAGGCTGCACCCAGTGCTTACAGTCAGTGGCCACAAATACTATTTGTGTAACTTTTATGATTTGAGAACCAGTCAGCAATAAACTGATTTTGCTTAGAATGTAATTTTTTAGCAGCCAAAATAGCTCCTCCTTCTTCTGAGATATAATGGTAGTTCATTGAGCTTTAAGCTGGGAGTTGAAATAAAAATACCTTGTGTTTTGGTCTTTTGATGTATAAAACACCTGAAGTTTGAGGCAATCATATCTTACTTGCATAGGTATGTTTTCCTTCTGGGTGAATGTTGTCTTTCATAGTCTTGATTTATTTTTCAACATTTTTCTCAAATGGCACAAATAAAAAAAAGATTTAAGTGGAATGGCTTTTATATCTTATTAGTAAAGTATGTAAAGATTGGATCTAAAAATTGTGTTTCCCAACTCAATTACAGAAGGAAGAAGATAAGCATGTAATGAAGCTGAGAAAATAAATAATAAAGTACTTTGTTTACTAACCTGTTAAATTTTTTTTTTCATTCAGATACCTCAGGAGGCATACACATTTGACCAGTCTCAGTCTCTACTGCCGTGAGTATAATACATCACACAGGAATTCCAGTCAGGCATACTGTAATTAAACAATTCCGCTATACCTCCATTTGTATGTTATTTTATTCTCAGTGTTTTATTGTGAAGCAGTTTTCTTATTTGCTTAGTGAAGAATCTATATTTATGTCAGAGGTAATTCTGTGTCCAATATGGGTCAAACTGTACCTGTATTTGTTTTTATTGATGATATTACCTTTAATGGTATAAGGGCATAAGCAACAGGAATGACAGTAAACTACTCAGGAAAAACCATTAGACAAACAAAAATTTGTAATAAATAGTATTAGACCTTTTGTTCTTAGAAGCTATGGAAGGATTTCAGTAGAAGATGGATTTATAATAGAAATACAGAAAGAAGTAATAAAAAGTAGGAAGGGCTGTTTTTTCACTTAGAGAATGAACATACAAACATAGCTAGCTCCACTTAGGAAATCTGGAAGTCTTAGTTACTGCATGTCCTTGTAAAGAGAAGTATGCCTCTGAAATAACTGCAGTTGTTTCCACAAATAATTGTAAGTACAAAACTGCATAAATAAACTCAATGTACTGTAGAAATTGTCTTAAGCTGAGCCGATTACAATTCTTTCTGAATTAGAACTTTTTGTTGTATTATTTAATTCTAGGGGTTGGATAAAGTGTCCATCACTTACTGAAAATGTTTCTAAGCCTGGTTTTTCACTAAATGCTGCAGTAGAGGGACAGCAAAATAATTCTGTAGGTATGTTGTATTTTGTACAAAACTGACAGTTGCTCTAGCTGTGGCAATTTGAGTCATTTGAGAAGCTGAAGATGAGTATCCATGTAGGTTTATGTAGAATCTGACTATATGTGGCCTTTACAACAGTTGTTCAGTTTTCACAGTTGTCTTGGACTACAAGTTATGTTTTTGTAAGTATTCTGTTAGGATTGTTTGAAGAAATAACTGTTTTCCCAAAGCCAGCGGTGTATTTCCAGCTTAAAATTATTTCATTGCTGTGGAATTTTCTGACAAAAGTTACAGGCCACAGGGTACTCAAGTGCCACATGGATGTGTAAGGTAGGCATGGATGTAAGAGTCATTGAGGGTTCCTGCGTGCTTCTTACTAACATATCCAAGAATCAAAGGCATCTATAAGAAAGGAGAAACAAAAATGCTGCTGGTCATTCCCCAGATCTGTCTGTCACCTGCTGCTACTTCAGTTGTGCTGCCGTTCCTCTGTGCTCCCAGCAGTGCAGGACTGCCCCATCTGTTTTGCTTTCTCCCTGTTTGAGCTAATTTTTGCTAACCCAGTAGAAAACCATTCACTTTATTTCTGGTTAGGAAATTCCCAGGGAGTCACATGAATGTCAAAACACGGTGATGGGAGCACAGGGGTTGGGACCAGCCCTTTTCAGAGGCAGTAAAATTGAATTGTTTTAGCTGTATTGTCTAATTGCATTGTAACTACAGAGGGCAGGGGATAGGTCTCATCCTGTGGAATAGGCGGCGATTCCATCTGCTGATAGTCTTTGGAAACACAGGCCTCTAAACCCCAGTGAAGAAATGTGACAAAACAGCCCTAGAATATAATTTGGTGACTAACAGAGCCTAACTAGAAACCTTATTGTCAGTTCCACTTAGGGAACATGACTATAGTAATTTTTAAGGTTTGAAACTTCAGCCTTAATCAGGAAGTGAGGTGATTTTATTAGAGATTATGAGAACTTTCAGAAGTGGAAAGTACAACTGAAGTATTTGTTTAATCTCCTAAATTTAGATATCAAATTGAATGGATTTCAGAAGGATTCAGAAGAAAAGGTTAGTGTATTTTTACAACTGAATGTATATAAAATATCATTTAATTTAATTAGCATTAGAGAATATTTTACTGAAAAATACCTGGTTCTTTCATTTTGAAAAGCAGGCACATAGCTGTTGAAACTGACACTGAGTGCATTAGGTGAAAACAACTTAAGAGCTAACCTTTATTTTCTGCTTTTTGGGTAGGAACTGCAGTTACTAAGCTTGCAGGGCACAAGGGTAGAAGCATAGCAGTAACAGTGAAGTAGGAAAGACATCACCATGACACCGAATCTATAAGGGCTGTTACTTAAGCTAAAGTAATGAAGACTTTTAGTAGCTTAAAAGATGTTTTCCACCAATGAAAGTTATGGGAGAGGCATTAGGAAGGTCTTTGAGGAGAAACAGAGTATCTGTAACTGTCCTTCTGTTTGGAAGTAATGACTGACTTGTGGCCAAAAATAGGTAGTACCAGTCTCTTTGATACATCTCTTTGGTAATCCTAAAGCTGCTCATGAGTAACAGGTTTCACTGCTGATGAGGTAAAAGTGAGGGAATAGCTTTGGAGCTACCTTTTTCCCCATTTGTCAGCTCCTTTCTCAGCGATACTGAATCGGGGATGATTCCACTCCAGTGTGAGCCTATCTACTTGGGTGTTGCAAGGTACTGCCCATTTTCTTTGCCATGTGTTTCTGCTGCTTCCTTTGGGCCAACATTAGTGCTTGTTTGACCCCTAGTATGAAGCAAGTTTTGGGGAACAACTGTCAGATGCTGTTCAATTTTTTTTAGTTGGCTTAGTTTTCAGCCAGGTTATCTTTTCAATCCAGCTCCCCAGTAGATTAGATAAGTGCCAGTGCAGCATGAGAGAGGATGTGGAAATGCATAGCTGAAGGCAAGTGGAAGAATGGGGACTGTGCCAACACTAATTTAGATAAGCTTAATGCAATCTGAATGTTACGAGTGTAGCTCACAAATAATACTGATTATTTTGGTAATTATCTGTTTGCACGTGTTGCTTTTGCACATAAAAGAAAGAAAACCTTGGAGGGAAGAAGGAATTCCTTGACCGTTTCCAGAAAACAGAGTAGCAAAAATTCAACAATATATCCATGTGAACCATCCAACCCAGAAATATCTTGAGCAAGAGTTGAAAGTTTTGCAACCACCGACATAAACATCCAGTGGTCAAATGTTCCCTTGATTCCTCTCCACTTCCCCTCTCCCCTTTTCCCTTTCAGCACTCCCTCCATTCTTGGTTTGCCACCAGTGAAGTTCCAAGCAGCAGTGAAGGACTTGAGCAGATTTCTCTCCAGTTAGCAGAGGAAGTGCTGGTAGCATTTCTTGAAGGGGTTCTTGGCCTTTGCCTCTGTATCATCTGTCTGTATGCTATCGTCTGCAACTGCGATGTTACTTATGTCTGCTCTGCTACCTCTGCATTGTTATCTCCTTCTGTTGCCCCTCTGAGGCACAATGCCCTCTTTGTGCTTTTTGATTTCTAGCCTCAGTTCATCCCTGACCGGTTCATTGCTTTCAGGTCTATGTATGCTGGACAAAGAAACTGTCATTGAAATTTGCTCTGTTGCTGTTTCTGCAGCAAAAAATAACTGCTATTACCAACTCCTATTGCAATGTCGTGGACAGTTTTGAGGATTTCTGCAGCACTAGTGACATCAACTGCATGGGTCCTAGAGAAACGAGAGGATCTTACTGGGTACATGTAATGCTTGCTGCCATCTGCAGCTTCTTAGGAAACCTCACATTAACTTACAGCAGAATACCAGTTCCAGTATTTCTTCTCTGACATTCTAGTGTGGAGCAATTTACAGCAATATGCAGTGTAATTATCTGCTGAAATAACCTGCTTAATGCAGAGCATTATGACTGTTCCATCTAGTCCCATAGGTTTGTTCCTATAAATAAAAAGTTAGAATTCTATATAAATCAATTTTACTTTCCTTTTTTCAGGGAGCCTGATTAAGGCTAATGTTGGGGAAAAAACAGAACTTGCTAAAATTCACCAAGGACAAATTTGAGACCAGCATGGCAAATTGTTCATGTCTTGTAGCAAATATGATTGATTACATGGTCAAGTGTCCCTTGTCTCAGAACAAAAGAAAAAAAATGAAATCGCCTAGGCTATTCCTTTTTGAAAAATACACAGCTACCAATATACAACTATAATACCAAGTTTATTAAATGAAACATTCTCATTGTACAGAATTAGTTAAATAGAACGAAATCAAAATGCATTGAAACAAAGATAACTATGATTAATAGCCTCTGGAGAATAGGCAGATAGAGTGCATTGAGAATATCTCCACAGAGGATATTTCAGGAGCCTTGGAGTAAGAAGATTGGGATTAATCACTGCAGTGAATTACACTTTTTGCATATTGGGTGATGTTGGCACTGGCAAGATCCGAGTGCTGCAGGAAGACCTCTTGTGAGAGGAACCAATGGCCATCACAGGCTTCCATCTACTGATTTGAAGAAAGGGCAGGACAGACACCTTGACAACTAGCAGTGAGTCACTGGGCATATTAGTTTTGTGTATCTATTCCTGAAAATACAAGAGAAATTCATTAATTAACATAATCTCTGCACAGAAGTCCTGACACCATAAAATGAGTCTTGCTGGGTTTTTTTGGTTTTGATGACTTAGCAGCTCTGATTTCTGTTGTGGTTAGTCTGTTAATAGTGGGGCTAGTACTGTTCAACATCTTCATTAATGGCCTGGAAAATGGAACAGAATGCACCCTCAGCAAGTTCAGATATGGTACTAGGAGGAGTGACTGATGCACCAAATAGTTGTGTTGCCATTCAGAGGGACCTGAAGAGGTTGGAGAACTAGGCAGACAGGAATCTCATGAAGTTCAACAAGGAGAAATGCAAAGTCCTGCATCTGAGGAGGAATAACCTCAGGCACCAGTACATGCTGGGGACTAGCTGGCTGGAAAGTAGCTCTGCAGAGAAGGACCTGGGGATCCTGGTGGACAATAAGCTGGCCACAAGCCAGCGATACACCCTTGAGGCAAAAAAGGCGAACAATATCCTGGGCTGCATTAGGAAGAGTGTTGCCAGCAAGTCGAGGGAGGCGATCCCCTACTGAGAACTGGTAAGGCCGCCTCTAGAATACTGTGTCCAGTTCTGGATCCTCAGTACAAGAAAGATACAGACACACTGGAGCTGAGTCCAGTGCAGGGCCACAAAGATGATTAAAGGACTGGTGCATTTGGTTCTGTAAGGCCTTTGACGTGGTCCCCCACAACATCCTTCTCTCTGAATTGGAGAGATACGGATTTGATGGGTGGACTGTTCAGTGGATGAGGAGTTGGCCGGATGGTCACATCCAGAGGGTGGTGTTCAATGGCTCAATGTCCAGATGGAGATTGGTGATGAGTGGTGTCCCTCAGGGGTCTGTACTGGGACCAGTACTGTTTAATATCTTCATCAATGACATAGAGGGATCAAGTGCACCCTCAGCAAGTTTGCAGATGACAGCAAGCTGAGTGGTGCAGTTGACACGCCTGAGGGACGGGATGCCTTCCAGAGGGACCTGGACAAGCTCGAGAAGTGGGCCTGTGTGAACCTCATGGGATTCAACAAGGCCAAGTGCAGGGTCCTGCACCTGGGTCGGGGCAACCCCTGGTATCAACACTGGCTGGGGGATGAGTGGATTGAGAGCAAGCCCTGCCGAGAAGGACTTGGGGGTACTCGTGGATGAAAAGCTGGACATGAGCTGACAATGTGCACTCGCAGCCCAGAAAGCCAACCGTATCCTGGGCATCAAAAGAAGCGTGGCCAGCAGGTGGAGGGAGGTGATTTTGCCCCTCTACTTCCACTCTGGTGAGACCCCACCTGGAGTACTGCGTCCAGCTCTGGAGCCCTCAGCACAGGAGAGACATGGACCTGTTGGATTGTGTCCAGGGGAGGGCCACGAAAATGATCAGAAGGCTGGAACGCCTTTCCTATGAGGAAAGGCTGCAAGAGTTGGGGTTGTTTAGCCTGGAGAAGAGAGACCTTATTGTGGCCTTTCAATACTTAAAGGGGACTTATAAGAAAGACAGGGAAGATTTTTTAGTAGTGCCTGTTGCAATAGGACAAGGGGTAATGGTTTTAAACTAAAAGAGAGTAGATTCAAACTAGATATAACGAAGAAATTTTTTCTGATGAGGGTGGTGAAACATTGGAACATTTTGCCCAGAGAGGTGGTGGATGCCCCATCCCTGGAAACACTCAAGGTCAGGTTGGATGGAGCTCTGAGCAACGTGATTTAATTGAAGATGTCCCTGTTCATTGCAGGGGTGTTGGACTAGATGACCTTTAAAGGCCCCTTCCAACCCAAACTATTCTATGATTCTATGATCTTTCGTATGAGGACAGGCCGAGAGAGCTAGGAGTGTTCAACCTGGAGAAGAGAAGGCTCAGGGGGATCTTACCAATGTGTATGAACACCTGACAGGAAGGAATGAAGATGAGGGAGCCAGACTTCTCAATAGTGCGCACTGATAGGACAAGAGGCAATGGACACAAATTAAAAAGAAAGAAATCCCATCTGAACACAAAAAAACACTTTTTAACTGTGAGGGTGGTCAGACGCTGAAACAGGTTGCCCAGAGAGGTTGTGCATTTTCCACCTGTGGAGATACTCAGAACCTGACTGGACATGGTCCTGGGCAGCCTGCTGTAGCTGACACTGCTTGAGCAGCAAGGTTGGACTAGGTGATCTCAAGAGGTCCCTTCCAACATCAACTGTTCGGTGATTCTCTGTGCATCCCTCATGTCCCACTATATTGCAGTAATCTTCAGCTCAGCATTCTCACAAAAGCTGGTACTGTTGATCCTTCTGAAGTCTTAACTCTTTCATGTAGGTATTGAAAGGCTGAACTTCTCTGCTGTTGTTTGACTCGGAGCTAGCAGATACAGGAGTCCACTTAACATTTCCACTCCACCCTTATTATTTATGCTTCAGTATTAGTCAGTCCAGTTTTATCTTGTAACATTTGCAAGCCACAGACTGTGACACCAAATAGCCACCAATTTCTTGATAACTTTTTAATTGTTCTCAAACACATGGAAAAAAAATCCTTGCATGTCAAGATTCACCAAGGTGATGTGAATGCGCTGCCATCTGCTGGAACTGACAGGCCAGATTTAAGCTTGCTCATGTAGTGCACAGGGAGAGGTAGACATCTCAGGCTTGGCTAGGCCTGGTTTGCTCAGTGGCCTTTTGGTGCTTGACTTCCCTGTCCACCTGCTTCCTCTGGTGTGAGGTTTTGAATCAGCTGAGGCTGGAGCTGACTGTGGCCATGCTCAGCTGTTACCCAGTGTGTGCTTACTGGGTAAGATGGGGAGACAAGAGATTTTGGGCTGATGCTAGAAGGTCAGCAGGATTTGTGCCTGGATTAGGGAACACCTTGATTTGGTTTTGTAATGGGAGTAATTGAGACATAAGGATAGTGGGATTTAAATCCAGGCTTTCGAAGTAGTGTGCTCAGGCTCAGTGGAAGAGATTCACAGGTGCCTTGAGATGGTTGGCATTCAAACCCTAAAAAGAATTAACAGTATTATGCCAAAGAGATACCTTTTTCTCTTTGGTGTTCTTACATAGGAACCCATTTTTTAAATGAGTTGCTTGAAGCAGAGATCTTCTGGTGGAGGATGGACCTGAACCTGCATTTACCACAATGTTGATATTTTACTGCTGAGCTACTGACTGACGGGGAATCCTGCTCCTCCTTTGAGTGAAACTTACGTGTATTCAGACCAGATTTACTAGACTGGGGTCCACAGGAGAGAGAACTCCCTGTTTTGGTTCGGTTCCCAGCTGGCTCAGCCTTGCTCCTTCAGCAGCTCCTCTGTTCCTTTTCAACAGACAATTGAAGGTACAGGGACCTTAGGCACTGGGACTTTAAGTGTCTTTATGGATAAGTGGCAGCTGAGGATGAGTTTTAGGGAGGGAAAGTTTTGACTTTTATTATGTTCTGCAGATTTTAATTACTTGTAGAGCAAGTCCCACAGGATTTTGCCAACAGAAATGAGTGCTAAAGAAATTTAGGCACTGTAGTTGGATGGGGGTTTTGTGAACACCAGTCACATTTAAGTGTTGGATTTCAGTTGGCATTTGGGTTTTTAGGATCTTGCAAAATTAGTCATTTATGCCTGCCTGATCCTTCTCCATTAATATAAATGTAAGTTTCACCTGTCCTTCAACAAATGCACCAAGCCTTTTTCTTAGGAAATCTGCAATATACATACACGCTGTTTATACCACAGTTCTTCAAGTACAGAAAGTTATGCCAGTGGTTTTTTTTCCCAATTGTTTAAAGTCTGCACAAATTAGAGAAGTGGTCTAAAAAGAAACTGTAATTCAATACAGCAAAGTAAGACATAGTCAGTACTTAAAAAGGAACAATTAGCTGCACAGGTACAAGATAGGAAACAGCAGTCTAGAGAATAATTTTTCAACAAAGAATCAGGGATTTATAATGGCTTACAAACTGAATGTGAGTCAATGCTGTAAGATTTCTGCCCTGTGTGTGAGCTTTATCAAAGTTATGTTACCAGTGGTTAAAGGATTCTTGCACTGCCCAGTATTGCCACTTGCTGGCAGCAAGAGTCTAAAAATGTATTGAGAGATTTTCTTAAGATCCAGTATTACTAAGCAACAGCACTATTATATACAAATGTTATCTAGAAAAAATATGTTGTAGGTCTGCTGAGGCATCTGATTTTCTCCTGGAGAAGCATTTGAAACAGGGATAGGAAAAAAAAAGAAAAAGCTATTAATTGGTATGAAAATGGGTGCATCTGTTGAAAGCGGCTCAAAGTGATAAGAAAAGCAGTAGCAATATTACTTTTCCAAGAACAGTTATGGTTTTGTGGTTCTGTACTCAGTGTGGAAACTCAAATGTGCAGCCTCCAGACATACTCCTAAGGTTTTGAACTGAAGCTTGTGAGGCACAAATGCTCCATACCTGTGTTGGATCCACATAAACACATAATCAAAACTCATATATTGTGTTTTACTAACTATGCTTTTTACGTTATTATTGTGAATATGTTCACTTTCATTATTTCTGGGTAACAGAAATTTTTAATGCCTTTCTTTTAAAGCCCTTTAACACCCTCATGTCATTGGTAATGGCATAATATCTTTGACTTTATAACAGATTTAGTCTCTTTTACTCTGGATTTTTACTGCTAGGGAAGTCAACAGCTGAAGTGTTCTACTTTTGAAACTGAGACCTCAGCCTAACCCTTGTTAAGAAATTGTATGAGTTCTTAGGGAAGGCTTTGAGTCTTGTATTTCATGCAAAAATTGCAAATAAAGTACATGTATATATATGGATGACTTCTAAAGTGAATGTTAATTACATGCTTTTTAGAAAGAGTTGTTCCATTCCTTTTTGTAAACAATTTTTTTTTTTTAATGTTTAGATTTCACAGAAATTAAGTAATGAAGATTTCTCTCCAGAAATAAGCCTCTGTCTAGATGCCCTTCTGGAGGATATAATAACGGTTCCAAAGGAACAGACACCACAAGATATATTTCTGCATGTTTTAGAAGATTGCCAGAGAACCTGCATGACTATTATTGACACAGATAACAGAGTAAAAGAACATTCCCCTAATAATGATACAGATCTTCCACTGACATCCCCAGGGAAGATTTTCATGGAAGCATTCACTGAACAGAGCATAGAGACTGGTGAATTTGAAATCAGTGATTTGTTCAGATCCCTCAGTGATTCTGAGAGTCTTAAAATGATAAACCCATTGCCTGACAAGTTAGAGTGTCAGGGTCATGCCTTTTCCATTGATCCATTAGTGGATGAGAGCAGTGATGCCCTGCCAGTACAGCTTGTGACAGCTCTGAATGCCTTGTCAGGATCTGTAGTACAACCTGTCACTCCTGTAGCACCACATGAGAGACAGCTTAACACAGAGGGAGAGCAGTTAAATTCAGAACCCAGTATTCTCCAGTTAGATGATGACTGTACACAAATAACAAACATGATTGAGTCTCAACTTGCTACAATTCAGGTGGAAGAAATAAAAGCCTTAACAGGATCTAACTTGCAGAGGACAACAAATGAGCAAGTATATACACAGTTTAATGAATATTTGAAAATTTATGTTTATCATGAAATATTTTATAGAATGCCAAATTACTTGGAGATGTGAATCTTAGTAAAGAATAAACTGCCATCAATAATTTACATGTTTAATACATTTCAATTGTTTTTGTTTTAAAAGTCCAGTAGTGTTTTTCTGTTTTGATATATCTATGTTATGAAAATGGCTGAGCTTGCTGGGATGGGAAATCCTAGTAAAGTTAATTCAGTGACTGACACGGAAATCTAGAATCAGCATGGGAGTTTCAAAAACTCCTGGTCCCCCTGTACATCTTCTATGTCTTGCATTCTCTCCAAGGGAAGTTCCAAAACACTATTCTGTTATTTCATTGTAGCACATTGGCGTATACCAGCCCATTTCAACTCTAGGTTCCTACCCCACCCAGCTCTGGTTTTTCTCCAGGCTATAGTATGCTGTTTTCTGCTATCATTATTCTCACTGCTGTAGCATACAAATGCTTTGCAAGTATTACAAAAGAAATTATACCTATGTCTTTCCTGTAGACTAGAAAGATTACTTACAGGGATTTTTCACACATATATTTAGAAGTGCATTTATTTTGTTTAGTTCTGCCTATGCAAGACTTAGTGAAAAAATTGAGGCATGGTTTTATGTTCATGTCCTCCCCTGAAGAAGCCAGTATGTATGGATACAACATGTGATCCTTCTTTCTGTTTTCTTCTCTTACCCTGTACTGTTCTCTCCACAATGTTATGTCCATGTAAAGGTGATCTGGAATAGGTCATTTGGATTCAACAACACGAATGCAAAAATCTGGAGAGGAACATGAAGGGAAAGCAACGCTGTAGTCTCTTGCTGTTTGGGTTATAATAAGGGAAAGAGAAGGACACATAGGAGATGTATGTTTATGCTATAGAGTGTAGTAGACATCCCTTGTAAACCTAGAATCAGATTCTCTGCTCTGTGTTGTCTTTGAATAATCTGGAGCTGCAAATCAATGATCAGCCACATATAACTAACTGTTTAAGGTGGTTTTACAGCCACTTTGCTTCCCCGCAATGGCATGAAGCATCCAAAGACTATGAGTTAATTCCGTCTTTTGCTGGTAGTATTAACTGAATATAACTACATAATAAAATGTGCCACAAAGGTAGCTAATTTCAAGGTGCCAAAAGGTCTCTAGGCTGTCTCAGAACCATAGCAACTTACAAAGCTCTTCCAGTGAAGTGCTGATTTCTGAAATTTGTAGCACAGCTGTGTGAAGCTTAATGTATAGATTTACTCAATATTGCAGTCAAGATTGTGAAGCAGGGTCCTGTAGGATTGGGGATCTATAACCTCTTGTCGATTAATAATTGATTTTAGCTTTTTTTGTGCCTCCATCTGCTGTTCTTGAAGGCAGAAAATAGGGAGGCAATTTAATGAGGAAAAAATCCCAGTTAATTTTTTAGTAACTGTTGCRTTCTACCAGTATATTGTTCACCTTGGCTTCTTCTCGTCCTTGTTTCTTCAAAGTATCTTTGTTGTGGTGAAACAAGTACCCAGAAGAGGAGAGCCTGTACTGTCCTGTAGATGCAATCAGCATGCTGGATAGCCCATTTATTTTAATATATGGTCCCTTTTAAAGGAAGTGGCTTTTTTTTCTCTTTGAAATGTTTTCTGCTTCTTCTCTAACCCTCCTCCCATAGCAGAGGTGATGCCATGGAAAGTACTGCATTGATAGTTTTGTAAACTGAAATATTTGGTTGTCCCCAACTGCCATGTTAAAATGCATCATCTCTTGACCCAGAGGGACCACTTCTAGGAATGCAGTTCACCTCTTCAGTAGCCTCTCTGCTGCATATATCAGTTAAAAAAATTAATCAGCAAATCCTCCATTTCCATCTGTGTCCCAAGAAAGGACTAACAAGTTCTCCCACATCACTGTGAAAGAATTTGTATGCATGTGTGCTGTGGGTGTGTCCTAAGAGCTTTCAGCATTACTCAAGTGTGTAATAAGCTAATGAGTACCCAGGTTTCAGCAACTTGAGTGATACTCAGCAGCACGTCACACTCACTTGACTAGAACAGTGAATAAAGGAACTCAAATTAACTGCCAAGTGATGACATATCTTTAGGGTGGGATTTCTCTCCCTTACTGTTAGAGTTAAGTCTCTGGTATACACCAATCATTTAGGTTCCCCTTTGCACAACTTAGGATGAGGTGAATCACCATCAACTCTGAAAGTAGCTCTTCCTCTTCACCAATGGTAGGGGTAACGAGGATGCCTAGTGTCATCTAGATGCCTGGCTTTTAGAAGGCTGAATGTGAGTGAAGTGAATCTCATCTGTGGTGGCTGTAGCTCAGGAATGGTGTGTCTTTAGAAATAACTTCTCAGCTGGGAGTTACCGAACTTCGGATGAAACAGGGTTCTTGATCTTGTGCTTATTTCTAGGCTTGTGCAAAAGTGAGATAAGATGCGCTAGCTTAAGACATCTTAAACATCACTTTATTTTTAGGACAGGAGCTCATGTCCATAGGAAACTGAAATGAATCTGTTAAGTCATTTCATATGTCCAACCAATCAACTTTCAGATAGTAACAACTTTTGTTCTCTGTCAGCCAGCCTAGATTTATTATTTAAGTTGTGATTCTGAGTATTCTAATTCCCTTGGTGTATTCCACCCCAGGCACATGGTGTGGCATACTACTTTAGGAGTGCCTCTCCTATGGCAGCCTCTGTCTCTCATATCTGTAGAATTCCAGGTATTCACTTAAGCAACGCCTCTGTTGTCTGTGAGCAAACATATGATTTATAAGACAATGTTCTTGGAGCTCTTATGTATACAGCCCTTGTTTTAACTGCATGCTTACCAGTTGCTTGTAATATTTCTTTTTTGTCACAGCCTGTGGGTGATCAGCAAAGAGAGAAAGAAGTAATTTCAGATTACTGGGGTGCCACCTCTAGTGAAAAGCAAATTGATGAGGGAAGTTCACATTCAGTGGAGGCTGCAGCATGTGCAGAAACAGCCCAAACAACATCAAGGAAAGCGATGCAGTTAAGAGAGACCTCCTCAAGAAAGTGCAGAGATCATGTTTCCAGTCATTGCCAAATACTAGAAGAGACTCGGCAGAGGATGTCTCACAGTGGCAGTACAACAAGAAACAAAGCTAAGGATTTTGAGTATGACAAAATCATGCGTAATATTCTTAAATCCTTTTTTAAAATTAATGTAACAAATACAATGCATACAGAGTAGTCATTCCTCATGTATATGACTTTAAATGATCAAAAGGTAAAGGATTTACCTTTTATTTAAAGATCTGGAAGTTAGTTTCCCTCCTGATTTACTCTTTATTCAGTACTACCTAAGTTAGCCTATATACTTGCATGCTATTACAGACTTCCTTTTAAAATCAAATATATTCACATTCTTAGCTCTACTATAAACATCGATTTATATAGAGGAGAGAATATTTTTCTTGATTCTAAGCAAATATCTTGTCAGTAAAATTCAGAAATCTACTTCTAAAAAGAAGCAGGATCTAGAAACCAACATATGCCAAGAAACGACTCTGAATGAGGATAGAAAAGCTCAGCAGAGGAGAAGGAGCAAGAGAATTGAAAACAAACTGAGTAAGATATTCTCTGATGTTTATCAGACAAATTTTTTTTTATTTGAACAACTGTACTGAATCAAATATAACTCATAACCATTCCAATATATTGTGGCATGGATTTCTTTTAAAAAGATGGTATAAACATTCATTTTAATAATTAAAATTATTGATAATTTCCCTCACTTGTTTAAACGTACATATTAGCAACCTAACAGTTGACTTGTTTGCATAAACTCCTTAAGAATCATGAGAATTTTTTCAGGATGCAATTTTTATCACAGTGTTATATATGAAAAAATTATGATGTATTCTGAAAAGCAGAGGAAAAATGTTTTCATGCACAGTGAAAATGTAGATCCTGATATACATTTATATGTCCTTCTATAATCTAGTATTCTGTGTGCAACATCATTCTGAGGGCAGTGCCATCCCCAAGAATTGACCTATACGAACCAATTTATTCTATTTCAAATGCCTGCTGTTGTTATCCTGTCTGTTTTAAATACGGGATTATAGGGCCTTCACTACCACAGTCACGAAGCGCTCTTTGAAGTATTTTTCCTTGCAGTGTGCTTTGTCAGAGAGAAAGATTGCTATTTTTCATCCTTTGAAGATGCATGCAGAGATATTCTTTGCCTTGCAGAGGAAGCGTGTAGGAGAATACAGAATTTCCTCACTTAAGTGCTCACTCCCAGCACCTTTAAGATTGGGGTCTTAAAAGGGTTTTTTTTTTGTTTAAGCCCACTCAGTCTGGATTGTCTGTGCACCTACAATCATTTAAACGGCTTACAAAGTTTGGAAGTATTTGAACTGTAACACCTACATTATAGATCTTACAAAATATGAATAATTCTACCCCCAATTAACAAACCTTCTCTTTTGCAGGATTTTGATTATTCCCAGTGGAAACACCGTTTTTATGAGATTTAAAGTTGTATGACTAACTGTTCATCTATTTCAAATTGATTTACTAGTTTCCACTCAAAAAACACGCTGTTGTTTTTTTAGCATGATTTCTTCAGAAAGACTTGCACTGCCTATAGAGGTAGCTTTGTGTTAATCCAATCTAGCAAGTTTACCTCCCTTTTGCATCAGACCTAGCAATCAAGAGTCTGTGAGTCACCTTAGTTTGGTAATTCACTGAAAAAACAGCCTCATGAAAAGTTTCAGTTTGGATCAGCAAGCATCACTTGTTTTGCACAAGGTCAGACACAAGGAAGGTGCTAGGAAAGGCAAGGTAGAAGTGATGGGAAATAGGTCGTCTTGAAGTAACAAGTTAAATTGGGTTAAGTGTAACATAAAACTGCGCCTTGTTCTGTGTATGTCTGTGCGGTTTAATCCCTCCTGAACTGCTTGGCTAGTTTAGACCAGCTTTGCCTATGGACTGCAGTATCTTAAATGATGAAGGTCTTGCAAGGCTGGACAGGTAGAGGGACTGTCCAGGTGCTCAGCTGAGGAAAGGTCCTGGGTAAACCCGTTTCTACGAGGCTCTAAAAATCTACACAGAGTCAAGAACTTAAGAAGGTTGGGCATTAGTCTGAGCTCACAGTATATCACCATGCACAAAACAGCAGAGACATCAGGCATTGTGAGTTACAGCTCTAGGAGAACTATGTGTTTTAAGGTCATACTTAAAATGCCTATTTCTGACACCCAGGTGGAGTTTTAGGGCCAGTGAGCCATATTTGCTGCAGCTCGTGGAGAGAAGCAGTGTATATAGCCTGCTGTCCCAAGGTTTTTCATTAGTAGATCGATTAATGACCTAGGCCATGCATTGTGCTTTCCTGCAGGCGATCCTCCTGTCCTTTCCTTCATCCCTTCTTCCTTCCCTCCCTGTTTTTCAGAAGAGGCAGTAGTCAGGATGCTCTTCTTCACAGTATGAAAGGATGCTGGGAGGGCACTGCTGGTGGAGTACAGAACAGCTCATCTATGTATTGGAAATAATTTCACCCAAGCTGAAAACTGTAATGAGTGCATAATGGAAGATAGCGTTTGTTTTGTAAAATAATAAACTAAAAATTAAAAGTAGTATCTTTCACATTTTATTTTTTACATTTAGACCTCATATTCCCAAGCAACTGTTCACCTTTTGCTCATTGCAGAAATGGCTGAGCTGGTTGTGAAGTAATGGGGAAGACTAATCTGAGGGAGCTAATCGCAATCACTATCCTAGTGTAAAGACTCCTTGCTCACGAAGCAGAGGTTTTAAAACATAAATGAGTACCAAAGAATGGCTGATAAATTTGACTTTTAAGAAAAGATAAATTATTGAATAACTGACTAGCTATTGAAATGCTCATCTTGTAATGAATTGTAACCTAGAATAGCAGTTTTATCATTCAGTGGGAAACAATGCACTTTTTGCAAAAATGTCATTAAAAAGGAAAAAATCTAAACACACTTTTACAAAGTCATGTTCCTATGTGTTGAATTTTAGTTGGAGTTTTGTTATGGAATTCACTATGGCATCTTTTATTGAATGGTATTATTATTTAGTTGGTAACGTGTTTTTTGAAATATTCATTTCTAGTAGATTGAATGAGCATTTTTTCTCCAGAAAGCTTATTTACTAACTGTAATGCAAAGTGAAGCCAAAATAAGAGAGGAAAGGTATTTTTCTGTTCAACAGATCTTTTACCTAATTTTTCAGGACAAGAAGCCTTTGGTAGGAATTCTGTAAATGCTGCTTGCCCCATTTCACTTTCAAGAATCAATAGGAGGAATATTTATGGTGAGACCTTACTGCATAGAGCTGCTGCTCATCAAGATGCAGACCTTGTACGTAACATAATAAAAGCCGGTGGAAATGTAAATGTTCAGGATTATGCTGGTAAGTTACAATTGTATTAAAACACTATTTTCAATATCTACCTATAACTAATAAAAGTGCATATTATGAGTTTGTGCAGTGGACAAGACTGTAGGGTTGTGACTAGTCAGTAGATTATTAAATTTTTATTGGCTTAACTTGGTAGTTGTTCATGAGAAAATATATAGACCTATGTATAAAAGTATATTAAAAAAGAAAATTTTGTGGAAAAAGTAGGCACTTAAAAAATTACAAAGTGATGCAATTAAGTTTACTTAGCCTTAATTCAACAATCCTGTGCATGCTTATCACAAACAGTCCCTTCATTAAATAATCAACGTAAAGTTTTTGAAAGATTTTTTTTGGTCCATTTCAGTGGCCAACTTGAGACACCAAGATTTAGATTTTCCAGTTTAATTTTTCAGGGACTCTGATTTTGCCCCTTACATCTTAAAAGAAGTTGTAACTTCATAATTTAGCACTGCTTTGATTTTGTAAAGTTGTGAGTACTTGGTATTTTGCATTTTTACTTCATCTTGGGCACCAAAAAAAAAGAATGACAAATAGTGGCCAGCTGTGAACGTTTTTGATTGAAGCAATTCACCTTATCCAGCTTCGTGTGTGATACTCTGTGTCAAAGACATTGCCACACCCTAAAGTATCAATTGGTTGTTTCAAATATAAGACTGTTCCTTATTTTGCAGTTCCCTGTCTCATCCATTAGGCTCTGATAAACTTCCATAACAAAAGAGAAAATGGTTTCACAGACAGCTGGCTCATCTGGTAGAAAACTTTGATTCATTCTTATAGAGTGTTTCCATCCTGTGCAGTGGTTAGGATTTCACAACCGTTCTGTGGGAACAAAAAAAAATGTGTTCTGCAGCTAAAGGCTATTGCATAATGCAGGCATATAACAGACCAAAATTAACGTAGAAACTGTCTGTCTTCTGGAATATATTGAGAGATAGATTGGGTCAGTGGCAAATTTCAGACGTTTACAGCGTAGGTAGGACTCTGGCATTTGACCTAACAGAGTGACTCGTCATGTGTGTTAACTTGTACTACAGGTAGATGAGAAAATATTTTGTTGGTGGGTTTCAAAGCCACCTGCTGACAACAGAGAAACGTTGATAGTGTGGGTTCAGCTGCACCCTCTGTGGGCAAGTGTACTAAAGTGCACTGGTTCCAGTTTTTGGCCTCACAGCTGCTTCCTTTTTCTGCCTTTGCACATTTTGCCAGGCCACTGTTTCTTCATCCCCCAGACTCTGGCTGCTATTTTTTGGTGTGAAAAGAGCACAACTGCACGAAATGTGTTTTAGTTGAACTCCGTGAAGAGATGAGAGGCTGACCTGGCCCCACTTCTTTCTTTTTTAGTGAGGGAGGTGTAATCAGAAAGAAGTAGAGTTGCCAGACCTGTGCCATTTTGAAATGCACTTTCATTTCACTCTCTTTGGGAATCATTGTTCTGATGATTATATTCTGCCTCTGTGCCTTTTCTCTTCCTTTAAAGCCCTCCACCAGTGATTTTCCGTATCTTAGCCTAGTCTTTTTCCTTATTCCTGTGCTACAGTACTCTGCTTCAGTACCTTACTGAGTTCTTGGGTTCTTTTGGGGTTTTTTTCTCCTTTTTATTTCCTGGACATCAGCACGTAGGATATGGACAGTTTGAGTCCTGATTCACAGTGCTTTGAGGGAGCTGAAAAACCGTTGCAGTGAAACTTGTATTTCTCCTTGGTCTGGAGCATGCACAGTGTCCTTGGAGAATCATGTTGCTAAACTCTAATGATTATCAATTGAACATGTTGCAGGCTCAATTTTTCACGGTCTTATTAGTATATCAGACAGAGGATACTTTTTACTGAGGGAGAAATAGGTACTTTCCCCTAAGTGAACCTTTTTTATCCTCCCCTTAACAGATTTCAAGCTTTTGCTCCAGCATATGGAGTTACTAGAGTTTCTTAATTAAATAGGCTCTATAAAATGCAAGTAAAATGTTTTACAGATGATACTGTTAAAAACCATTCATCTTGAAGCACTGTCAACGTTAGGCAATGTAGTTAAAACTTAGATGAGTTTCAAGCATTTGGGAACAAAGCCTAATAGCACAAAATTTTTGGACAACCTGTTGCAACGTCCTGTGCCCATAATAAACCCAATTCTACATAAATATACAATATTCTGGGTTGGGTGGTGTATAAGAGAGCCTCAAGAGTTTCTCTTTCCAATGAAATTAAGATAATTTTGCTTAATGGGAGCGGAACAGTCTTAATAAGCCTAATTCACATATTAATTCACGTATTTAGTGTGTGAATAGGCCCAGACAACCTTCTGATAATGGGAGATAGTTGAAGAGTAAGGCTGTCCATCAAAATGGTCTTCTGGACGACATGCTGGTTTGAGAGCTGGAAGATAGGAAGTGGAAGATCCTCTGTCTTTTTCCCTTACTTTTCTCACCCTACAAAAAACTGACACATAATAAATGTTTAAGGAGCTAATGCAAGGCTATGCTAAACCCAGTTCAAAGACTTACATTCCATCTTTTATTTTTCCTCAACACCTCCTTCATGGAGTAGAATTTTTCTGTGGGTTATGAAGCTCATATCTTGGTTTATTCCGTATAGCTGGGAATGGATATGGAATTTCAGTAAGGGTTTTTCATTGCTTTCTTTGGAAACTCAAACCATTCTTGGATAGTCTTAAAAAGCATTTTTGTTTGTCAATGAAGACTCCAGGTCTTTATTTTGTTGGTTGTTTCTTACTTACCCTCTTCAGCACGGCTATGTAAATAAGAGCCATGAAAAATTATCTTGTTCTTAAAAGAGCATATACATTTTATACGGGGAGAAATTACTAAGATGTGGGTAGAATAATTTTTATTCTCTTCTTTTATAACAGAACTATCGAATCTAAAACTAATATTGTTACAGCAGTACCTGGTTCTTCAGTAAGTGCAAATTTTGACAAAAGAATGAGATCTCCCAACCCTTGTGACTTTTTTGTAAACATTTCTTCATACAACTTACTGTAAAATGCATCAGTTTTTACCTTTTCAGTATACTCTCTGAAATATTTATCAGACAACCTGAAACTGACATAAATTTTTATACAGTATTTCACCCAAATGTGAAATACAGGTTTTTCTTTTTCGTAGGCTGGACTGCACTACATAGAGCAAGCGTGGAAGGCTTTTATGGGATAGCAAATGAGCTTTTGAAAGCAGGAGCTGATGTTAATGCTAGAGGAAATGAACAAATAACACCATTGCAAGATGCACTTAAAGAAGGCCATTATGAGGTATATTCCAAATTGAACACAAATTATGGTTTAGGAATAGAACTTACTGTTGTTGGGTCCGGAAGGTCACATAATCTTTTTACATGTGGCTGGTCTTTTCAGATTATGGGTAAATGCAGGAGCTTGGAAGTCCTTGCCCAATTTCTGTTCAAACCATTCCATGCTTTACAAGATTTGTCCAAAAGCAGAAATTAATTGTTTTTCTAACTGTTTGGGACAATGGCTGAAGTACTGAGGAGTAGACTGCTATTGTTTAACACTACTTGTTTCACTTATTTTATAATCACCTTGCAGAACGATTTATGACCTGAGCAGTCTGGAGTTTTAATGACTTTTTTATTATTTAGTAAACATGCATGTATGGTGTGCAGCCACAGCCATGCACAGACATTTTTTGTGTATTAACACATAGCATGGAGAGTTATGAAGGCATGGCTTTATATTTTGTATGGTCTTAAACAGAAAGTCAACTGAATAGTCAATGTGAATTAATTATAAGTTTTGTTGCCAAATACTGTGGTTTCATAAGCCTCTGTCTGAATTGTGGATCTTCTTTCAGTCTGGCAGTGGTTGCCTCTGCCTGTCTGTTTGTGCATGTTCCTAGGGTGGCCCAGGTTTATGTAGGAGTTCTGCATAAAGCTTTTCTGCATAAGCTTTTACCTGCTTGGTGTTTCTTTCTCAAGAAGTGCACGTATGCTGCCTAATATTTATTCATTTCCAAGATTTGAAAAAATTTTTTGTGGGGTGTAATAAGTTTTGTCCCTAAACATTTGCTCTCTTTCTGTTTCACGACTGAGATAAGACTTAATCTGTTTCTCCCCAAGTCTCGCTGGAGCAAAGAGGTGGGGTGGACTTATGGTTAATAGTTTTCTCTGAGACTTGAGAGCCCCAAGCTTGGTTTTCAGCTTGTGGATCACAGCCTCTTGCGGGTTCATGAAATATTTCTGAGTTCTGTGAAAGTACCTAAGACACCATGTCCATGGTTATGCATGAAGGACTCTGCATGTCCACAAGTAATATTTAGGGGTCAGCAACTTGAATGATAATTGGAAGAATACTGATCTCGGCTAGGTCACTTGGGGTACACCGACATCATTCAACACAGAGCTGTGTCAGAATTATGTGAGCTGGTATATCCACAGGGAACAGTACTACATGATGGCGCTGTATTTACTCAGGAGCAGTATAGTTGTATCACTGCAGTGGTCTGTCAGACTTAATTTTTATTGCTTCTGACTAGCAACAAAATAGTGATAGTGACTCAGTAATATGACTTTTGGTAACATGGTATTTGGAGCTGTTTCTTTCAAAGCTACGTTCTCTGCATAAAGTTATTACTGTAGATTGGAAACACACCTTTTGACTGCTTTATCCCTTTCTGCACCTGCAATATGGCAAAATTAATATCTTATTTCAGAAAAACGTTAAGTATCTGAAAGACTTTCTAAAAGTACAGTTTAGGGGAGAGCATACAAGTGTGATGTGTAGCTAAAGATCTCATTAAGGAAGAAGAGTTCTCAACATTACTCATGGAAAAAATCCATAGATTTGGGACAATGTGTGAAGCCCAAGAGGGTTTTTGCTATGGATTGAACCCTTTTTTATTTGCTTTGCTGTTAGGAGAGTGTATGAATTGAGAAAACTTCACTAGCAATTTTGTCAGTAGCAATCTAGTTAGAAGTAATGAGGGAATTTAAACGCATTGGTGAAGGATGTGAGTCAAGCTCAGTCTGAAATGATAACAGATGCTGAAGAGAGAAAGGCAGAGGTACAAGTAAAACCACACTAGTGCTGGAATAAGATTGCAGCGTTACCCACAGAAAGGAAATCATCAGATTGTAAATTTCCCGTGTCTTAAAGAAGTATTCTGCAAAGGTAGATGGAACATTTTGCTAAAGTGATAATTTCTTGAATAACAACAGAATCAGGCTTTATATTTGTACAGATATCATAATGTTGGCAAGACCATCTGAGTGGGTTTCATTTGACCAGATGTACATCTGAAATAGATGTACATCTGCAGCTTCCCTTTGCAGTCACAGGAGTCACAATAGACACACTTAGAGCACAATTTATTTTCTCCTCAAGTAGGTATCCTCAATAGATAAGCTGACTTATACCCTAAAATCACCTGTTATTTTCCACCAATTAAGAGCTATGGGGGGATGAATCCTACCCTGTATTTTGGGAGATCTTGGGTTAATGGCATCAGGTTAATAACTGGAACGAATTTATAAAAATGAAAATAATAAGACTATAGGATAATGATGCATCTAGGGGAATGCTTGGGGTATATTAACTAGAATAGAGAGGGATTATTTGTGATAGGCCTTAGATTTGGTTTTAGTTGCTCATGTTGTTGAGTACAAGAGGGAGAAGCCTGTATAAGGAAGGAGTGTGGAAAATACTGTCAGAAAAGAAACAATATCTGAAAAACTTATTTTTCTAGATGGCAGAGTTATTACTTTGGTATGGAGCTGATCCCTTATTAAAAAATGAGATGGGAAAGTGTGCATTAGAAGAAGCTTCTGACCCGTCTATGAGGAAACTGCTTAAAAGCTATGTGGCAAAATCCAGAAGAGAGTCAGTATCAGGTAGGAGAGAATTATTCTGACATATCATCACCACTAAATTGAGAAATCCAGAACAACTGTTGCACTATATTTCCTTAATTACTGCTAGTAATTCCGTGGGCTTCACTGTCTGATGCCTGAGTACCAGTGAGCACTCCTTACCCAGCACAGTTGCTGTACACTGGCAAAGTATAAAAGATAATGATGTCCAGCTTGGTTGAGGTATGGCTTAGAGCTAAGGATAAAATTTGGTTCTAAACTGGCATACAGACCAATTTTTGAAGGATCCATAAGATAAAAAATGGAGGATCTAGGATTAGATCTAGATCTTAGGGGTTGCCAAGCCTTAACTGCTTATCCTTAACTGTTAGTGTTAGGGCTGGGACTAGGGTAATATTACTGTAGGTAATAGCTAGTGAGTTTGCAAGGGGTTGGTAGGTGAACATTTTGGCTAAGGTGAGATCTTGTACAGTCTTAGGAACTAAGTTGAGAAGAAGGTTCAGAACAGGCTGCTTGGTCAGGGGCAGGTACAAAGAAGTGCCACAAGACAAGCCTTGATTAGAGTTAGAATTAGGACTATTGGGACACCAATGGGCCAGTGTGGGCTGTGGCATGTTTGAGTCTGGAAGGAGTCCCCAGCCCTCGGACTATTATCCATTATTGCTTTTCCATGTGTGTGGCGATGAAGCTGCAACACATAGTCGAAGGGCAATCAAAAGAGGCTTCAGGGCCTTGGAACAGTTGGTAAGGGAATCTGGCACACAGATTATTTTTTAACTCTAATTTTTAACTCTATCCAGTTGCGGGCAGCGACATTGGAAGAAACAGACGGACCCAGTCTATTAATACAGGGCTCTGTGGCTGGTGTCACCGCCACAATTTTGGGTTTTTCGATAATGGGGTGGTCTACATGGCACCAGGCCTGCTGGTGTTGGATGGGATTCACCTTTCTCAAAGGAGGAAGAGGGTCTTTGCTCACAAGCTAGTGGGGCTCATTCACAGAGYTTTAAACTAGACTTGAAGGGGGAGGGGGATAGTATCAGGCTTGCCTGTGACATGCTGTGGGATGACACATCAAGGTTAGAGGGACGGGGAGCTAGCGAGGGCCCTCAGCCTGTTGTTCTGAGACATGCTGGGTACACTGGAGCACACTTGAAGTCTTACAGAGATGAGCCAGGGGCTCCTGAGGTAATAGGAGCCAACAGGGAAACACCAGGGAAATACACACTCAAAGGAATTAAGGTGTGTTCGTCTAAAAAGGTGACACGGCCAACAGCCCAGCTGAAGTGCCTCTACACCAACGCATGCAGCATGGGCAACAAACAGGAGGAGTTGGAAACCACTGTGCTGCTAGAAAGCTACTACCTAGTGGGTCGTACTGAAACTTGGTCGGATGAATCCCATGACTGGAGTGCAGTTATTGGTGGCTACAGGCTGTTCAGAAGGGACAGGTGAGGAAGGAGGGGCAGAAGTGTTGCCCTCTACATCAAGAAATGAATAGATTGTGAAGAGCTGTCTCTGAAGAATAGCCACAAGCAGGTTGAAAGCTTACGGGTAAGAATTAGAGACCGAGGCAACATAGGGGACCTCTATGTTTATTACAGGCCACCCGATCGAGGGGAGCCTATTGATGAAGCCTTCTTATTCCAGCTACAGAAGGCATTGTGCTTGCAGGCTCTCATCCTGCTGGGGGACTTCAATCACCCTGGCATCTGCTGGAAAAGTAGCACAGCAAGCTGCAGGCAATCCAGGAAACTCCTGGAGTGCATTGAGGATAACTTCTTAAGCCAGGTAATAGACAGCCCTACCAGAGGGGATGTGATACTGAACCTGATGGTCACCAACACAAGTGAGCTAATCAGTGACGTCAAGATTGGAGGCAGCCTGGGCTGCAGTGGTCATGCACTGGTGGAGTTCGCAGTCCTGAGGGATATGGGTCAGGCGAAGAGTAAAGTCAGTCCTGAATTTTAGGAAAGCAAAATTCCAGCTGTTCAAGGAGTTAGTCAATAGGATCACCTGGGAAACTGCCCTCAGGGACAAGGGAGCAGAACGGAGCTGGCAGATCTTTAAGGACACTTCTCAGAGCACAAGAGCACTTGATCCCCAGGTGTAAGAAATCAGGGAAGGATGGCAAGACACTGGCATGGATGAGTCAAGACCTGCTGGTCAAACTAAAGGGCAAGAAGGAGATGCACAGGCGGTGGAAGCAGGGACAGGTATCCTGGGAAGAGTATAGGGACGCTGCCCGGTTGTGTAGGGATGGGGTCAGGAAGGCCAAGGCATGGCTGGAGCTGAACTTGGCAAGGGATGCAAAGAATAATAAGAAGGGCTTCTACAGGTATGTCAGCCAGAAGAGGAAGGTCAAAGAAAGCGTACCCCCCCGATGAACGTGACTGGCAAACTGGTAACAATGGTCGAGGGGAAGGCTGAGGTACTCAACAACTTTTTTCTCTCAGTCTTCACTGGCAACCTCTCTTCCCACACCTCTCAAGTGGATGGACCACAAGACAGGGACTGSGGGAGCAAAGTCCCTYCCACTGTAAGAGAAGATCAGGTTCAAGACCACCTGAGGAACCTGAACATGCATAAGTCTATGGGACCTGATGAGATGCATCCCCGAATCCTGAGGGAATTGGCTGATGTAGTTGCCAAGCCACTCTCCATGATATTTGGAAAGTCATGGCGGTCAGGTGAAGTCCCCGATGACTGGAAAAAGGGAAACATTGCACCCATTTTTAAAAAGGGTAGAAAGAAGGACCATGGGAACTACCAACCTGGAAGCCTCACCTCTGTGCCTGGGAAGATCATGGAACAGATCCTCCTAGAAGCTATGCTAAGGCATAGGAGGTGATTTGAGACAGCCAGCATAGCTTCACCAAGGGTAAGTCTTGCCTGACCAACCTAGTGGCCTTCTATGATGGAGTGACTACATCAGTGGACAAGGGAAGAGCTACGGATGTCATCTGTCTGGCTTGTGTAAGGCCTTTGACATGGTCCCCCACAACATCCTTCTCTCTAAATTGGAGAGATGTGGATTTGATGGGTGTACTGTCTGGTGGACGAGGAATTGGTTGGATGGTCGCATCCAGAGGGTAGTGGTCAGCGGCTCAGTGTCCAGCTGGAGATCAGTGACAAGTGGTGTCCCTCAGGGGTCTGTATTGGGACCAGTACTGTTTAATATCTTCATCAATGACATAGAGGGATCAAGTGCACCCTCAGCAAGTTTGCAGATGACAGCAAGCTGAGTGGTGCGGTCGACACGCCTGAGGGACGGGATGCCACCCAGAGGGACGTGGACAAGCTCGAGAAGTGGGCCTGTGTGAACCTCATGAGGTTCAACAAGGCCAAGTGCAGGGTCCTGCACCTGGGTCAGGGCAACCCCCAGTATCAATACAGGCTGGGGGATGAAGGGATTGAGAGCAGCCCTGCCAAGAAGGACTTGGGGGTACTGGTGGATGAAAAACTGGACATGAGCTGACAATGTGCGCTCGCAGCTCAGAAGGCCAACTGTATCCTGGGCTGCATCAAAAGAAGCGTGGCCAGCAGGTCGAGGGAGGTGATTGTGCCCCTCTACTTCCACTCTGGTGAGACCCCACCTAGAGTACTGCATCCAGCTCTGGAACCCTCAGCACAGGAAAGACATGGACCTGTTGGATTGTGTCCAGGGGAGGGCCACGAAAATGATCAGAAGGCTGGAACGCCTTTCCTATGAGGAAGGGCTGAGAGAGTTGGGGTTGTTTACTGTGGAGAAGAGAAGGCTTCGGGGAGACCTTATTGCGGCCTTTCAATACTTAAAGGGGGCTTATAAGAAAGATGGGGACAGACTTTTTAGTAGCACCTGTTGCGATAGGACAAGGGGTGATGGTTTTAAACTAAAAGAGGGTAGATTCAAACTAGATATAACGAAGAAATTTTTTCTGATGAGGGTGGTGAAACATTGGAACAGTTTGCCCAGAGAGGTGGTAGGTGCCCCATCCCTGGAAACATTCAAGGTCAGGTTGGACAGGGCTCTGAACAACGTGATTTAATTGAAGATGTCCCTGTTCATTGCAGGGTGTTGGACTAGATGACCTTTAAAGGCCCCTTCCAACCCAAACCATTCTATGATTCTGTGTTTCTATAAGTTTAGAGTCAGGGCAGTAGGAGTAGGCAGGAGTTACTGGCTTCAAATGTGAGTGAAACCAAGGTTAATGCTACTGTAAGAGATTAGCCTGACAGGGACTGCTGTATTTGGGAGGTCCCATGATGAGAGGTTAGGGCTGCAGCCACCAAAGGTCATCTAGATATTCTGAGCCTTACAAAGATTGGCAGGCTAAAAATATGTTCAAAATTATGGTTTGGGTTAGGGTTTGGCTTAATCAGTGCTCAATAGTTTGGCCATTGGACTTAATTTAGGACTGAGACTGGCAGGATCCAGTGGACTAACAGTGATCCTAAGGCTAGGGTTAACATCTGGCATGCCAGATTCCCTGAAGTGGTGGAGAAAGAGTTGTCATGCTGTGAAATGCCTGTTAAATTTAAGGCTGGTTCCAGCGTGGGTTGTTGGCTGCATCTTAGGGCTGGGGTTGGGGTTCATGTTGCAGTACAAAATAACAAAGGGTGATGAGCTAGGTTTTTTTCAATATGGTGTGGCTAGTCTAGGTTTAAGAACATATTGCCCAGAAGTAAATGCATAGAGTTGCATGGATTAAGTAAGTATATTAATATCTAGGGTAAGATCTTGGTAGCTGCTATGCTCTTTTTATGCCATTTTGTCAGCACAGAGGGTAGGTGGAAAGCTAAAGCAAACCACCAGCAAGGCACTGAATTGGTGCTGGGGAAGATCCCTGCCTATTATTACACCAATGACTTGGCTTTAGCTACGCCATCCCTTTCCCTGCCCAAATATGCTATAGAGGGAAAGATGTAAGCTAGCCTATCATCCCACCATCACTGGCTTCAGAAAAGTCTCTTGGGGATCAGGGAAGCCTGTTAGAAGTTAGGGAAATGTAGTAGCTCTTCTAAGTTTTGAAAAGAATTGCTCAGGTCACTAATCTTCAAAAAAATTTGGAAGCATAATGTCATACTTAACTCTCACCTGTCCTGGTTTGTACAAGATGCCATCTGCAATAAAGATAAGACTTTAGATTTTATATCAAATTGCAAAGATTTTAATAAATATTTTATGTATTGATATGTTTTAGATTCTAATAAAACCCTTATGGCTTTATAATTTTTCTGCATAGCTAAATGTGGTAAGTACTGTTACACACAAGATGGTGAACACAAGGTGGTATATATGTAAAGTAAAGAATTATGGTCTCTTTTCAATTCTGGTTTCTTTCTTTCTTTCATTTTCATTTCAGGTGGACATGATTCAAAGAATATGTTAAATACTGAAAGCGTAGAGGATACAAACCTGCACCAGGTACATCTTTACAAAGAATCCTGATGTTAATTTGATGCTGAACTGTTAAGGGCTTGCTAGCAGTCTTCAGTAAACTAAAGCAGACGACTATTTCTGAAATGTTTTTCAAAACCAGCACATAATGTACTAGATGCTTCATACCCAGCAGGGACTGAAACAGAGTGATATTCAATGTTACACCAATTCTTTGGCAAGCAGTTGCTGATCCTTATTGGTACATGGGATAAGCTGCAGCCTCATGAAGATGCAAGACAGAGGCAATCAGCTGCCTCTCATAGACAGTGGTTCCTGCTGAGTTTTTGCAAGTGCTGCAGAGGTAGTTTACAACAAGCGTGGTACATCAGTGCCTCTTTGTACTTGCAGAAACCTGACTAAAACTGCAAGATGTTGCCTGGCTTGTAGCAGTAGGATAGCTGCTTCTTGCCTCTGCGTAGTAAGTTGTGTTGGGTTTCAACAGGAAAGGGTTAGGGAGCCACTGTCTTGCACAGGGGTTGCACAGTGATGCCATGAGACCTCAGTAAGATGCAGGAGCTAGTGCCTCACATGAAGACAAAACATGATCAGTGTCATGGTTTAACCCTGGCAGCACCCAAACACCACGCAGCCGCTCGCTCACCCCCCTGCTCCGGTGGGATGGGGGAGAGAATCAGGAGGGCACGAGTAGGAAAACTCGCGGGTTGAGATAAAAACAGTTTAATAATTGAAATAAAACAAAGTAGAACAGTAATAATAACAGTGATAACAACAACAACAACAACAACAATATACAAAGCAGGCGATGCACAATGCAATTGCTCACCACCCGCCGAACCAACCCGTGCCCGATACCAGAGCCCGTCCTGGGACACAGAGCCCCCCCACACCCTTAGTTTTTATACTGAGCATGATGTTGCATGGTATGGAATCCCCCATTGGCCAGCTGGGTCAACCACCCCAGCTATGCTCCCCCCGCCAGCTTCCCATGCACCTGGCAGGGCATGGGAGGCCAAAAAGTGCCCGGTGCAAGCACCACCCAGCAACACCCAAAATATCAATGGGCCATCAACGCTCCTATTACACCAAACCCAAAGCACAGCACACCCCCCCAGCTACTGGGAAGAAAGTTAACTCTGTCTTAGCCGGAACCAGGACAATATCCACCCCTTATTCTATACCATCTACGTCATGCCCAGGTCTCACATTTTCCAGTACATTCCAATCTAATCATCATCATTTTTCCTGCCCTTCGATATATACACAGATGTCATTCCCTTAGTCTATGGGCCATCCCTCTAAAATGTCCATTGAGTTCATTTAGTCCATGACTTTTAGGCTCCATCTGTCATAGCAGTCTTTCAGGGCAGGAGAGCTGGTGTGTGGTGTTGGATTGTTGCATGCTGAAGGCAGTTCTGATTCCATTTATCGCTGCGCTCGTCTGCTTTTCTCATCATTGCACTTTGCTCGGTTTCATCAGAGTTCTTTCTTCATTAATCTGGGTGATTCTTACTGCAACACCTTTGATATAATATACAGCATTATATAGCAATTAACATCATACAATTCAGTTCATTGGCTATTTTCAYCYAAAATYAAATCYYSCTGAGGTACACATCGGACTTCCCCATCCTTTCGCATTACCCACCAAGTGCACCCAGGTCCTTGA
>JAYKAV010003325.1:0-15330 GCA_035582835.1 Phoebastria nigripes
AAATGAACTCAATGGACATTTTAGAGGGATGGCCCATAGACTAAGGGAATGACATCTGTGTATATATCAAAGGGCAGGAAAAATGGTGATGATTAATTGGAATGTATTGGAAAATGTGAGACCTGGGCATGACGTAGATGGTATAGAATAAGGGGTGGTATATTGTCCTGGTTCCGGCTGGGACAGAGTTAACTTTCTTCCCAGTAGCTGGGCGTGTGTGCTGTGTTTTGGGTTTGGTATAATAGGAGTGTTGATGGCCCAYTGATGTTTTGKGTGTTGCTGGGTGGTGCTTGCACCGGGCACTTTTCAGCCTCCCATGCCCTGCCAGGTGCAGGGGAAGCTGGTGGGGGGASCATAGCCGRGGTGGTTGACCCAGCTGGCCAAYGGGGTATTCCATACCATGYRACGTCATGCTCAGTATAAAAACTAAGTGTGTGGGAGGCTCTGGGTCCCGGGACGGGCTCTCTCGTATGGGGCASGTGTCGTTTTGGCGRGTGGTGAGCAGTTGCATTGTGCATCGCCTGCTTTGTATATTCTATCATTGTTGTTGTTACCACTGTTATTATTACTGTTCTACTTTGTTTTATTTCAATTATTAAGCTGTTTTTATCTCGACCYGTGAGTTTTCCTACTTGTGCCCTCCCGATTCTCTCCCGCATCCTACCRGAGGTGGGGGGTGAGCGAGCRGCTGCGTGGTGTTTAGGTGCTGGCCAGGATTAAACCATGACAAGTGCGCTGGCTCATGCTCCAAGAGGCGTTTGGATGACACAATGAGACACTCGCGGAGCAAGCAGTGTAGCATTACATGGCAAAATAAAACAATTTTTGACACCAGGACAGCTGGATTTCATCCCTCTTTCTCCCTGATAGTCCCACACAGCAAGGACTAAGTAATAAAAACACGATGTATTAAAGACAAAGTTTTTAAGGACATCAGAGCTAAGAGTCAAATGATAAATGAGGCATCAGGACTGCAGCTTGGCAATGCAGGAGCCAGATGTAGTGTCTGACCATGTTTTTCAGAATTTGGGGTTCCTGACAACAGCTACTGTTGCAGTGATGTGGACAGCTGGGCTGACCTGACAGCTTGCTGCTGCTGAAAGCCCCCGCTTCTTCTTCCCAGCTCCCAGTAACCTTCCTCTTTTTGCACTAACTCTGGCTCCAGCTGGACTCTACCATTACCTGATTTAAGCCACTGAAATAGCAGAAAACATGCTATTTTTATCCCTGGATCTATTTTGTGTCATTCTAGCAAGATAAAGCAGCTCATAGGTGATCAAGCRGTGTGACAGCTAACACAAAGTGAGTAGTGGGAACATAATGGAAGGGGCAGTGAGTTAAAATTTTAATTCATGAGACATACTAACCCAAAATAAATAGCAAAACTCTCAATTTTCATGGTTTTGTTAGCATAGAACACCACAACTTTTGTGTTCTAACATTTTTTTTCTTTTAAGCAGATGTGTGTTAAAAAAAAACCTTTTTGAATTATTGCAGTCAGCAAATCAGATGCTGGCTTTCATTTATAGGTATTCAGTCCAAATTTAAATTAGCACAGAATACACTATGAAACAATATTTCACACAAGAAATATTCTTTAAAATAAATCTGAGTCAACACATTAAGCAGAATGTGGGCGTGGAAGTAATTATTACATGAGAATTAGCCACAAGAGACTATCTTGTATCTCAAACTTCATCCTTAACTCTATGCTGTAATAGTAGTTTTCATATAGTAGGAACAGGGAGTTTTTGAACATGGTTGATAGGCAAGTGTGCTTCTAGCCATTTAGTATGCAGACTACGCTACCATGTAGCAAACTCTTGGCTACATCCTGCTCTACATAAACACCAGCACAATGATTCAAAGAAAACTCTTCAAGTAAACCAGACCATGTGCAGTTCCCTGTTCAGTCTATGCCTGCAGCTTGGGACTTGAAAAAGACAGGAAACCTTTAATGCAGTCCAATGTCTTGCTCAGGAAAATCTAAACCCTAACGCTCTGCACTGCTGTCTAAGGAAGCCCTGGCAACTGCGAGTTTTAAAATTTTTATTATAAAAAGCAAATTCCTGTTTTAATCAATAAAAACAGAGGTTTCAATTGAAAAAAAGCACTTCAAAATCTATGCTTTAATATGCCTAGTGACAGTGAAGTGAAATAAGAAGGCACAAGGGCACAATGGTTAAAGATGTAGTTCAGCTGAACATGCAGTTCAATCAAAAGTTATGGATCTGATACAGGTATTACTGGATAATATATTAAGATCAGACTGGACACTATAGTGTCTCTCACAATCTAAAATCTTTCAGCCTGAGAATTGGGAAAAGCCAAATGTGTTCTTAAAAGTGTACTTTCTAGACTTTGTCAGAGCAATGGCATTGTAATACAAGACTTCAGTTATTTCTCACATCTTTATAAAAGCCTTCTCCTTTTTAGGATCACCCAACTGATTTCTAGGTTTTGCTTCTTCTTTACATATTGGGACAATTTAAAAAACCCCACAATATTAACTTTCCAAAACCTAACCATAGACTTTGCTTTCAATCAGATATGTAAAAAAGCCTATGTTTACACTTAGCAGCCAAGTCACATACACCCTTCATGGATAGCTACTGAAAAAAGTATTTGTTTCTAATAAGTACATCTGAGAGTGGCCAAATTTAGCTCAAAGTTTCCAATCATAATTACTTTTGGACTGGTAACAGAACAAGATGAATTGCAGTACAAGAGAGAAACAATCTAATTGGGAAAGGAAGAAAGAAAAGAATACAGAAATTCAATCTTCACTAAAAAAGTTTCACCAACCCAAGGTTCAAGCCAACAGAAAATACATATCTTTAAAGACAATCAAGAACATTATAAACTATTATAAATCATGGATCTACTTTCAACAGGGCTGCTTGAATTAAGCTATTTCATCCAATGTGTGTAATAACAATTATTAATTGCTCACTCAAGAATATTTCCTGCACCTTCGTCCATTACCAGAGTTCAAGGCGGTAAGTGCAAATAAAACCTCAGGATGTTGAAAATAATTCGAGCTGTTAAGTCTGACATGAGACAAAAGGTACAGAGTAAGGAGTTTTATTTGTCATTTTCTATCATAACCTCCAAGGGAGACTGCACCCAACATTAATAATTACCTCTTTCTCATAAATTGGTATCATATTATTACAAACATCCATGAGGGTGACAACCAGATTTCTCAGTATGTGAGAACTGCCAAAATACAGCTCCTCTGGGCCACTGATTACTTCAAGGTATCTTATACCCCAGTTTACTTTCCGTTTTAAAAAACGCCTATGAACAAATGGGGCTTCCTTTCATGTTCCACCACAAAGAAAGAAGATTTCTGTTCTGCATTTTGTCCTGAGGGCAGCCACCAAAACCCAACCAGCTTCCAACACCTTCCTCACTTTCCAGGGTCCACTTCTGCCTCCTGTGCATGGACCACCTCTCCTCCAACCCTGCGGCAGCTCATGTGTTTTAATAACCTCAGGTGCACAGCCTCATCAAAGGCTTTCTGAAAACCCACTAGACACCTTTATTTGTATCCTTTCTGACCCACTCAGGGAACACCCACAGTTTAGTCAGACAGGATTTCCCTTCAGAGAAGCCACACTGCCCAACAGACCACGCTTACATGTGTGCTCATGTCCCTCTGGTGAATGCCACCCAGTCTGGGTGGCTTATTTGTGTTGCATTTCCATGTGGTTCAACGCTTGCATGGGTTTCCTTCAAATCAAGCTGGCTCCTCTGTCCTCTCTGTTACCAAGAGGAGGCTGGAGATGACTTAGTCAAGCAACAATCAGAAGCCAGTGTGTAATACAGACTTACCCTTCAAGTGTGCTGGCTGCAGACAGATATTTCTGCACCATCTAGTTGTGCTTTAACAGCTGCTGCTTGGTCTGCACACTTCTTAAATACAGTCCTAATCAAGAGGTCAAAGGGACACCACAAGACAACATAGCCTGGCACCACCTCAGCTACAATGGGCAGGCACCCATGTACCTCTGCTCTGAGCACAGCAACTTGTGCATGGCTGGAACATGTTTTTTCAGAAGGGATTCTACTCCCATCTGAAAATGGGACAACTCCCTTTAGTAATATGATTTTGCCACCAACTGACTGAGTCAGTGATTTGAAAGTGATTGAAAAAGTGACTGAAAAAGATTTTCAATCAAATTTCCTTGGGCTGAGCTTTCATGCAGTTTTTTCTCCCATTTCTATATTGAAGAGCCTTTTAAATGCCCTCTATTTTCAATTATTTATAAGCAAATCATTCTTCATGTTTTTTTGACCTCTCTGGTACAAAGAATTTGTTGTGTGCATGAGACTTTCCCCAACATCTTCAGCAGTAAAAACAGACACAAGGAATTCACTGAGTTTCTCAGTCACCGTCGCATCACCCAAGTGCCCCTTCGACACCTTTTCCTCATGTGATCTCACTGGTTCCCTAGATGACTTTCCGCTTTCAATGCATTTACAGAACTTTTCACTACCATGTTTAGTTTCCTTAGCAAAATGATTTTTCAAACCATCTTACAATCCTGTTTGCAATTGACCAGTCCATCATATATTGGCTGCCTTGTCCTCTGCATTTAAGCAGGCTTTTCATTTCTTAACAGCAACCTTTCCCCTACGATAGCTACCCAAAGTCTTCTAATGAGTCAGACATAGTTTTATTGGATCACTTTGTTTGTAGGCTTCTTGCTTTTTGGACTGCCTCATTTTTACATAATTAAAACACATGCTGGATTTATGTGGATAAATTCTGCATGTGTGATTTATCTGACCTCCTCTTTCCTATTACAATTATAAACCTAACTGTATGGTGACTGTTGCTACAGAGGTCTCCCAGTAAAATGTCTTGAGGTAAGTCTTCAGTGTCGCCCAGGACCAAGTGCAGAAGAGCATCTTCCCATAAATCATCCAAGAATAATTCTTCCAGAAGCAGTTATCTACTAAGTCCAAAAAAAATCTCACTATATTTAGCACACATTCTAATGCAGATTTTTTTCTTCAGCTATAGCATTTAGTTACGGTTCATGTTAACTAGTGGTGATCACAGAACTAAAAAAGGCAGCCTTTTGGTTTTCCAACTTCAGGATTAAGTTTGCATTTGATAGTGGGCATTTAATCTTTCAGACAGTTTATAGCATCCTGGTGATGTCATCTTATCTGGATGATTAAGGACAGATTTAGTCTTCCAATGAGAGAAAACATTCAGCCTCAAYGGGAGCTCTAATTGGAAAGATTACTTGCTGTGTTGAAATTGCCCCAGTGAACAGCATTGCTGACCTTCCCTCTGCAGGAAATTTAAGCTTCTGTCAATTGATCAGTCAGGAACACTACCATTTTACCCCAGATCAGGATTAAATATGGACTTCCCGGATCAAAGATACAAGAAAACTTCTCATTTGTGCAGGCAGAATACKGCAGATACCTATTTTCTTTGGTTTGTTTTCCTAAGCTGTCTTTAAAAGATACCTTGGGTATGTCCTGTCATTCCAATTACTGTCTCAAGTCATTACCATCTCTCCTCTGGTTGATCACATATACAATTATTGCTTTTTTTTTCTGGCATTAACTGCTGTCAAACTACCTTGTTCCCTTGGCTCACTGTCAAATAAAAATAAAAAGCCACCAGCCCCCCTCAAATTATTTCCTCTGATAGGCAAGTCTCAGCTGAGAACATTTTTCGAACATGTAAGCCAAGTAAGATTTTCCCTCTTGAAAATTGCCCACTTGAGACAATCTCTTCATTCCAAAAATGTCTTGCCTTCTGGCTGAAGTTCTCCCAAATTAATCAATGAAACCTCCACAAAATAGGAGATGGAGAAGCAGGCAGCTGATTGAAGGTTTGACATCAAAACAGAGTGTTACAGCTTCGTTTTTCTGAAGTCCAGATCCTCTATCATTAAACCAATGGCCATTTTCCCATTGACTTGAAGGCAAAATCATACAAGTAGGGAACATGTCATCATTCATACGCATTTTAAAAAAAAATTCTCTTTTYGAGGCCAGATAGAAAAGTTACCAATAACTGCAACAGCGATTTCAATACTGATTAGCATCTTGGATAACTCTGCAGTTGGTGATATAAAGCATGTATTATATTTCAAGAATATGTAACCACAAGGAAGATCTTTTTCTCCTTAAGTTTTTTTAAATCTAGATCTTAGAAGACAGAAAAAGAATCATACGAAGTGCATCACTGATCTTCTAAAACTGGAAGGCAGATAAAAATATTCAAATATTGTAAAGCTGAGACTAACATTTTAATAATGGTTTGAATTGAATATTCAGGTTTTCTCAGACAGTTTCTAACTTAGCTATGTAATCAAGTACAACATGCATCACCTTGAAAAATACAGCACGAGGACCTCACTGAACCTCAGTGAATTTTCCTTTGATTTGCTAGTGGCAGTTTAGGTGCCAATATCACCATTCAAGGGTGTAACTAATCTCAGTAGGAACACCTCTTTGCTTCACCATCAACACTACTGCCTACAAGACTTGGGCCTTCTCTGGAAGCCCAGGCTGAAAAAGGAGGATTCGGTTAAATTTGTAAAATCAGTTTAAGAAAGAATAAATTCAGACCTTTGGCTTTAGTTTTTTTCATCCCATTACAATTTTGAATATTCATTCTGCAAAGTTACCTTCCAAGATAAAACATCCTGAAATTCATACCTCTGAGCAGTTGGTTACAAATTCCATAATTCGCCATGAAAATTCCTCACTTTTTATGCTCCTTTCCTTTCACAGCCAGCCATTTAGCCTTTGAAGATGTTTTAAAGAGGGCTATTTTTAGTTCACACTTATGGCTGCTGAAACACCCCAGGTACCATCGACTACCTTGATATGCAAGCATGTGGAAACTGATCTAGTTGATGATTTCATTCTTCAAGAAGGAAATCTTGAAGGCGCAGGGGCAGGCCATCCCTATATGCCAAAAAACGAGCTGGCGGGGAAGAAGAGCGGCCTGGCTGAACAAAGAGCTTTGGCTGGAACTCAGGAATAAAAAGAGAGTTTATGACCTTTGGAAGAAGGGCAGGCAACTCAGGAGGACTACAAAGATGTCGTGAGGTTATGCAGGGAGAAAATTAGAAGGGCCAAAGCTCAGCTAGAACTTAATCTGGCTACTGCCATAAAAAGACAATAAAAAAATGTTTCTATAAATACATTAACAACAAAAGGAGGGCTAAGGAGACTCCATCCTTTATTGGATGCAGGGGGAAACACAGTGACAAAGGATGAGGAAAAGGCTGAGGTACTTAATGACTTATTTGCCTCAGTCTTTAACAGTAAGACCAGTTGTTCTCAGGGTACCCAGCCCCCTGAGCTGGAAGACAGGGACRGGGAGCAGAATGAAGCCCCCATAATCCAAGGGGAAATGGTTAGCAACCTGCCACACCACTTAGACACACACAAGTCTATGGGGCCGGATGGGATCCACCCAAGCATACTGAGGGAGCTGGCAGAAGTGCTCACCAAGCCACTTTCAATCATTTGTCAGCAGTCCTGGCAAACCAGGGAAGTCCCAGTTGACTGGAGGTTAGCAAATGTGACACCCATCTACAAGAAGGGCTGGAAGGAGGATCCGAAGAACTACAAGCCTGTCAGTCTGACCTCAGTGCCAGGGAAGGTTATGGAGCAGATCATCTTGAGTGCCATCACGTGGCATGTACAGGACAACCAGATGATCAGGCCCAGTCAGCATGGGTTTATGAAAAGCAGGTCCTGCTTGGCTAACCTGATCTCCTTCTATGACAAGATGAGCCACTTAGTGGATGAAGGAAAGGCTGTGGATGTTGTCTACCTAAACTTTAGTAAAAGCCTTTGACACCATTTCCCACAGCATTCTCCTGGAGAAACTGGCTGCCCATGGCTTGGATGGGCGTACTCTTTGCTGGGTAAAAAACTGGGTGGCTGGCCAGGCCCAAAGAGTTGTGAATGGAGTTAAATCCAATTGGCAGCTGGTCACAAGTGGTGTTCCCCAGGGCTCAGTATTGGGGGCCAGTTCTGTTTAAAACCTTTATCAATGATCTGGACAAGGGGATTGAGTGCATCCTCGGTAAGTTTGCAGACGACACCAAGTTGGGCAGGAGTGTTGATATGCTTGAGGGTAGAAAGGCTCTACAGAGGGATCTGGACAGGCCAGATCGATGGGCTGAGGCCAGTTGTGTAGGTTCAACAAAGCTAAGTGCCAGGTCCTGCACTTGTGTCACAACAACCCCAGGCAACGCTACAGGCTTGGGGAAGAGTGGCTGGAAAGCTGCCCAGCAGAAAAAGGACCTGGGGGTGCTGGTTGACAGCCGGCTGAATATGAGCTGGCAGTGTGCCCAGGTGGCCAAGAAGGCCAATGGCATCCTGGCCTGTATCAGAAATAGTGTGGCCAGCAGGAGTAGGGAAGTGATTGTCCCCCTGTACTCGGCACTGGTGAGGCTGCACCTCAAATATTGTGTTCAGTTTTGGGCCCCTCACTACAAGAAGGACATTGAGGTGCTGGCACGTGTCCAAAGAGGAGCAATGAAGCTGGTGAAGGGTCTGGAGAACAAGTCCTGTGAGGAGTGGCTGAGGGAACAGGGGTTGTTTAGTCTGGAGAAGAAGAGGCTGAGGGGAGACCTTATTGCACTCTACAACTACCTGAAAGGAGGTTGTAGCGAGGTGGGTGTCAGCCTCTTCTTCCTAACAAGTGACAGGACAAGAGGAAACGGCCTCAAGTTGTGCCAGGGGAGGTTTAGATTGAATATTAGGAAAAATTTCTTGATAACCAAAAGGGTTGTCAAGCATTGGAACAGGCTGCCCAGGAAGTGGTTGAGTCACCATCCCTGGAGGTGTTTAAAAGTTGTGTAAATGTGGCACTTAGGGACATGGTTTAGTGGTGGACTTGGCAGTGTTAGGTTTATGGTTGGACTTGATGATCTTAAAGGTCTTTTCCAACCTAAATGATTCTATGATTCTATGAGAACTAGGTAATCCAGCCTTCTAAAATCTCTTCTGAAATGTTAAGATTAATTTTCATGAAACACTTGATCACCTCTGAAACATGACTGTATCTCACAGAATTTACAGATTGGAACAATGTTTACAGATCATCTTGTCCCACCTCTGCTCCCTGGAGTGATGAATGATTTTTTTTGCTGTGTTTGCAGTTCTACTTCAGAATTATTAAATCAGTAGGGCTGCCACCATTTACATGAAAGTTTATCTACCATTTTAACTGATACCCCCATCAGCATTTCTTCCTCCCAATACTGTTTTTTTCCAATCATCTCTTTACCAAAACTAATTCTGAAATAATATCAGGTGAACATTGAAACAGTGATAAAAATTAAAGATAATTAAATTCTATAGAAAACATTAATATAGACAGGTGGAAATCTTGCATGCAGTCAGTTGCTTGGAGCTGTAGCTATTCTGGATATCTTTCAATTTTCCTTCATAAAAATTGGAAGATGTTTGCCCCAATAAAAAAAAAAAAAAAAAAAAAAATGAAATAAAAAAAAAAAAAAAAAAAAAAAAAAAAAAGAATCTTACATTTACTGCATTCTTCTCTCCACTCTATCTCATTCATCTGGCTTAAAATGTTGGTGCTCTGCCACCTGATACTCCAGTGCACTACGACATTATCTCTCCCCCTGTACTTTTATCCATTTGCAGACTATAGTTCACACCATGAAGCTCTACGCTGCAGTATTTCTGACCTGAAATAGACTTCTAAAAACATCTCTGTACCTAACACTTTTCTTCAACATTTTTTGATTTCTGAAAAATAGGTTAATGTAAAGCACTACAGCGAATCATGGCTTGCTCCATTTTTCATAGGGTTCAAGCTGTTAATGCTGTTCTCAAAGCTCTTGCATATTTTAGCACTTGTCTCTCCTTCACCTTCGCAGAAAGAACAGGTCATCAGGAGCTTCAGCAGGCAAGATTCTAGCAAAATGAAATGGGGCAATAATCCTACCAGACATCATAGTTGGTATTGATACCGGAATACTGGATACCGGAATAAAGAAGCTTGAAGCTCCCCCCCCTCCCCGAAAATAATAATAAAGGAACATAACAGACAAAAGTTTTCTTCTTGCTCAGGCAACTTCTTACACCTTGCTTTGTCAAAGAACTATGAAATTGCACTATCTACCTATTCTCACTGCACAGAGATGCAGAATACCACAGAAACACCACAGGATTTTAATTCAGACCATATTCAAATGGTATAAAGATTATTATTTCATTCCCTCAGAACTCTCTTTTAAATTTCATCTAAGCTTAGGAGTATGAAAGTGTACACACACAGCCTCAAGCTCCTGCTTTCTACCTTCACTGGAGCCCAGCTCCAATCACAGCATTTTGCTAAAATGTCCAGTCACCCTCCTTAGTCATCCAGAAATATGGACAATTACTTTCTAGAGAGATTTGAGACCAGCAGACCATCTCCTTCCATGTCTTTGCTTGTTTTGATGCTGAAGCCATACACTATTTCACTCTTCCTACTCCTGTGGCACTGCCCCTCTGAGGTTTTCCATTTATTTCTCCAGCCTTTCCCCTGCCATATTCTGGTGAATTCTTTCTGCCTTCCCACTCTTCACAGAAATAAAAGCACTGTGCAAAGCTCTCCTTTGTCCTCCCCCTCTTTTCACTCCAGACCAATTCTTTGATAGGTAAGATCAAGCACATGCAAGTTTAGACAACTGTCTCCTAAAAATGGATGGAATGTGGTCAGTTAATATCCTTACCTTGCCTTTTGTTTTCTGTACAAGTCAGCCGATTCTGGATTTTTCCCCACAGTCTGAGTCTTCTTTCCTCAGTTCTTCTAATGTGGCCTAGATAGTTCCTCTGTAGGTTTGCCTTGATGTCATTCTCTACCACCAAACTACTAAGGCTAAGGTAAGTTAAGGAGGATGTAAGACAGACTGGGTATTGAAACATTAGGGTAACGTTTCCTCCCTTGAGCCATCCCACAAAAATGCACAWGATGAGGTTTAGCACTTACACCACTGGAGCAGCAGCACTGAATCTTAACTACTGCCATCCAGAACCAGCCAAATGCAGCAACCGAAGGCAACTCCTGAGGGAATAGCGTCATTAAGAATGAGTAAAGTGGTTGTTGATTGATGGAAGTCATCACTCTGATGCAAGGAAAAAAGGCCGAAGAATTGCTTGATTATGATTCCTGAGACACAAGACAGACTTTTTTTTTTTTTTTTTTAATGAATCTGTGATGCTTTGTAGGTCAGTTATCAGCAACTTGTAACAGCCTACACTCTCCCAAGCTGCACCCACGGTTAAGAGCCAGAAGAAAACACCTACAAAAGTAGCATAGTATCTACACCCAGATAGCCAGAAGAAAATGCCTACAAAAGTATCATATTAAGCATAGATGATATGATCTATCTATGCTATGGTCTATAAGACTTGTATGCTTAAGTATCATATATTTAACAATGATACCTAGCTTTTACAAGATCAGAAGCAAGTACTGCAGACAACTAGGGATCCCCCTTGCTTCTTCCAAAAAAGGAAATTTTCCATATTCTATAGACCTTAAGATACAGCTTGATCTTCCCCCAGTGCTTTCATGATGGAATAAAGAGGGAAAAAATATTTCACTAGCAAAATCACTCAGGAAGAAAACCTGTAATCTGAAGGTTCTCAAGAACTTGGAAAGTTGGAACTAACTTCTGGCTAAAAAACGTGGTGCGACACAGACAAAAAAAAAAAMCACAATAATCCAAACATTATTAAGTGTGTTCTTCTGAGGATCCATCTATCAGATACGTTTTTGCCACTCTTTCAGTGTTATCACCCATCATGGAAACTGACGTCCCAATTAACAGATCAAATCACTGAAAACCACTCATACAAACAGTCAGTCCCCAGAAAGAACCATCAATAAAACTGTATTTGACAAATGCTCAGGCAACATGCAAAGAAATGTGCACTTCTCCTGTTGGCTGCCAAGCTTTACATTGTCTTTAAAGTTACTAGCATTGTCATAAATCTACATTTTTCCATTTTAGATCTGCATTTTTCCTACAACAGCATAACGACTTAGTTACATTTCTGTAATGTAGCTCCACTTTAAGATTAGTCTTCCTCTTAAAGAATTCTTTCTAGTTTTTTCTGCTTATATTCTCACTGAACATCATTTATTCTATTCTTTTTAACACACATTCCCCTTTAAGATGAAGTTTAATATCAATAACAGACTTCAGCCAAACCACCCTCCCAAACATCCAGAATGTCAAAATTTGATTATGTTGGATAATTTCTGTTTCAGATTCTTTGGTACCATTGAAAGACTTAGAAAAAACAGTTATGTTATCCATTAACAATTCTTTGCTTAGTCTATATTGTAGGTAGTATTTACCTTCCTACTACTACAAACATTCATTTGATCCATAAAACTTGACATTAGCTTAGTATTGACCTTAACACTTTTTTTTTTTTTAACTGAATCCTGTTTTACCAAATGAAAACATACTTTGAAATGCACTTAGATTTTTTTTCAGAGCACAGTTTTGTGTTCTGGATAACTTTTTCATTTCTTCAAAAGCAAATTATACCGCCTGACACCACCTAGCTTTACTGAAACTAATCAGGTGGTATTTCTGCAGCTATCATAGATTTTGGAAGTTTTTTTATGCAGCTTATAGCCTTTCTGCTCTTCTCTTGTAATTCTTCTTAAAAGTTACACTTGTCCTTCTCTTATTTGCCCACAAAATAATGAAATAATTTATGCTCCAAGCCCTGAACTACTGAGAACCTTTCTCCATGTCCAGACAGCAACATTTGCATTTTCAGCAGTTTAAAAATAACCTTTCTCCATTCCTCTGTTCTTCGTAGCAGAAAAAAAAACACAGCCAGGAGAGCAGTTTTAGAAAGTTCTAAAAGCTTGCCTGTTACTTGTTTTGCAATATTGTCTAGTAGCCCTAGTCTGCAATTAACAATGCCACTATAGTAAACATGCTCAGCAAGAGAGATMATCACCCAAGAGAACCGAGTATAAGTCAGAATACAATGGATGGACAAAGAGAAGGTAAAGGAAACCACAAGGTCAGTGAGGTACTGTGTACAGCTGTAAATACAAACCATAATACAGCAGGACAGGCATAGTTACAAGTTTATACCTGAAATGAAGAAAGAAAACACTGAAATAAAGAATGGATTTCATACCAATCCTTTTTTGGTATGAAAATACCTTTTGGTATTTTTTTAAAAATGCCAGCAGTGTSCCTGAATTTAAGATCTGCCTCAATATCCCAGCTTACACACTTGTACTTGATTCCAGATCTGCTTTGGTGTTAATGGTCTGTTAAATGGAAGATGTGTTACTACGCTGTATCATTCCTACCTTCACTCTTTTAATCTTCTGGAAGATACCTAAAGCTGACAAGGAAACACTATTTTTTTGATGCTTCTTTTTTCATTTATTACAAGAACAGTGAGAACTCACTTTGAAAGGTCAGTATTGTTCATGTTCAATTTCATTTTAGTAGTCTGAAGAATGATCTCATCTTTGATTTTAATAGATTAGTTTAATGGAAGACATTATAAGCAGCGAAAATAAGACAAGATCAAAAGCTTTCATTTGGCTGAGATTTTGCTTAATTTAGAGGTAAAAACAGGAACTCCTTGTGGATATAAGAGTTCTGATAAAGAACATTACAAACCAAAATTGCAAAACATTGGGCTCTTGAATGAGGATATGCTATGAGAGCTGCAAGTGTGTATGAGGTAAGCAAACAATATTACCGCGTGTAAGCACCTTCACAAGCAAATCACCAAACAGATAAAGTACTATTCGTTTTTTATGAACTTAGCCGTCAACCTCTCTGTTAGTGTAGCTACACAATTATGGCACATAATGACATTAGAAACATGGCACAAAATATTAATAATTGCATGGCCCATTTCCTGGAACACAGTAGCAAACCTAAGCATCTATTTCACAGAAGTCCAAGATCCCCGCTGTAAAGCTGTTTTTAAGTGATCCCTGGTCTAAAGTCGTATTTTTTAGATGTCCTCTTTCTCCTATACAGCAAAAGACTCCACAATAATAGGGGTTTATACCACCCTTTTTATTTTTCAGCCAGAAATACAGTTTCATAGGGTATTTCAATAAACAGTGGTGTTTATTCCTTAAGCAAAACCCCCATCTCTTTGGCATCTGACCATATTCTGTTTTTCAAACTAAAGACTATATAGGAAGATTTTACTTTCAAGATCATTGTTCAATACATTAAATTTACACAGGTGTAGTTAACTTTTAAAAATACACATCAGTTTCTTGCGAAGATTCTAATAAACCTAAAAAAAAAAAGATAACCTACAAAATGCAGACTACTGGGCTGCCTTCATTTACAACTGTGGAGTAAGTGACAGGATGAGAACAACTCTTCATTTTCCACAGCGCATGCACTAACTAGTGCTTTCTATTCATTCTGAATGATAAACAAACAAACMAAMCCCCCCCCGTAATTCTACCAGAAATAACTGATCAAATAATTTATGTTTCAAAACAATGTGATCTTATTTTTAACTTCTTCTGCAGAGGTCATCAGCCAAAACCAAGTTGCACACTGCTTCAGTAAAAGATTGCACCTAAAAAAAAAAGTCTGAAAACTATTTTTCATTTTTAAACATAAGTTACTAAAATGTTTTAAATACATCTAGGAATACAGTTGTCAAAACTGCACTTGATGTCATGTCTGGATAAAAAATCCTTAAGTAACAAAGTAAGCTAGTGTATTCAATCTACTCTGTTGAATAATCCAGGATCATCTCTTTAATGCTGATACAGAAACATTTCACTTGCACTCCATCAAAAAAATCAGCCTTCCAGATCTCAAGCGTTCAGTGCTTCAAATCAACTGAATTTCCAAAGCAATGCTGAAGTTACTTGACACCTTCTGTTACTATACATGACACAGAAATCATGAATTAAAATCAAAAACATTACTGACATACCAACACAGACATTCCAGTGTATTTACTGAAATCTGAAGTGAATCCTTGTTTGTGGTCAAGACAATGTAAAAAATAAATCCCACTAACAAAAAAAAAGTCTTCACTGCCAAAAAGATTTGTTTTTAATAACCCAAACACTTATCCTGAACAAGTTTTATTGAACAGAGGAGGCAAAGCAATTACTTCCATGCAGAAATTAAAAAATAATTTAATAGGATTCAAGTAGCAGAAGTTTGTTTTATGAGTGAATCTCACCCTCATCACCAGTGCAAGCGCAGTTTGCAAATGTTTGAACTGGATTGTTCAAATAGCAAGTGATCCAATTTAGCCAAGCTCACTTTCCTCTCCATGATG